>VXAB01005237.1:0-84701 GCA_013399175.1 Odontophorus gujanensis
CAGGGCTGTGCTCAATCCTTTCTGTCTTAAAATAAGTAAGTGATAACCCGTGACCACTGAAGGTAAAAGTGGTTTTGAATTCTGAAACCTTGATTCAGGTGGTGAATGTGAATCTTGAAATTATTGGTAACAAGGGAAAAGTAGTAGCTATCTGTGAAATTTAATTAAGACTTTGTGTTACTTTATCTAAAACCTCACTTTTGTCTTAGGTTGTCTAAGTTAAGATAAGGTAATCATAGGGAATAAGCAAAGCTGGAAGCTAGGTTAAAAGAAATAAAAGAGTTATGGCTGAAGCAACTTGAAGAAAACATGCTGAAACAGCAAGCAAGAGCTTAGTTTCAGACTGGGACATTTTAAATAGAGTTTACTAGTCTGTCCAAGAATTACTGCTTTTCTCAGTTTTTCTTAATGATTAGAATGTGAGTTTACTTACAACATCTATAGAAGATCCTCCAGTTGGCAAAGATTGCAAAAACCACGAAAAACAGAATTGAAATGATCCAGAGGATTTGGAGAGTGTTCAGAATGTTGAAAAGTTCGACCTTTCAGAATAAATCTAAAATCGTTTGCAACCAATTAAATATATAAGTATTTAAAAGTGCATTAAATACCCTAAGAACAAAATTAGGAGATGCTGCTAAAACTTTGCATATATAGTTTTGGATTCTGCTATTTTGTGTTTGGGACTTAACAGTGGCCAAGTTCTGTGTCCTATAGTAGGTGTGTGACATAGAAAGATGTAGACAACTCTGAAAGAAGTACAAAGAAGAGGGTTTGGAAAGATGGTAGTGTTAGAAACATGAACTCTAAAAATTTGAAAAAATTAATTTTATTTTTCTAGCAAACAGAAAATTAGGTGGACATACATGAGCACGTATGTTCTGGTATTGAAAACCTATTAAGAAAAATGTATAATTGGAGTTGAAAGTACAATCGTTTGTTTCTTATGAACAACCGATAGTGGAAGGGAAAAAAAATGGTTTAATATGCAGCAAATATGATTATGGTTAATACCAAATCTTTTAAACTCTTGTTAATTTTTTCCCTTTTCTGCTGAAGAAAGTGGCACACCCAGCAGTTCTAGGATTTCCATTATAGGGAATCTTAAAGAAATCCTTATTCTTGATCACAGAAACATACATTTCGTAATAAAGATGGAGGGTGTTCTTAATGGATTGCTTTTGTACTTTTCCTCCTAACCAAGTACTTGAAGAGACACTGATGTTGCTCTTATTCAACTTTTTGGAGTGTTTTGAAGAGAGATGAAGTCATGCATCATTACTCAACCTCTTGAAGTTTGTGTAACCCCTTCAAAGTAATCTTTTACCTTGCCATGTTGGAAACCAGAGTTGTTTACAAAAGTGCAAATCACTGGATTAGTTTTCATATGAACCTTCTTAAAAGTGTACTATAAAATCAGGTTGAAGAGTCTGGGTTTGAGGAAAAGATTAATAAAAAAGTACACAGTGAACTCCAGGGGAGTGATATTTCTATAAATAATTAATAGCTAAAAGCCATTTCAAAAGGACTGGTGCCCTACTCAGTCCATTATGAATGTAGACCCTGGATCTTTCAAAAGCTCTTAAAGTCACCCTTCAAGGTTTGTTTAGGTTTCTGTCTTTCTAGAGTTGAGTTCATTTTATGATAAAGAAAGTGCTGATGGTAAATACTGTGAAGATTTGTTTTCTGGTGGTAATATGACACTGTTCACTGGTCAACTACCTACAGCAGCAGAGTGTTTACAGACATCAGAAGATGTGAAGCACTTTTAAGGAAATTCTTTTAGCAAGTGTTAGCCACATGAAACTCAAGCATACGCTAGTGATAGTATTTACATTTAGTGGCATTTTAAGAAAAGGTACAGGAAGTAGTTGCATACATCACTTGGTAACATTTTGAGATACCTGTATGTTTTTATAGATATCTAAATTATTTATATACATTTAAATGCAGATTGCTTTATGTAGGTGTACATATTTTTGTTCTCACATCTCATGTTTCCTTTTTCCCCCAGGATGGCAGTACTGGTGCTATATTTGATAAAATTTAGATAACAGTAATTATATAATTTCTGTAAATATAGGCTAAAGAACGTGAATGAAATACTCTTCAAACACAGTGGGAAATTCTCCCTTCTGTAAAAAAGCTTTCAGTCAAATCAGAAAAGAACAAGAGAATAGAAATACTGTCACTCCCTCTTACCAGGAGCTGGCATTTAGACTGAGAGTGGACCAAGAAGCCATTTCTTCAAGTTCCTGTTGGATTTTATGGCAGATTCAAGCTTAGAGTCACAATTCCCTAAATCTCTGCCTGTAATGGCTTTGGCAAAAGATAGTACGTGGGCATTACTGTAAAACAGTAGCTATATCAACTCCCAGTGTATGTTCAGGTAATTCACGTGATGAAGTTGTACTGGCAAATAATATTTTCTAGTTACAATATTGCTTAACATATTCCTTGGGTTTTATGAGAGTTTATTTTAAGAAGCATTCATGTTGCTTATTTTAAAATAATAGGTCAGTTCTTAAAATCTACTTTAATTGGTAATGTATAGTAAAAAATTTAGGCTTCAATATGAAATCTGTACCCTAAGGAAAGCTCAGCGACCTGAATCCAGTCATCTGGGGCTTATGAACCTTAAAAATTTGGCAGTGCTAAAATTATTCAACAGCAATTGAATGGTCTGACTGTGTATTATATGTGTGTCTTTGTTTATGGAATTACGTGTTGGAAATGTGGAACTCTCTGTCAGTACAGTTTTTAGTCTTTACTTTTCAAACAAATTATAATATTTGTAGGTAACGCTGTCTCTCAATATGCTCAAGTAAGGTCAGATTTTAAAATCAGTTTTCCTCTATCTTTGTCCTTTAATTTGTGTTTAAAGGATTGTGGGGCAAGCATAAATACAGCTTTTTGATGCTGATGTTCTTTGTTGCCTGCCACGTCCCCCTTTCTCCAGTCCCTTTGCAGGGAGAAGAGGCTAAAGAGTAAATAGTTTTAAATGATTTTGCTACAGCAGTTCAAATGCATTAATGGTTTATAAATGAAAGTGAAATATTTTTCTTTAATTTAAGTAATCCAGAGACCATATGGTCCATATCTTGAATCACCTAAGTGGTTAATTGCATGTTAAATTCCTTTCCTCTTCCCTAGTGTAAACAACTGCAAAAATATTTACATTCCACGTCTTACTAGATTTATTTATCGTTTTATAATAAAAACACAGAAGTGTTATAAATTGAAATCTTAATCTCTTGCTTGACTTGCTTTCTAAAATGTCCATGATGTCTCTGGGTTGGTTTACTTTGTGCTCTCTCCCACTCCTAACACAGAAATGCGTGACACTGAAAAACAAAGGAGTACTGAGAGTACTGACATTAAGCATAAGATGAGGGCAGTGCAAGATGTGGTTTCATGAAATTAGCTTTCTGTTATTTGAAACAAGATTAGAAACTGCAGCAAAGGAAGTGGCTTTAGAACTTTTTATTGAACTTTTATATTATTGTGAAATTCTAGAGTCATGGTGACGTAATTCTATAAAGTTTGGAGTTCAGGCCATAAATACAGAAAGTAAGATGGCCAAAGAAGTAGATGTATACCTCTGAAAGAATTGTTTCTGTCATTCAGTGAGTGCTCTAGGCTTTCCTCTGAGGTAGCCCCAGGCATAGACTGCTTGTAACATCTGCACCCCAAAACTCATCAAGTTGTCTCTTCAAGTGAGAGTGAACTGAGGATGTCTTCAAAGCTGTAAGCTTACGTAACTAATGTAAGAGGGGAAATAAATACTCTCATTTGTTACAGAATGAAGCAGAGAATTCCTTAAGCTATACAACAGCCTTTTCTCCTTTCATGAAGTGAATCAGTAGTTTAAACTTAACAGTGGAAAAACAAATTCTGTGACGGGACAGTTTGGCCTCCCCAAAATACAAGCTTCTGGCTGCAGAGGTGGAACTTTGGAACCTGGCAGGCACGGCCCAGACTTCTGTTGGCAGTGCTGGGCTTCTTGCTGCAGGCTCTACACACAGGCAGAAAGAGCCAGAGGAGCTTTATTTGGCCAACTCTCAGCACGTCTGCTGCAGATTTGATGCTTCTAGCAAGCTGAGTGCAATAGAGACTCAGGAAGCAGCATTCATTCAAGCAGATTAGCACATCGATTCTAGGAGCCATTGGGATGCATGAGTGAGAAACTTTCTGTACTTGATGACTGGTGGTGGTTGCAGTTTTTTGCATTGAAACCTTCTCCATATCTTCCTTGAGTTTTTAGAAGCATGTTGTTGATCTTCTGCGTGGGAAAATATGGGTTTGAAGAGCATGAAAATGTAAACTGTCATCAATGGAAAACACTGAGACCAGATCTCCTGGTGGTCAGATAATAATTTTTTGCTTGCTGGAAGTGTTTGTTTCCACTGGTAGTAGTACATCAGAACAGGAAACCTGCTAAGCTGGATGTGCAGCATCCTATCAGATCTGCACCACACAATGAATTTACTGTTTTTCAGTGCTGAAAAGTGTTCTTGATCTGTTGACTGCAGCTGTCTGTGTTCTCTGTGTGTATGGCTAGTCGGATGAGGGAAGGGACTGTCCCCCTCTGCTCTGCAATGGTGCAACCTCACCTTGAGCAGCAAGTGCAGGTTTAGACTCCACAGCGTAACACATAAATAACATAAGACTGTAACAGAGCACAGCAAGGAGGGCTATGAAGGATGTGAAAGTTCTAGAGGGTAAGATGTATGCAGAGGCTGAGGGGAGGCCTGATGGCAGCCTACAGCTCCTCACTGGGAGCGGAGGGGCAGCGCTGGGCTCTGCCCCCTGTGACAGTGACAGGGCCCAAGGGAATGGCATGGAGCTGTGTCAGGGGACAGGCAGCTGTGGGGTGAGGGCGTGGAACAGGGTGCTCAGGGCAGTGGGCACAGCCCTGTTCAGGGAGAGTTTGGACAATGTTCTCAGACATAGGGTTTGGGTGGTGCTGTGTGGAGCCAGGGGCTGGATTCTTGGATGTCCATTCCATTCAGGACATTCTGTTCTGTTCACATCCAGCTGTTTGGCTGACAGTGTCACAGGAGCATTGCCTCATTTGCAGTGTGTGTATTTGCACACTGGAAGTATGTTGTGCTGGAATTTCACTAACATTGATAAGCCTTGCTTCTCAGCAGAGGGGAAATACTTCTACTGATTTCCATGCTAATTGCTGTTCTGTCTCCCAAGTTACCAGAGCCTGGAACTTCTTTGTGATTCTCATGAGTATTTCACCACTGCTGATAGCCAAATTCAAGGGCATTAGGAGCAATGCTATCAACTTTCTGCCAGATCCAGGAGTTCTTCACCCAGTAGCCCCTGAGATAAGTTGGCTGCTTCTCCACTGAGTTTCCTGCCAGAAGAAGAATTTAATTAAGAAAGGGAGGGGGGGTAGCACCAAATATCATCCCCATCAAATAGTGTTCCTCTTGAAAACTGTTCATCAACGTGCTCGTTGTTGTAATTACTGTAGCACACATTTTGTAATTAGAAGACTTAAACGATGTAAATACTTTTTTTTTTAATTTAGTGTTGTTTTTTTTCAGGTTCTCATTCTCACTTGTGGATTTTGTCTTAAGATGCAAAATAGAATGGTCTTAACTATACCTAGAAATAGCTTAAGTCACAGCACAAACTGCTGAAGAGTATTTTGGCTACTCCAAGCAGTAGTCAAGAGTTTCTGTGGTTGATTTTTCCTTTTCAAAGGAAGTAGGAGGATTTTATACAACTGATTTTGTGTAATTAGTGGGGTGTATAGAATATAATAAATCAAAAACTAGGCTATTATGTAGTGACACAGCTGCAGTTTTTTGCTTTTAGTTTTGTCTTTTCAGGTCACATATTCATTTTTAAATGAGTTGATCTTTGTGATAATCTCAACACTTGTAAGTTTAGAAATCAAACTGTTGAATCTTAAATTAATTTATGTGGTCTTCAGATCAATTTAGTTTCCCTGAGCCTGCAAAGTTGTTAAAAGAAATGTAGTGTATTAACTTCTAAATATAAGTGGTAAATTACTTTAATTTCTCCTAGAGCAGTAGTCTTATACCCTTATACCCTCAAAAGATGAAAGGATAAATATTTCTGTCCCCTGACTACAAAAAGCAGCCTCCGTGACTAGTTTGGGCAAGACACCTACTTTGATATAGCTGTTAAAAAAAATGATCTGAATCTTATCCTAGGAGTATATCCTACAAGAACTCTATTTAAAATACCTGAGAAGCTGTAATGTTGTGTCTGTATGGCACATGTATCAGTGAGGTATTTTTGTTTGTTACAGGAAGCAATGGAAAGGCTTCACACTTGGGTAACATTTCAGACATGGTTGTAAGGGAAGACTGATAATGGCAGAGAAAAGACCATTTTAATAACTGCAGTGGATCAGTCGCACACCTTTATTTCAGTCTGTTGTGCTGAATAAAAAGCAGGCACGAACATGACCCATGAATGGCATATTATCATAACCCATGGGCTATGCTGTAAAATGTGCTGTTTTATAAACTCCTGGAATGAGTTCATGGAACTTTTTGAATTAGGTGAGTATTCAGTCTTCATTAACTTTCTAGCTGCTTACCAAATATATATAGCATTTAGTAAGGAGTGTGCCCTAGTACTACACGTCTAGCCTTTATCCTTTCCAAAAACGAAATTGATATGTCAGTTGTTATGAAGAAATCATTCAGCTTTGTGAATAACATAGTTACGAAATGGAGTCATTTTTCATCTATAGGTAGTTTTATTAGAATGGAATTTCATGCTAAAATGTGAACCGTTTAATTTTAAAAGCATTTACAGTGATGTGGTTATTTTTTATTGATCATAGAACTTCCTAAAGGAGTACTAGCCTAAATATATATTTATATTGGACATCTGGAAGAATTTATTTGTGGAGTGAGTGATCAAGCATCGGAATAGGCTTCCCAGGGGATTGGTGGCATCCCCATCTATGGTGGTATTTAAATAGACATTTGGATGTAGCACTACAGATTGTGGTTTACTTAATAGATTGAGTTGATGGTTGGACTTGATCTTGAAAGTCTTTTCCAACCTAGATGATTCTGTGATTTGGTATTTTTTTGTTGACTATATCTTTATCTCATCTGTGTAAGGTGGTGATAGTTTTTTTTAATGCAGGCAGATCAATCCTTGTGGGAGTGGTGGATGCACTTTAATGTTACCTGCAAACAAATATTTGAACAAAATCCAGTGTGGAATGTCAGTTACTAGAACAGCATTGAACTGGAAAATGTCCTTGAGTAATATAATAGATAGTGAACAATGATGAAATACTGGAGATAGAGAATGAAGGGATTGTGGGAACTCCTTATCAGAAACTGTGTGAGGACTGAAAAATATTAAGAACAGGGAATGACAACATGCTACTGTTTTCCGTACTCAATACAGAAAAATCTACTGATTATGAAAACGTTAAAAGATTATATGTATGCTTCAAATCTTACTAGGAAGTATTGTGTTCATTATCAGATTTCCTGGATTGTTGTTTCCAGTAAGAAAAAAATCTTGGTTGTGTGATGCCTTTGAAAATTGTTATCATAGAAGTATAGGATCATTAAGGTGGGACAAGACCTCTAAGATAATCAAGTCCAACTATCCACCTACCACCAATATTGCCCACTACACCATGTTCCTAAGTACTACATCTCCCCTTTCTTTAAGCACCTCCAGGGACAGTGACTCCACCACCTTCCTGTGCAGCCTATTCCAATGCCTATCCACTCCTTCTGAGAAGAAATTATCCCTAATATCCAATCCAGACCTCTCCAGGCACAACTCGAGACCATTCCCTCTCATCTTATTGCTGCTATCTAGGAGAAAGGCCAGTCCTCACCTCGCCGCAACCTCTACCTCACCACAACCTCCTTTCAGGCAGTTGTAGGGGCAATAACGTCTCCCCTGAGAGATCTTACATAACTCTAGGTATCTAAAAGTGCATTTGTTTTGTACCATCAGTGAAGGAAGAGAGTTCTCTATACCATACCTGTGTTAGGCATCTGTCTTAAGACAAATCAACTCAGTCTCCTATTTTTGTCTTTCTTCTTCTCTCTATTTATTTATTATTGTTTTTAATGCCACCCTGTTGCCAGTGATTTTTTTTAATTCTTAAACGTCATTAAATTTGAGAGCTTCCCCAAATATAGGGATGAGCAGCATCTTTGCTTGGTCTTTTTGTATCCCTTCCTTTTCTCTTTCGAAAGGAAGTGATGTGAAGTTTCTTACTTAAGTGGACTAGCAACTTAACAAACAAAATTTTTTTGTATACGGGCAGAGGGAGATGAGGCCTGTTTTAGGTGCAGACTGACAGAAACTTTTGGTCTTAGATTATGAAGAAGCTGTTTTTGTTAACTTACGTGTAATAGAGAGTTTCAGAAAACCTGAAAAATGATCAGCTGAGAGGTGAAGGCGAGCTGTTTTAATCACAGAGCATTAAATGTCTTATGCCAGGATATTCCATGGATATTTGACATAAGGAATGCAAAATGAGCAGTGTAATCTGGACTGAAGAAGACATACTGTCCTAGTTATAGTTTATATGATGCATATTTTTCTTTCTGGAAGAGAAAACTTGAGTCTTTCATTTAACATATCTATTTGAAAATTGCTTGAGTTTCTGAGTATGTGAAACCAATTCTTCAGTACAGCTTTCCACATGCCTGAGCGAGTTGTACTTTTTTGAAAATTTGAATCCTCATTTTGAAAACTTAGTATGGAATAAAGTAGAAGCTGTCATGATTTTCCTGTAGGCTCTCTGTTCTGTTTCAAACTGTGCTGTTAGTTTAGTGATTATGGCTATAATTAAGGGACTAGTTAGAAAAATTATAGGCATTAAATGCAAACACAGCAACCACAGTATTTTTCAGAGCAAACTGGAGAATCTGTATCCAAGCTGAATGTTTTTGTATGTTTACATCATAATGAGATATGATATAGTTGAAGTTTATTTTAAAGAAAGAAAATTAGTCATTCTTAAGAATTTGCATCATCACACCACAGAGCCCACAGGAAAACAGAGGACAGGGAACATTTTTTCATCTTCCCTAAAAGTCAGGCTTCTACTTTAAAATAGTTGTGTAGGCTGCTAGTGGAGTTATTCGTAGTAAGCTCTGTGTATGTTTTACACCTGTCTTAGGGTGGAGGTAACTGCTCTGAATAGCTAAATTGCAGCTGACTGAGAACTTCACTTAGGAGTGTTCTTGAGCAAAGGGAGCTGACAGCTTTGTTTCTCATCAGCTGTTCATGATGATCTGGATAATAGATCACTGTTTTTAAGGTAAAAAAGACTGATTAAAAGCCAGTTCTTTTCATTTTCCGCACTCTTGGTTGGCAACTTTTAGAAAATACATATGCATCTTTGACTAGGTGAATGGAGAAAAAGAAGATGAGTGGCACTTTCTTCAATAAAGAAACAGTTTATTTCAGCTGTCCAAAGTCAAGAGATGGTGACTTCTGGTGTGAGATGAGTCTCGGTCAAAGAGAAATAGTTCTGGAGGAGTCCTAATCACTTTTCAGTTTGGTTGCCTTAAATTTATGGCCATTAGGTTTAGGATGAAAATAGAAGAATGTGACAGGCCATGAACTTAAATTTAAAACATCTGTTAGGATACTTTATTGTTTGTCTTCGAGTTCCTGTTTAAAACTTCATGTTCTGTAGTACTTAACGAATCTTGACAATAGTTGTACCATGATAATGTTAAGTTCTTTGTCTTTGGATAGGAGGACAAATAAGATATGGGAGTTTGCTCCTCTTTGGTTTCCTCAGAGAGCCAAGAGTAAGCTTCCCACTCTTTCATCTGGAGATTCATCATCTTCAGTTCAAAAAATTTATTTAAGCCTGTAGGGAAACATATTTTCATCCTAGTCAGGGACATGAGAAACCCTATCAGTTTGGCTCTGTTTTGAGCAAGGAGTGGACCACATGACCTTCTGAGGTCTCTTTCAGTCTTTGTTGCAGACAAAGAAAGGGAAAATTAGTGTATTTTATTTCTGTGAAAGTAAGGCTGATACTTTTGATTTTATCTGTCAAAAGAAAAAGCGTAAGAGGATCGTTGACACCAAAGAGCTTTGTAAAAGAAGTCCTCCATCATTGGAATGAGTCATAAAGCAAAGTAACAATAAATAAATGAATAACAATATAATTACAGGTGGTAATCTGCTATGTATATACATTTTACAACGTGCAAACAAATCTTTGAACAATGACTTGCATGTGGATGTAATCCATCTACCTATGAGATTTTGGCATATGGGAAGCTGTATTTTATAAAGCATTAGCAAGACCCTATGATCATTTTTATGTGGCAGATGTTTTTAGATGGGTCTTTTCTAGGTGTGATATCTGCTGTTACCCATATGGAAAATGATACAGTATGAAGTTACTTGTATTAATGTAATTGTGTGTTTTTTGGAGACCAGTAGAACAGTATGGCTGTTATGACATCTGACTACATTTCTTTTTTGTGCTTCTTGCTTTTCTCTCCTTCTGACCCTATTTGTGTATGTTTTCAATTATTATAATCAACATATTGGATATACGGTATTTAGCTTGAAAAAATGCTTTTATAATAAAGTATGTGTTCATTCTGGGTTTTCTAGTGGTGGTTTGGGGTTTTTTATTTTTTTATTTTTTAACCATTTCATTTTGTAATGCTAACAGATTTTTTTCTGTCATACTTAAAACAAAACAAAACATAACCCACAGAGTAATTTAAAAAGTTTAAAAGATGACTTGTATTCTGAATTTTGTTTTCTTCTTACAGGCCTGGCAGCTGAGGTTTAGTCATCTTGTGGGCTATGGTGCCAAATATTACTCCTACCTCATGTCCAGGGCAGTTGCCTCCATGGTGTGGAAACAGTGTTTTGCTCACAATCCATTTGATAGGTAAAAATACAGAAAATACTAAGTACAGTGAAGTGTTGTTCTACTTGCTTCTGGAAAGGGGGAAATATGTTATGCTTGGGGCAGCATAGGTGGTTGGGCTTTTTCAATGCCAGTTAATTTTTAGCCTTTTTGTTGATTTTAAGAGTATAACAAAACAGGAAATGACCACAGATAAAGTATACTCTGGGACATAATCATTGATGCAAAGAACTCATGTCTGTAGTTCCAAATACAGGCTTGCCAGTTGGGAGGCACTGAAATCCTCATTTAGATGTAATTAGAGAGCTTGATTTTCATATGCCTAACTAACTGTAATTTTCTATTGAAATAAAAAGCAACTGCAAGTATTAAACAAGCTTCATGTCACTAGCTTCAAAGCTAAGCACAGCTGTCCTACTCATTTTGCTTTGTGAAATTAAAAGGTAAATTGTGACATCAAAAAATTTAACTGTTCTTACATCTTAGGTGTGTGTTCGAGGCATTATAACTAACTTTTTCCCTTTCAACAGTGGAAGCTGAAATGTCTCTGCCTTTGAATTGTGTAGAGATTCTAGACGCAAGTACAACTGAATGTTGGACAGGCAATTTGTGTATGGCTCTAACATCTGTGTTTCTCCAGGACAATGGGTGAGCGTTACCGTAGAGAGATGCTGGCACACGGTGGTGGAAAAGAGCCCATTCTTATGGTTCAAGGTAGAAAAAATTTAAAACTGCTTGACTTCTTTTCGATCAAGAAAGAAATAATGTAACAGTATTTCCCAATTTGTTCTTTTTAGTTCAGTTTTATTTTATTTATCGGATCTGTGAAAGAAAGCTTTCGTTTATTTAGAGTGGTTATCAGCTTTGCTTCACAGTCAGTGATTCACTGAATAAAACAGACATAGAAATAGTTAGGGCAAAATGTCAGAATGGTTGTATAACAAAGTAGTCTGAAGAACTGAGAGTAAGAGTAAAACATACTTGAAAGTAAGCAGATGACAATTTTTGGATACCAAAAATGCATAACTTTTACATATATGAAATTCGTAACACAGAACTGAACTTGTACTGGCCATGTAATCTGAGCATCATCGAAATAGCTTTATTTATGTTACTACCTGGAATATGTATTTCATATATTAAAAAAATGTAAGGTGAGAAAAACTGAGAAGGTTTGAGAAACTTTATATCTTTCAGTGAGATAGGGATAGACAACTCCACTGTAATGTTTCAGTATTCAAACCAGACAATTTTGTATTAGTGCCATTATTTCTGATCTGATCACTTGGTAAGCATTTCATGTCAGGAACATTTTTCAATTCACTCTGATACAGTTAATTATGAATATTAATCAGCCTTTGCTCACTGCAGTTTTGAAGACTGGAAACTGCATTTTTTAATCACATAAGTGATGCAGTGGTAATGCATCTGTGTTACATCACGAGCTCAACACAATTTCAGAATGAGAACATTCAGTTCTTTAACCTATCTGTTCATGTTTGAGGCCATACCCTCTGTTCTCCTTAAACTATATAGTTATACATTCTCTAGATTAGTCTATTTATATTTCTAATCTACAGTGTTAATTTTCCTTCATCATGACTTTACATCTTTTAAATTTACCTTTTTCTGCTCTTGAAAAGTATAACCTAACTTTAAAAATGGCAGCTCAAGACTGTGGACTAGTTGCAAGAAAATTATTACATCTTTACAAGCAAATCCAATTATATTGTAAGCCATGTTGCAGAGAAAGAAAGAACATTTTAAAACACCAATTATGTTTGTTATATTTTCTGTTGATGGGATGTATTTTCACTTGTTGAGTGCAGAGTGGTGTGCCCAGGAGGCAATACTGAAGCTCCTGGCAGCATGTTCTCTTGAATCAAATACTATTTGATTGAAATTTGCAGAATGCAACTGTGAGTGGACTTAACTAATCTATGTACCTAGAGCTGTCTTTCTCCCCTTGCATTTGAGAGAGCGCAGTAGAACATGGTATAATCAGTTTGGAGTTGAAATTATGCATCAGCCATTTTGGATAAAACTTGTTACCCTGAAATTAATCTGAAGAAGTAACATCGTAGTTCAGGAAGTTGGGCTAGATAATCTCTAGAGGCCCCTTCCACACCCTACAATTCCATGATTCTGTGAAATAGAAGATTTATTTTAAGCTTAAAGGAAATCCAAATTTGATGAAGCATGGAACATTGCAAAGCACGCACATTCACCTGCCTAGTAATGCAATAATCAGATGTTCTAGGCAATATTCATATTCCTCGTGCTTGTAGTTCTGTTCATTTCAGTGAGCCCACAGGATCGATGGTGAATGATGAAAAGTGATAGCTGTGCAGCCTGGTATTTGCTGTACAGAGCAAGCTGTGTTAAAGGAATAGTTGTACTGTTTGATGTTAATGGTAGAACAGTGTAATCTTTTCTGAAGTGACTTAAAGTCTATGCGTGTAAGAAACAGAGTTTGATTTTTCATTTTTGTTCTTAAAATTGGTAAACTAAATTACTAAACTAGAACTGTCTGTCACTCTAAGGTTTCCTTGTGTGCCTGCTGGCATGTTTGTTTGCACACCAGAGAACCAGACAGGAGGAACTTGTCTGTATCAGAAAACAGTTGACATTTTCAATATGTTTTCACTTCTATATTCTGAATTGCTTCAATATTACTTTAAGCAGAAATGTGAAGAGATACTCAAGGTCATTAAAATTACCAGAAAAATGCCTTTATTAATTGCAGAGTCCTTGCTTGTGCACGTTGTGATCTCCACTTGTAGACAGTGTAAAACTTAAACAAGCATGCTTGAGTGACTCCAGGAAAAATTAAATTCAGGTGATTAAGGTTTTTTTAGCATGTTAATAATTTGATTGCTAGTTTTGGATTATTTGAGATTAAAGCATAGAACACAAATGATGGAGAAGATTACTGTGTATTCAGATTTAATCATTCTGTGTTTATTAGGAAAAAAATGAGAATCTGAGGAGAAAAGTAGAACCAGTTACTTGTTCTTTTGTTTCGGTTGCCATTTCAAACAGCATTTGACTCCTTTTGCTGTATTTTATCTGTTTCCTTGTCGATATTCTATAATACTTGGTTCCCATCTTTGGTTGATTTTCATCAGTTGCAGTGCCACACACAGCTGGTTTCCTGACTGAAGACAAGCTCCACCAGGCCTAGCAGCTTGTTGATTTTATTCTACTTCAGAGAAATAGTTCAGGATCTGTGCTCACTAGTGCCCTATTTAAAAAACCCTACATTCTGTATAGTTTGAATTTTGTTTTCCTTTACTAAAGGAGCACACTTGCTTAAGCTTGGTGCAGCCTCACCCTTGAAGTGCTTCCGTATCTCATTGTGCAGTTAGCCATATTCATTGATCTGATAACATATAACTTCACAAGCACATCATTTATTCATTCAGTTTTTTTTGTTATGATTTTCTTCTCAGAAGCTATCTATTGTCTTTCTTTTGTGCTTGCATATGACCCTAGCTTTTCATCTTTCTCCCACACAATTGGGTAGATGTACTGATTAGGGAAGATAAAGGACCTGACCTGCCATCCACTGGAGTCAGTGACAAGATTCATGTTTGAACCAGTCTTTCATTAGGGAAACACAATATACTTTTTTTGTTGTTGTTGTTTGGATTTGATTCGTTTGGCATTTTTTAACGTAAAAAAAAAAAAGCCTTTTGAAACCTTGTAAAAGATTTTCTAAAGTGACACCTTTTACCTTGCCCCTTTGGTAACCTACAAAATACAAAAATAGTTATGCATGCAGATAACAGGAGGAATGGGAAAGAAAACAAACAAAAATACCTCTTTGTCCAAGAGGTTTCCTTTTTTCCTTGAAGAGAAGCACGGTCTGAAATGAAGTTGATGATGTCTCTGTTCGTGTGAGATATCCACCCAGTTTTCCTTCATAGGATTACGTGGCATTAGGGATTCCAAACTCCTTCAAAGACAGGGAACTCAGGTCTCTACCAGGTCTGGTCACAGGTCTGAACAAGCTTCAGGTGTGCACCATTACCCCCCACCCCTCCCCTTGGCACTCCACAGCTGGAAAGAAACCCAGGTGCATTGGCAGAAAGTGAATTGCCGAGTGGAAAGTACAGGGCTGGGTGATTTTGCAGCTGAGAGCATGGAACAGACTCAGGAGTGTGCTTCTCCCACAGTTTTGATGAAGTCCAATTGCTCTTCAGGTTTGTGAAGAAGCACGTGTGCAAAAGCCTCATACAGTTGTATTCTTCACTGACTGATGCTGCATCGCATTGCAGACAGTCGTTCTCAGTTGTGTTCACACGTAGTAATCAGGCCAACTAAATCTGTAAATAAACATGCATTTGCTTCAGTGCAGTTTGAAAATTTGTTTTTCTATGCCTCTAATTGTACTTGGTGGAATAATTACGATTTGAAGAGGCTGTAAAGATCCTCAGATAGTATTTGTGTGGCTCTTTGAAAGTAAAAAATATATGCATAAATCGTAAAGGCGATGTGAGTGGTAACATATGTTAAATCAAAGTACACGGACTCAAAATAATTAATGTTCCAAAGGGGCAGAGGCCAAATTCTGCCACAGGCTTTATTCTTCTCCCAACTTCCAGTGATTGTAGGTTATAGCTAACCAGCTCTCAAAAGGGTGTGGTTAACCACAGTGGTGTAATGTGAAAGACAACTTCAAAGCAGGGAAGATAAGCTGTGCAGTTGCCTTAGGCTTGGGAGAGACTGAGCTGAAATAGGAGTTGGTCTGAATGTATAAAACACACTCCTAGATTTTAAAACTGCAGCCATCAGACCTAATGGACATCTTACTAAATCATTAGACTGAAGGGCTGAGTACATACTGTTCCTACTTTGATATATTTTAATGGGGTTTAAAGGGAGACATGACCATTCATAGCACAGCTGGGCAGCGTAAGAGGTTAAAACATGGAAATAGCATCAGTATCTGTTTCTTTTGGAGTTGTCTGCTGTAAAATCTGTGGTTATTTATTTCATTTGGGCATGCTTGTTTTACTACAGAAGTTCTTCAGTGATGACCTCAGTTAAAATTCGTCCTTCCCCTTCAAAATCGAATTCTTCTAGTGTTTGCTTTTGATGTCACTGATGGGAAAATAGCATTGCTAATGCACTAGATCTGAAATTTGTTTGCATTATCAACAGTTGGAAGTATGGACTAGGAGGTCACTTGATGTCACTTTTGCCAGAAAAAAAAAAGTTGAATTCTGCTACATATTTGAAATAACCCACGTGGAGGCTAAATGAATGTAGTTTGTACCAAGTTCTGAGGGAGATCTGGGAAGACTGTATTCAGCTGCACTAAAATACATTGGCAAGTACTGTAGTCAATTGTCTTTCTTTTATTCATTTTATAATAGTCAAGGGTGGAATAGTTTTATTATGGTTCACTATTCTTCTACAAGAGGGATATTAACTCTACATAAAGGTGATTACAGCATCAGTCTCTTCCCAAGCCTCAATACTGAGCATTGTACTGTTTGCCTTCCTTCTTATGTGACATACTGATAGTCAGTGTTTCAGGAATGATCTACAGCAAAATAAATTCAGAATGTCAAAAGAATTAGCTGAACATCATTCAGCCAGGCTGGCTTTTATAAACCCAGTAGCTGAAAGTTTTCTATTTTGGAGCTTGCAGAGGTGAGGGTTATTATATCCATTATGGCTGTTTTTATACTTTAAGGAAAACTGTTGTCTAGACAGTACTACAGTCATCCCTCCCTGTTGATACCTGATAGCATGTAACATACTGGCTGTAGAAAAAAAGGTTTCTTTATAGAGCATCTTAAAAATTGCAGGGTTCATAGAATCATGAAATCGTGTAGGTTGAAAAAGATCACTAAGTCCAAATCGTGTTGAAACCATGTCCTTTAGTGCCACGTCTGCTGGTCTCTCGAATGCCTCCAAGAAAGAAAGAATTTCACCTAACTTCTCATTTTTATACCTGCTGATCATCAGGGTTTCCTTTCTGAAGTTCTTACTGTTCACTCTCTGGAAATAGAACCAATTCATTCAGATGTAAATACCTGAGGTAAAATGAGGCAAAAAAAAAAAAAAAAGGCAAAATGTTTTACAGTGTTGGAACTGGACCACTTCGTCTACCTGAAAGGTGAAGCTCCTCTAGTCATGCATGACAGTGTATCTTCCAGTGGACTGCCATCTGAGTCACCTCCTTAAGGCAGTTTCTCCACTTCCGAGCAAATGAAAATACTGAGGAATTTTTTAAGGCTGTTGCAGCACAAATGCACATATCTCCCAGCCACCCCCCTCAGGAACCTGGGAGTCAGTGTGCAGTGTGCTCTCTCAGGGGAGCATGGCTTAGTAGCTGGTATTGGAACACATCTGTTTCTATTTTCATTGCGAACTAGAAGAAATTCCACAGCAATTTTACTAACACCAGTTTACAAGTTTACCAAGAACTTAGAGGTATTAATTCTGTTCTCTTTCATTTTGAAAACGTCTCAATGCAGACTTCATCTAACAGTGTTTCAGTCGACCTATATGGAGTAGATTTGTTTTCCTTTGAGTGCTCGCTATTGTCTACTGGGTTGTGGCAGCATGTGTTGGCACTTGTAACATGTTTAAATCAGATTGAAATGGGATTCTGTGAGGTCTCGGCAAGAAAATTCTTTCTTTGGGTTGCTCACTTAAAATTACCTCAAGCCGGTCTGTTTCCTGACGGGTTTTGAATAATTGTGCTTTAGTAAAAGATTCCGGTCTTTTAGCAGCAGGCAATTATAATTTCCACTGAAAGCAAATATTGTTGAGGATGTGAAAGAGTATGAAATTATGTACAGTAGGTACGCTGATCAGAAAGGGTAGAACAAGGTTATATTTATGTTGGCAGTTGTCAGAAAGAGCAGAACACTTCAAAGAAGCATGAAGATTAAATTTTACATTATTTGGCAGCCAGACAATTCTTTTTTTCCTGCTACAGTAATACAGCAGATTTTCATATATAATTTTGAAAATATTAAGAACGGTGAAAAGATCCAGTACTAATTTAGTATTTGTTATGAAGAAACATCTGAAAATAATTTACATGAGACTCTCATGCTTTCTGTGAACTGGGATTCTGGGGAGGAAGGTGGGAGATCTTTAGCTGTTCTGCCCACAGAACTATGTGACAAAATACTTGAGTGTGATTGCTTCTTGTGCTGATTTCCTTTTTCTGTAGCAATGTGACACAACTGGCATCCTACTAATGACTATTCCTAATAAATGGTACTGTAAAAACAGAAACAAAAACAAAAACTGCAGCACGATGAAAACACATGCTTGGATATGTTTCATGCCTTGTGAAATACTTCATGATGTTTGTACTTTAAATACTAAATTAAATGTTTCTAAGGCGTGTAACACTGAAAAAATATGTTGTTTTCCCAACTGCCTCAATCTTGAGTCTCTTCAGATAAGGATTTAGATCCTTCCCCGTCACTGATTTCTTCCAGACATTTGGAAGTAACTGCTTCTAGCTTGTGTTTTGGTTGCATTCCTTTACAAGAGATATAATTCGCAGCCTAAGGAAGATCACAGCGATAAGAAAATGTTCACAGCCTTGAAACCTGTCAGTTGTGTGATAACGTGTACCAGGCAGCTTGATACAATCAACTGCTCCCTGTGCATTGTAATTGCATTTATTTCTTGACAAAAAAAAAAAAAGATTGCTCTTGCTGTCATGTTATGACAATAAAAGCTAGCTAATTTTAATAACTTCATTATTGGGAAAGCTTTTTAAGTGATAATAACATTAATAGTTTGTTGTGTTGGTTTTATAGGTATGCTTCAGAGATCACCTTCAGTTGAAGATTTTGTGGATGCCCTTGTTTCAGACTTAGATCAGGACTTCGAAACATTTATCACGGACTCATGAAAGCATTGAGCAGAACTAAATTCCTTTAGAGGAGATAAGAGATACCTTTATAATTGTGGTTACAATGTTTTTGTGACTGGTTTTGCTCCTTGGTGTACGTGTTTGAATATTCATGCTGGTGGAACAGTAATAAAGAATCTTATTGGATCCCATGGTTTTGTTTATGCAGATGATGCTTTCCATTCCATAGGAGCTTAAGCATGGAATTTGAAACAATAAATACTCTGGTACATGCTGCTAGAAAATCTGATCCTGTAGCATCAGATGGTTAAGAAGGAATTGAACTCATCCTCAGGGTTGGTGGAGTGATGTCTTCCATTACACACACTGGTTTAGTGTTGGCACAGAACCTGCAAATGTCATGACCCAGAACTATTTGCGTGGGTCCTTCTTTCATGGTCATGGATATTCTTTATAATTGCTTATAGCCTGTGGTGCTTCTGAACTGGGGAAAGGCAAATTGTGTTTGCAGTGGAGAAGAGAAACTGGAAAGAAATTTGAAAGTTCCAGTTGAAAACTAGAAATTATATAGAAGGGTGGGTTTAGGTGCAAAAAACTCATTTGAAACAAGATGTTTTTTCACTGTAGGTAGCTCCCAGATACGAGGAGCAGCTTAAGGTTGTATATTACATAGTGGGCAATAAAGGAGACATTATTAGTGAGGGTTTTGTTCCTGAAGTAAATTCTGAAATAATATTTCAGTACTTATTAAAAAAGAATGTGCTAAGTTTTCCTCTTTTGAAATAGCCTTGTCTTTTTGAGGTCCTGTGTATGTTGTTGCAGAAGGTTTCATATGTGTTCATGTGCTCAGAGCAAGGGAGCCAAGGCTGAGAGATGACAGCAGTTAGCTGGAAGAGAAGCAAGTGGAAACTAAAGATAAGACACTTAACAGGAAGAAAAATGAATGTTTGGGAAGAGATCAGTGAGGATGAGAATTGATGTAGTGATCAGGGCCCATTTTTTACCAGAATTTGTGCTGTTGGATATTGTTTGATAATTTACACTCTCTTCCCATCTTTTCACTTTGCCTAACTCTCATAGTGGGAATTTAGCTTTTGTGATCAGTACTGCCATTCTATTTGATGTGATTCTGAACAATTTTAGGTGTGTTCTGACTGAAGGCAGGCAGGCCTGTTTTCAGATGTGCCACAGCTAAGCCTCCATGCTGTGTCTGACTGACTGCATTCTGCATCTGCTGCTGTTTCCTAAGAGGAGAGAGTTTAACAAGTGACGTGGGTATTTCTCTGTAAGTCAAGTGATTTAAAAAAAGAAATAAATTTAATTTTAGACTTGAGTGAAAACAGATTGTGAAGATGATAGTTCTCAAGAGGAAGCAGCAACTTGTGATTGTAAGCTTAACAGCTTTTGTATTCAGTGGAAGTGTGGGAATTAAAGGGTGTCGCCAAGGGAGTCTTGTGTTAGTTGCATATTTTTTGTGCTAAGCAAACAGCCAATAATGTTTATCTGGAGTTGGCATGTGTTAAAAGATTCACTGAGACAAAAAGAACTTAGGAAGAGGAAATCCTAATGCTAACATGAACCTTGGAGCATTACTGCAAAGAAAATAGAGCATCATTATTGGTGGAATAAGGAGGGCATTTTAAATTAAGAGATTGCCCATTGGTTTTAATTTGAAAGAAACTGATGTTGCTTGTAGAATTTACATACTTTATCAAAATCTGTGTAGGAGTCATTGGTGTATGCCTGTGGCCTCTGTTGCTTCCTTCATTTGCTGTCTCATGTGATCCTCCTGTAAACAGCAGTCCTTGCAAGTTCTCGTCAGAGCAGCAGCAAACAACATCGTCTTGATACTGAAATCTCATACAGGCAAAGAAATGAAGAGAAATTATTTTTCCAGAGTGAAGCGGACTTTGGCTTTTTGTCACAGATTCATCGCCCTTGGGACATTTGGCAAAGATGGGAGCTGGTAGAAAAAATAAATCTTGACTCCAAATGACAATTTCAGGTTTCTTTCTGTGAAGAAACTCCGTTGTCTCCACTAATTTTTGTTGTGTGAAATAGCCTTTGAGGACTGAACAGTAGACATCATTAAGCCTCCAGAGAACGTATTATATCACCACTATGATGCTTACTACAGAAAGGGAAATATTATTCCAAATGTTTTTTTTTCTCCTTTTTTTGTAGTTTCTAAAAACACTTCCAGCTGTTCAAATGTCTGATGCTTTTTCCTTTCTTTTTTTTTCCTTTTTTTTTTTTTTTTTCTGGAGAGACTTTTATTTTTCAGCAAATACGTGTACTTTCAGTAACGTGAGATCTCCCTTGTGACCCTGCAGCGTAACTCTTCTTAAACGTAAAAACCACTGTAATCCTTTTCCAGCATTCCTTATTTTCCCACTGAGGCTGCTGAACTGGATGCCTTAAAGTGGCTTTAGAGCCCTGTAACTCTGTGTTGTGCTTTTAATCTGAAAGCGTACTACGTTTTGGATTTTAGCTGCTATAGAAAATAAGTAGTGAACATCTTTCTTGAGAGGAAATTATACCCTTATGCAATTCTGAGATAATAACATGCAATTAAGACATACCGGAAAAAACACGCATGGATTATATTTGATAGTCTGAGGTGTCAGCTATGCCTTTTTTTTGTGTGTTTGATGTGATTGTTTTTCTGATTCACCTATGGTAGGCTGAAATAACACTTCATGATTGCTTTCTGGTGGAGGAAATGAAACTGGTATGGCAGCTCAGTAAAGAAGGCATGGAAGAGAATGGAAATAGAGCAAGGAAATGATGAACATGGGTTAGAAACCAGGCATAAGAAATGATAGATACAGAAGCAGAATAACCTCTAAGTTAGAAGCAGTGAGACTCAAATGGGGTGTGTTTTTTCCAAGTGTACTCACAAAGCAGTTAGACTAATAATGTTACAGCACTGCTGCTGACAGAAAGGTGTTCAGGAAGATTGCTGCTTTGTGTGCAGTGAGCAGCCAGATGGAAGAACTCATGCTACGTGCTGATGGAATACTAATTCTGAGATGTATTGCCTTGTCCAGAGGCTCACACATAAATCAGTGCAAAATTAAGAACCAGTGCCATCAAAGTAATGGAGCTTAGTTTTGTGGGTGATAGTGAGGTGTAAGTGAAGAGAATGGATCATCGTAGCAGTAGTGTTGATGGCTCAGAAAGATTGCATTACAGATTACCAGATGATTAAAATACCTAAGTTGTGTTACAGGGGTTGAAAGGTTGAACATCGCTCTCGCAAGTGTCTAATGAGCTGATAGCTGAGATTAGGCACATTTACTCCCAAATTTCAGTTTTCTTTTTTGACAGCAGGGACAACTGGGCGCTGTAGTACACACAAAGAACTGTGCTCTGACTGGTTCATCAGCATGGGACACGCCCATCCAAACTGGACAGTTCTTCTTAGAAACATGCCAGGCTTCAGATTAATTCACAGAAGCCCCATAGCCTCAGTTACACAAGTGGATAGCCATCTTTCCTGGTCCTGGAGGTGATAACTGAGTGTTTTATGGAAGGAAGCTTCTCTGTGAGGTCAGGTCACCGTCGTGCTCACAGCTTCGTGGCAATGAAGGGGTTGATGAGAGCTGGAAAAGCAGTGGGAGCCAAAGTGCTTCCTTGCTGCTCGTTAAGTGGGAGGCTCTGTGCATATGGCATTTCAGAGTGCTTCTGGGCAAAGTAGTGGAGATTTTCTTTTCCCAGAGCCAGGGATTTATTTACACGGCGCTGGGAACATGTTCAAGTGAGTGCTTTACCCTGGCAAATCCGCTGTGTGCCAAAAGAGGAATACTACATAAAAATGAGAAGACAACTTGAGAGCCTAAAATGAACAACTGCTGAAAGCGAACTCAGGGGCTTCCTGGTGAGAAGAAGCACTGTGGGAGCACTGCTGGTGTGCTCGGGGCGGGGGCGGGGAGGGAAGGAGATAAAAGGTAAGGCCATATAAATCAGCCCTGCAGGATGACAGCAGCCCTTCTGATCTGCCCCGGCTGAGATTTGTTTGCCTTTCACGTTTCTCTGTCTGCTCTTCCCCAAATGGCTCCTGAAGAGGAGCTCTGGAGCTGTGCATTTGTAGGAAATCATCACAGCTTGTTATTTGCAGGAAGCATCCTAAGAATTGGTTAAAACCAGAATGCCTGAACCAGAAGCAAAGTGCTGATAAAGATCTGGTTGCTGCTTTGCTGGTCTGTAGTCTCAAAGACAGGGCAGTGTCAGTGTTAGATCTGCTGCCTTGCCTGTAAGCCTGGAGCCTATGGGACAGCTTGCAGATGGCTGGAGCTTGTCCTTAGTGACTGAAAGGATGGACCACCTTGCACATGGCTTTCATGCTCCAGAACACAAGTTTCAGGAATCCTACATTTAATTCAAAGCACCTGGAAGCACTGAACTTTCTTTTTTTATTTTGAAGGTTCCATTTTTCATTCATTTTTCCTGTCATACACGACTGAGTTCATACATCAATAAACAGTATCATATAGCACTATTAAAATTGTTAGAGGAGGTGTTTTCAATTAATCTTCTGGACATCTTAGGTTTTAGGATATGGCTTTTGGCAATTAACTCCTTCCTTTGCTCCTCAGCCACCACTGAACGCCCCACTTCTCTGCTCTTACACCCAATGGGTGGGAAGATGAGCAGGCAAGGAGCTGCTTCGGCCATGGCCAGGACCTGGGTGTTGCAGTGGTGTCAGAGGGAAGGCAAAATGGCAGGTGGAGCGTTCCTCCCACCCTGCCCATAGCTGGCATGTGTCTGTGCAGCCTGAAGTAAATCTCATGCTGCAGCGGTGAGGAGAGCTGGGCCTTGGTGAAAATGTCCTGAACATCACTTGCTGAGAAGGCAGAGCACTGCCAAGTTGGTCAGAGCCACTCGATGTTGTATGCCATGGGACTGCAGCTGCCAGTGAGGTGTAGGCAGCTGCATCTGATGAACAGTTGGGGTTTACTGAGTTGGCATTTGATTGTTGGCCCTCGTTGGGACAGTGTCTGCAGCAGCTCATAATGTGAGGGTTGGGCAGGCACACTGGCATCCCATCAGGTTAGCAGGCCAGTTTTTATGAATAAAGTCTGTTTATTAATGGTACCCTTCAGTCACCAACTCACAGAATCACCAAGTGGTTTGAGTTGAAAGGAACTAAAGGCCATCCAGTTCCAGCCCATGCCATTGCCCTGCACCCAACCAGGGTACTCAAACCTGAAGGTCAAATCCAACTCACCTTGCCCTTCTTAGCATGAAGCCAAGTGTTCATCCAGGATACATTTCCACTGTTCCAATGAAGTTAAAGACCTGCACTGTTTATGGCCGTTGAGCATTCTCTTCTGAGGCTCTTTGAATGCACCTAGCTTTCAGGAACTGTGCTGCAGGATGGGCTGGGGGCAGCAGTGAGACACATGGAGGCGTCTCACTGAGCATATGGAAGGAAATGAGAAATGATCTCATTTCTTCCCATGAGTTTTAGAAGTAAGAAAGACAGCAAAATTGACTTGGATGTCTTAAAATGCCTTTCTTTGCATCCAGAAGAATACAGTCATAGAAAAGTCATTTTATGAGAGAGCCCTAGGGGGATACAAGTGATATGGCAACTTTTATAACACTCTAAAGCATCTATAAAACTAATTATATGTGTTATCAAAATGATTCATACTAGCTGTGGTAAATCCCATTCATTACAAGTGTGAGTTTAAGTCATAGTTCGCTGCCTCTTAACAGCTGCACAAATAGAGTGCACTGTGGCCGTGGGGTTGAAAAAGGGATAGCATGTCACCTTTCAAATTTCATAAGAATGTGAGATGTAATTGCATGCTTCAAGACAGAGGCAACACTTTTGGGATCTGTCACCCAGCTCAGTTGTCAGGCATGGGGAAAAAAATAAAATAAGCAGAACATAAAAAAGCCTCCTGTGTAAGAGATGTCTTCAACCGCAGAGGCTTTCTGATCAGACCTGTTTCCTCGCCATCCTTGTTATTTTCCCATAACTTTAAAAATAAATAAGTCCTAAGTTTTTGCCTCACCCTGGCCTGCCTCCAGCCTGCTGAGCACGTCCCTCGAGCAGAGAGACGTGCTCTGCTGTACAGTGCTGCTGAAGCCAGCTAACACCGCGGGTCGTCTGCTAGCACAGCCTGGCTTTGCTGGCAGTGTTTTCCCTAAGTAGGGATTAAGATAACTTGTTCTACTTAATCAAATTAGTTATCTTTGATTCAATCACGTTTTTAAGCCAAATTCTCAAGACAAGGTGGTTTTAGTAGTTTGTTTGGTTTGTAATCTGTTTTCCAACATAATCTGCTTAATTTTTTTTTTCTTTATTTGGTTTCTGGCTGTCTGAAATGTATGTGTAAAGAGGATGTCGGCTGGCTTAATTCAGGGAAATAGCTAACTTAGTGTTCAACCTCTTGACAGTTCCTCACCCCATCAATAAGCCATTCTGTCTTCCAGGTCTCTCCCTGGGTCAGTCAGGAGTACCAGTCTGGCTGCTCTGAGGACTATGGCTCATTGGGTTCATTCCAGTTCTTTTCTTCTCTGCTTCATGTTTGTTTATCACCCTGCCTCTCACCTCCAGCTTTATCTGCTTCATCTCCCATGTGAGGAAAGGCTGAGTAACCTAGATCTGTTCAGCCTGGGGAAAAGAAGACTGAGGGGGGATCTGATTGATTTTTAGAAATATCTGAATGGAGGTGGGAGGCAAATGGATGAGGCCAGGCTCTTCTCAGTGGTGCGTAGCAATGGCACAAGGAGTAATTGCCTTAATCGAGGACATAGGAATTTCCATACTAACATGCAGAAGAACTTCATGGTAAGGGTGACGAAGCACTGGAACAGACTGCCTAGAGAAGTAGTGGAGTCTCTTCCTATGGAGATAATCAAGACCTGTCTGGATGCCTCCCTGTGCAAACTACTGTGGGGAGCTGCTTTAGCAGGGGGGTTGGACTCGATGATCTCTTGAGATCCCTTCCAACACCTGCAATTCTGTGATTTTGTAATTTTTGCAAAAAAAGAAAATGCAGTTTTTTCTACCTATCACCAACCAAAGTAGTGGTGCTCCTGAACATTTTCCTGGGCATCCAACTTTGGGTGTCCTGCAGGAGGGGGTTGGACCGGGTGACCTCCAGAGGTCCCTTCCAACCACAACCACCCTACAAGTCTGTAAAAGCTCAAGTCTTATCAGAGCTCTTTCTCTCTTTATCGGGACCCTTTATGCCGACTGAAAACATTTCAAATTCCAGTCACCACATCGTAGATAACAGGTCATTTCTGTGTAACCAGTTCAGAAATGTAGGACTTGTTTAAATAAACAGGACCTTTGAACTTTTCTCTTACTTTTTCTTTGCTCCCTTAGGTTTGCAGCAGAAATGGGACATGCAGCCATACTTTACCTCCGTTTCCTCCAATAATTTTTTTAGTCCAATCTTTCAAAAAGCTAAAAGTCATGAAGTTGTTGATGGATCTATGGAGGCAGGAGATGGAGGCATTCCCTCATGCTGTGAGCTCCTCTCTGCCAGAGGAACTGTGGGGAGTAACGACGTTTCGGTGCTACAGCTCTCCATGGAAGGAGGTCCATCTGTGCCCTCAGCCAACCTATAGAACACACATTTACATTATGTTAGCTCTGGTGCTCTGGTAAAGCTTTCAAGGGCTAACATTAGTATGGCACAGGCTTTTCCTCGGAGCTGTTAGAGGTGAGATCTACACAAACAGCTGCTTTATCGAGACCTGAAACAGCGACGACATTTTGCACATGGGAGTGGGAGGCATACATAGGTGGAGCTGGGGGTTTGGCTGAAATCCCAGAATTTTATTTCATCTCTCTCTAAATGCTGGGCAAATGATTGAGTGGGTGAGAAGCTTTGCTTTCCTACCTTTCTGTTGGAGAAATGTCCTCGTGTCAAATTCCCTGAGCTAGTGTTAGGGACCTCCCTTTTAATCTGTTGCCACCTCCACTTTCACTGACCCGAAACCTGATTTTGTTAATCCTTTAGGTTACTTTTTAATATATTTCCTTTGTTTTTCTTTCAGAATCCACTCAGAAAAGGATTTGAGTCCTCCCTGCCCAGGAATACCCAGCTCAGAGGAAATCCCCCAGATAAGTTCATCATTAGGAAAAACTTCTCCAGACGAGCGGTTGGGCAGCAGAACAGGCTGCCCAGGGAAGTGGTGGAGTCTCCATCTGTGGGGATGTTCAAGCAATGTGTAGATGTCATACTAAGGGATGTGGTTGAGTGAGCAATGTTGGTGGAAGGTGGGCAGTCGGACTAGGTAATTGTAGTGACCTTTTCCAACCATTATGATTCTGTGATCGTATGCTCAGGTTGACTTACCCTGAAGAGAACTCCCACCTGAAAAGCCACCAGTGCTATCATTCCCAGTGTTAATGGTGTCTGTTTGGCCAGTGTCTTTCTGTCTGCCCTTTCAGTACATAGCTATGGGAATTACGTATTCTTTTTGCAAGATCGTGACCAATGGAGTGAGCAATGGCAGCACCCAGCAGGAACTATGTGGTCAACATTGCTGCCTAGCCCAGCTGGCAAAGCTTGAGGCAAAACCTGATACCCAGGGCAAGTCATTCCCCTGCCTTGTATTTGCTTTTTTATCCACCTAAACCACAAACACTGCAACCTGCTATGCCTTGCTATTTGTGCAAATTCTGACATGAAGATAGCTGAGTCCGTCCTGGCTGATGTGAGTCTAACTTCTCTCTTTTTGTTAGTACTGCCCTGTTACTGTTAGCACTGTTAAGAATGTTAAACAAGCAATATGCAGAATATTAAAGGAATTTTCACTTGTAATCTGACTTTCGGAAATGTGGGGGGATGCTCCAGAGCACAGGAGGTTGGTGTGCTGGGTGTGATGAGACCTCAGGGAGTCCCATTTTCCCATTCTGGAAAATGTTTGGATTTTAATAGCAAGGATCTAGTTTGGGTATTTGATTGTGAGGGTACTGCAGATGTTGTTGTCTGACTGCTATTTGATATTCATTACTGTCTGTGCTTGATGGAGCGAGATGCAACTCCATTTTTATGAATGCAGGTGGGATGATGCACGTTAGAAGTTCACTTCAGTGGCTGTTATTGCATAATGTTCTTAAGTGCGTAGAAGCATTTGCAGCCAAAACCTGTGAGGATGGGTGGAGGTCATAGGAATTATTTCCATCTGGGTAGTGCAAAATGTACTGCAATATAAGTCTTTGTACTTCATCAAAATGAGACTTTCTTACAATTAGATTTTAAGAACTATTTTTCTAAAAATGAACAATCTGATGTTTTCAGTTTTTTCTTTTTTTTCCCTGAAAAGAATCCTAATTCTTTGTTGACATCTGACTCCTGCAGTTATCCTGGTGCAGCCAGATACAAAAGGACCCTACAAAAAGGACAACTCAGCAGCACTGCAGTAGGAGTCGCTGTGTCTACCTGCAGCAGGTTAGATGTCAGGCTGGTGAAGGAGGCAGAAACTGCAGGCAGACATGGCCCAAGGAGCTCAGCAGACAGGACTCCTTCTGGCAGCCATTCTGTCATTGGTACACAGCCCTCATGCTGGGGCAGGAACAGAAATCCCATTCTCTCTTTTGCTTGCAGTACTCCTGTAGAAGATGCGGTATTGCAATTGGAACAATTCAGGGAGGATTAGCATGACTCCTGCACGAGGATGAATTTTTTAAATCCAATTTTTTTTTAAATTGAAGGTTTATGAGGCAGTGGCTCAGGCTGCCCGGAGAACTGTGAGTGCCCCATCCCTGAAGGAGCTCAAGGCCAGGTTGGATGGGGCCCTGGGCAGCCTGAGCTGCTGGGTGGCAGTCCTGCCCATGGCACAGGTTGGAACTGGATCATCTTCAAGGTCTTCCAACCCAAACTGTTCTATAATTCTGTACTGTACCTTCAGGGATGTTTAGGCTTCCAAGCATATTTATGGCTGATCTCTTCACAGCTGGGAGACCAATCAGATGTAGGAGGCTATACCAGAAAGGAAATCAGAAGGTTGCTATTCTAAGACAAGAAATTGTCTGGTTCTAATTGTGTGAGGAAGCATCATCTGGCAGACAAACACTTTCAGGAATCTATGCCCCAGCACTTTGTCTGCTCCTTGAGTAAACTCAAATACTATCTATTTGTTGATGAAAGCCACAGGATATGTAATATATATGGCATTCCTGAGCTCTTCCTTGCGGGTCCTGTTGAAATAGCAAGAGCAAATTGAACACACAGGCTTGATGCTTTTTAACACATCAGGAGAAGCAGTATTTTTCCATCTGAAGGATATGATTTCTTCTGTCTGAGTCCATCTGTCCTGTTAGTTAAGAATCAGTGCATGAAAACAACACTGGTGCAGTTCTTACTCCCATGAGTGGATTAGTCCTTCTTAAGTAACAAACCCTCCAAATACATGCATAGAGACAGAACTTCAATCAATATTGCAAGTTTCATTTTATTGAGAGTTTAACATGGAGCGTAGCTGCACAAACTCTTATGGAGAACGTACTCTTACACGAGACTCTAAAGCACTTTGTCATCATGCAAATACTTTTTCAAGTAAGTTTTTGTCTTCAGTCCGTTTTCTCAACATTTCAAAAAAGGTAAAGATTCTGACAATCTGTACTGCAAGTGGTATTTAGTGGAATATTATGGGTGTATTTTAGTATCTCAGTCAGAAAACTTGCACAAATGTGGCGTAACCTCAACTTATGTTGTTGAACAGCTTTAGTAGAAGTGTAATGAAGCTGAAGCTGTGAGTTACCCGTGACGAAGGAGCACTACTGCTGTTGGTTCTATCAATATGAAGTGGCATTGGGTTGGGCAACAACTTCCTTTTCATCCTAAAACAAAGAGAACCAACTGATGCTTGAATTTCCTTGGATTTAACTCTGCTACCAAGTCTAGTAAGAGTCAACAAAAGTGTACAGGAAAGCAGATTTGCAGTGTATGAACTACGATGGTTCAGGATATGCTACTGTTCTACATATCAAGTACCTTCCTCAGTTTGCCGGGTCGAGTTTGAGTGTCCATGAAGTTGGAGTAAAGGTGACCATGTTCTTGGTCTTTACTTTGGCTTCTCAAATATGATGGTCAGTGGGAGTGAAAATGACAACCAGGGACCTTTGTGTGCGTGCAGGTGTGGCTGTTGGTCTGCTTGTCAGTGCAGCTGTACCGTGTTCCTGCATTTACCATCCATGGCAGTGAGGTGGACTGGTGTTCATCATGCCTTCTTTGTCACAGAAGGGTCCAGCCAAGGTCTTAAGATCCCACTAACCCTTGTTAAGAAATTGTGTTTGCTTGGTTAATGTTCCAGTTTGATCCTATTAAAGAGTAAGAAATTGCAGCTCTAGGAATTCTGGGAGGGATCTGTGGAGTCCTGGTGGTACACCCTAGAAGTTCCACGTTGTTGTTTATAGGCACTTATTTTTTTCTAAGTCTCTTATGCTGACCTTTGGGATGTCTGGGGCATTGAAGCATATTTTTAAAAACTGAAATGAAGGATTTACCATTTTTTGTCAGTTCACACTTCATTTTGTAACCTCTGCTGTATGAAGAATGAACACTTGTGTAATACAGAAGTCTCACCTGAGTTCTAACCCTAGTGTTTGAGTTGGAAGGGACCATATAGGGCCGTCTGGTCCAACTCCCTACACTGAACGGGGGGATCTACATCTTGATCAAGTGCTCAGAGCCCTGCCTAGCCTGACCATGAAGATCTCTAAATGTTTCTTTCCTGATGCTGCCACTGAGGCTGTGCCACCTGTGAGGATCACAGCTCTCCATTAGCCCCCCCGTGGCCACATGCTTTTAGAAAACATGGCCACTAATCCATCCTTCACCGCTCTGCGCAGAGCAGCAGGCTCCCTCCCCAACCCACCCGTGCTTATTTCATCCTATTGAGAGAGCTGCCTGATTGGGCAGAATCAAAATGGCACACGTGCAACATGAAGAGCAAGTGGGTGATGAGTACTCACGCCAAACCTGAATGTGGATTGAAGTGCACCCTGCCAGCACAAAGCGTGCACTGTATGGCTTTGCTGCGTGGTCCTCCGCCTCAGCTCCATGGCTTTAAGAATGCTGCGCCCTCGCTTCGAGGATGAAACAAGGCAGCAGTGTCTGAAATGGAATGTGCTGCAGGTAGCGAGCTAAGCCTCCATCACCAAAGGCAGTGAGAGGATTAATTAAGTGCAAGAAGGCTGTTGCTTGGAGGAACTTCACAGGAATGCAAACCAAAGGTCCTCAAAGAGCCCACAACAAAGGGCAAAGCCATGTGCGCTGCAGCTCATGCCAGGATGAGCTCTGTGGGATTAAGGGCTTGGTCTGCCTTGCAGAAAGGGCAGGAACATTGCTGCACCAGAGAGCAGTGTGAGCAGGAAACAGATTTTCAGGTGGGTTTTCCTCAGCAGGGTGGATTAAAAAATAGCAGCCTTGCTAATGACATAAATGCTGTATCTGATACAATCAAATGTGTATGAAAGTCTGAGGATCACATGTAATTTGTTTTGAATTGTGGTTTGTTTCCAAATAAAAGAACATAAGCACCTGCTTCAATCCCTACTTCTCTCTCGTTTTAATTTTGATTTTTTGTGCTTGACGGGCCAAGCCAGCATGATCCTGGATCCAGGACTCCCACAGCTGCCTTTAGAGGTACACAGGGGTTATAAGTGAGGCAAAAACTACTATTTTTTGGATGCTACAGTCAACGTTTGTATGGAATCCACATGCTTTGTGTCCAGCTTTGTACTGCTCGGCTTTGCTGTGGCTCTCAGCGCAGCTCGGCGTTGTATGCATTCACCCTCAGCTTTCCACACCAAGCCCCTAGCTTCTGCTGGAGCAAACATGAATCTTTACACGTGGCATGAATCACCCTACAGAGCTCACCACGCCCTTCACTAACTGTTCTATATGTGAATTACTCTTGTTCAGGGATGTGTCTTGTGTCCAGTTTGGAAACATTCAGTTACACCTCCCAGAGAAATGGACATCTTCAGGGGCGTTCTTTCCACAGACATCTGTAAGTGAGTAAGAAGACATGAACAGCCTCATTTGAAGGCTAAGTTAGGCCGTGTAAGGAGCAGGGAGTGAAGCAGGCTCTCTCACACCCCTTTTCCCTGCTCTGGGAGGATGCAGTGCAGCGGATGAGGACTGGTGCCATTCCTTAACAGCCACAGCAGAAGAGCACTCGGGGATGCAGCACATGGGTAAAGGAACCTCACTGTTCTGGGGAGCTGTTTGCTTGGTAAGCTCTGACTAGAAAATGTAATGAAAACACATGAACAAGGGCTAATTTGGAGTTTGCTAGAATGAGTGAGGCCCTTATGAGGGTAGAGGGAAATAGCCGAATTGACTTCTCTCAACCATATTTTTATTAGTGTGAAATCACAGAGTGCTTTGGGTTGGAAGGGTCCTTAAAGGCCACTCGGTTCCAACCCCCTGCCATGGGCTAGTTGCCACCCAGCAGCTCAGGCTGCCCAGGGCCCCATCCATCCTGACCTTGAATGCTTCCAGAGATGCAGCTCAGAATACACGTAACCTTCTGGGCTGCAAACACACATTGCTGGCTCGTGCCCAGCTTTTCATCCACCAGGAACAACACGTCCTTCAGTGCAGGGCTGCTCACAGTGAGTTCTCCCAGTCTACACCCATACCTGGGATTGCCCCCACCCGGGTACGACACCTCACACTCGGCCTTGCTGAACCTCACTCAGTTCTCGTGGGCCCACTTCTCAAGCCTGTCCAGGTCCCTGTGGATGTCTTCCCTTCTTTCTGCTGTACTGGGTGCAGCACACGGCTTGGTGTCATCGGCAGCTTGCTGAGGATGCACTCAATCCCACTGTCTATGTCACTGATAAATACACTGAAGAGCACAGTGAACTCACAAATCAACAAATGGAGAACGATTCAAGTAACGTTTTATTCACAAGTAAAAAAAAGGTAGTATTACAAAGTGATTTATACAAGGCTTTAATTTACATTCTTTAAAGGGTCACTTAAAACAGCACTGTAAGTCCTCAGATGCGATACGTGGGCAGTCAAAATGTGGTGGTAGTGTATGTTTTCTGTTGGCATGTACAACATTGCTTGCCACAGGCAATATATAAAAGACCAATTTGGTTAAATTAAGGAAAGAAATATATACACAATATACATATATTTGAAAAGCGCTCTTTTCATTTTTCCTCCCAATTTGCTCTGAAGCCATCCGCCACTCATTGGAAGATATGAGTCCCTCTGTCTGGAGTTGCTGGACTAAAACATTATACAAAGTGTAAATTCCAATGGGAAAACATACTGACTGTGACAGATGCTGGCAAAATTTTTGAACACAGAATTGTAAAGAACTGTTCATAACGAGAAGTTAAAAATCCACACGTTGTAAAAACATCTTACCATGTAATGAAATGCACATTGGATTTTTTTCTATTTACAAATATTTACAAGGAAGCACACATCTCTTCATGCAAATTTAGTGAAAAATAATATTTCAACACTTCTTAAATGTGTGAAAGCATCCAAAGAATTTATTCAGAACTATTCTTAGTTGAATATGCACTTTTTAGTATTTAGCTGTGTAACTGCACTCCTCGTATAACTGCATATTATTCTACACAAGTGATCAAATAGGAGCATTCCCTGATTAAAACAAGTCCCTTATGTAGTTTCTTCACTTTGGCTTGAATTTGATAACTGTTAATCAGCATTTTTGCACACCCTAATAGTGTCATTGATTTTGGCTGCCTACACCTGGCCTAACTATGGTACAGAGTCAATCTTCTACTGAGTCCTTCGAGGAGTCATAGAAACATAGAATGGCCTGGGCTGAAACGGACCTCAAAGCTCATCTAGTTTAAATCCCCTACCATGGGCAGGGTCCCCAGCCACTAGAGCAGGCTGCCCAGAGCCACATCCAGCCTGGCCTTGAATGCCTCCAGGGATTGGGCATCCACAGTCTCTCTGGGCAACCTGTTCCAGTGCATCACCACATTCTTTGTGTCATGGAACATGTCTGACATACAAACCACATGCAGAAAGATGAGTAATATTTCATGGAAAATTGCATTTGTTTTGCTGATTGCTTTGCTTTTGTCAAGGCACATTGGGAATTCCTACAGAATGATTGCTGGAGGTCACCACCAGCAGGTTGGAACCTGCTGAACACAGTGTGCCAGCAGAGCTCACAGAGATTACTCACAGAAGTCAGCACTATGTTAGGGAAACATGATATCTACAAACGAGGCACACACACAGCTACAAGGATTCAATTCAGAGGTATTTAAAAAAGTTACAAATCTGTTTTTATGTGTAATATGGAAAAATTGAATTTACACAAAATGCCACAGTGACCTGTCAGGTCAGAGTGACACGAATTAAACAAAGGTCTATTAAATGAGTGAATTACATCAGAATGAAGCTTGAGACCACTGTTTTAGTAATGAAAATAATTAATTACTAAAAAATCCTACTAATAGATCTTATAGTACAGTTTTGTGACACACCTGCTATGACCTCTGCTGTCTTGATGTGAGTTGACTACATTTATTTCAACATAAAAAATACATGTCATAACAACAAGTGCTGTCTTCCAACAGTGGGACTACCAGCAGCATAACATCCCTTTCTATATAACTGACTTTGACTAAACCTAATGTACAGCTCGTCTTCCTCTATGCTGAACAAAACAATGCTCCCTCTCACAAACAAAATAATTGGATGAAAGGGACCTCAACTATATCATCTGTAACATGCAAGTGTTTTAACTCCCCACACTAGCTTATTGACTACAACGGAGTGTATAATAAAAGTTTCAGTTTATCAATAGATGACCCTCACATAAATAGAAATGTTTTATTTTTAAGTCCTTCAACAGCAGGAAACCAAGTTAAAAACTAGAATCAGAAAAAAAGAAAAATAAATTCAAATGCATGCATAAATCTGCAAGCAGAGTAACTGGCAAAGTCTTGTCCCAGGCCTTCTCACATCTGCAGCCGTATTTAAGACAACAATGTAAACACATTAACGTGTTTGTATTTCTTGATGCATTTACATACATTTGTATGCTCACTCCATTGGACATCTTGAGAATCTTGGGAACTAAAAGGTTCTTTTTTAATAAGAGATGCAAATGTTTATGAATCCACTCTCAGGTTTCTCCTAGGATGCTCCTTAAAGTTCCACTTTGCAGCTGTTATGGCTCAGATGCAACTGCTTAGAATGTGTGAAATGGTGCCATTGTTTTCCAGCTGATTTTGAAACTGTGTGAAACTGAAGACCAGGCCGTATTTGATGACAGTCAGCGGATGAGCAGTAGGGAAGCATGATGTTTTAGTGCCGAGAGAAATACTTTGCTTTCCTAAATGAAATCGAAGGAACAGTGGTTACATAAACTCAGAAAAATCCGTATGTAGTTTTATATGTGACTAAATGACAAAAAAACAACTCAGAACAAACTCAAAACAATGACAGGACGAGAGGGAATGGCCACAAGTTGCGCCAGGGAAGATTTAGATTAGATTTGAGGAAACATTTTTTCTCTGAAAGAGTGGTCAGGCACTGGAATGGCCTGCCTAGGGAGGTGGTTGAGGCACCATCCCTAGCGCTGTTCAAGAAGCGTTTAGATGAGGTGCTAAGGGATTTAGTTTAGTAGCTTAGTGGGTAGGGATGGTGATAGGAGGATGGTTGGACTAGATGATCTTGTAGGTCCTTTCCAACCTAATGTATCTATGAGTCTATGAATCTATGAAACTCACTGCTGTATGTGAAAATTCATGTAAACCTGAAGACTGAACCTGTATTAGAATATTAAAAAACTCTTTAAGTGCACAAAAATGAAAATATGTTATCGCCTTCTGATTTTATCATGTGACCATTTGTTTTGTAATAGAAACATAGAACCACCAAGGTTGGAAAAGACCTACAAGATCATCCAGTCCACCTAATAATAACAAAGTATGACCCCATGCAAGTTGTACTCCATCCACCTGCACTAAAAAGACCATCCTTCTCTCAAAACATTTCAACAAGACACAAAAGAGCTTTTGACTTTTCCATCATGTAAAAATAGTCCCTTAAAAGCTCAGTAGAGTATTCAAGTTCCATCGATAGCCTCTGCAAACTGTGGAAGAGCAGCATCAAGCTTTGCAGTCTTTGCCATGCCTTTGTTCCTTCCTATATATTCCTAGAAAATGACTGTCACCTAATGATGGCGTGTTCCAAAATGAAACGGTGACAATTGCTGAATGACACATGGGATGTTAGTGACAGATACTGACTATTCACCTTCCGACATTACGCACAGAACTATTTCTAAACTGTAGGTTGCAATAATATATTAAAAAAACCTATGAGCCATGTAGATAAGGTGAATATTTTTGGTGATTGCAGTAGATTTTCAGGGTAACATACAAATTCTACTGCAGTCAATAGCAAACATATCCTTGACTCAGCGCAGTCTATCTCCCTTTTCTCTTCTTGAAAATGTCACTTAAAGAAATTAAGGTTTGATTGACAAAGAATTAACTTGTGCACATAGTGTTTCCAGGATATGCATATTTTGGTTAAATACTAATTACTTTCTACTTTTTATTTAAGAACATTATGAAAGTGACATGCAAACTGAATGGAAGAAGATCAAAGGAAAGTACTTTATTTCTGCAGATGACCTAACATTTTCATAATTACAGATCACAAATATTTTTTAATTAATTTTGGTGGATTGTTAATATTATTAATACCAGTGGTAAATGCTTCTGTTCCTGCCTCTATTGCAACTTTCCCACTGCAGCCTACACAGCAGGTAGAATAGTTGAATAACACCACCAATACACATGCCATACGTGGGATCCCTTTACAGATTAGTTTGTCTCAGTTACTTCTAACAGTCGAAAAAGGCACTTGCACACAACAAAACGAAACAGATCACAGCTAATATTCAAAATGTCATAAAGATCACAAAGTAGAGTGGCTTCCTATGATGCTTACATTATTAAGTTTAGAGGCAGTTGTTTCTCTCAGCTTCTCACTTTGGCCAGAGACTTGTGTTTGCTCTGAGAATTTGAACACTGAGATTTTACAGACTAAGCCGTATTGCTATTTTAGGGACAAACTGATGACACGGAAATACAAATAGCATTTAAAGTGTTTGAAATTCTCTTCTGTTTCTGCTACTTCCTTAAGAACTTGACAGAGAAGGCTTTGTGTATATTTTTAGAGGAATGTTTGCACGTCCTTTATGCTTTAAGATAAGCAAAGACGTTTCCTCATAAACAAGGACTAGCCTCACATCATAGTTTTGTCATAAGACTATTAACTGATATCTTTCCCCCAAAATGTAATTAAAACTTAATAAAAAATGATTGGTGTACAGACCTACTGCTCTGTTCTGGTTCACATTAGCTCAGCATTACAGCTTGAGTAATTACAGCTTTCAAATTCAGTCAATCATTGTAAAACATGAAACTCTTGGATCTTTTGTAAAGCTGTGACTTATTTCAGGAACAGCTAGGTGTAACCTTTGGAGAAACATAACTATATACCCTTTCACAATTCTATTTTTACCTCACTCTGCGTGCCTGGGGAACTCATTCTCACTCCTTCTTTGTAGTTGTATTTCTTACCTCTTTATCAGTCTGTAGAGTCATCTGCTGTTCCATTACACTTTGTATTTGGCTGGGTTTCAGCAGCAGCTGAGTTCTGAAGTGATGAAACTTCTATATATGTTCTATGCTTGGAGATTTCAAAGGACTTTGCAATGTTTCCATCAGGAGACTTAGCTGAAGTAAGTACATCACTTAGTTCCTGGTTATTATCTGACTCAACAGTAGTTGTGTTCTCAGTCTCCAGACTGCAGGAGTTTGCAGCAACTCCAGCCAGTTCTGAATATGATTCACAGAAAGAAATGCTGTCACAACAAGCTGAGTTTTGCATAAGAGGCCAAGCATCTGAAATGTCTCCACAGGCAGAGTGTGAAAGAGAACCAAGGAAGGCAGGAATCATTTCTCCAACAGAATCAGAAGCCCTGCAAAAGGATAAAAGACAAGCAGTTTCAAAAGCATTCCAGCAAATATTATCAGTATTGTAATTATCGTCCTTAGTGATTATAGGTATTTCAAAGAGATTTAAGCAGGGTTGTATTCAGTCAGTACTCGAGAGGCACCCTGTCCAAAAAATTCTTTTGAAGTGGAAGCCAGGCTGTCCTTCATCTAGAAATGAAGAGAGCTCTGGAGACTGATACTAGAGGTAAAGAGGAGGCTTGAAGCCCTTCACAAAGTGATTTCAGGGTTCTGGTAAATATGAAATACAGTTGGAATGTTCAGTCTAAAGAACAGAAATGTGGATAAATTTATTTGTTCTTCAGTATGTGTGTGTGGTATGAGGTTAAGGTAGGATACAAAAAGCTTAAATTGCAGTAAGGAAGATTTTTGGGAAGACTGGCAAGGATTTTTAATGAGAAGAATTATTTAGAAAAAAGGGAAGAAAGTGGAAGTAGAAACTCAGTAATCTGTCTCAAATAAAATGGCACTGACATATCTCAGTGCCTGCACATCCCTACTGAAAGCCCAGTGAATGATCTACTAGCACACTTTATCTCAAAAACTATCTACAAGATTTACAAAAATGTACAGGCTGTAGACAGCTACAAAATAATAATTCATGTGACCAAAACTTTTCACACATTAATGTTGCCTACAGTGCAATTTAAGTAGCTTTACTCATTTCCAAAGCATGATGCTTTAATAGCTTAGATAAATGCACAGAGAGTTTTTGTAGATGGGGTGAAAAGTCAGGACACTGAACCACAATTGAAGGAAATACAATATTTTGGCAAAGGAAATTGGAGCAAACTTCATTTCTACTGGAAGGAATCATGTTCCTTTGATGTATCCACATAGCATGGATATGCCAGTTATTTTTAAAGCCTTAACCAGAAGGATTCTCAAAAGGTACACAACTCTCAATTCATCAGCTTTGGTGATAGAAAAGGGTGACTCAAACTTGCTAATATTTCAACAAGTTGTTACAGAAAATTTAGGTGTCTTACATCTCCCTTTTGGGTCACTAACATGCACTGCATAAACTATATCTATGGAGAAGCTGCTACATTTTCAGTTAAACTTGGCCACGGGAAGAAAACAGCTGGGAACCCTATATGGTAAACATTTCCAGTTTAAAGAAACAAATAAACCCAGTGTTAAAATCTGTAACTAGGAAACTCTGTGTGACACCATAAGCTTTATATTTTTAACTCAAGGCATTACTACGTCAATAACAACTACTGTATTTATACTCAGCTGTTTAGTAGAAAACAATGGTTAGGATCAGGTAGAAACTCAGAAACACTTAACATTTCTAGGTTCACAGTCATTTAGAGATTCTAAAAAGAAGGCAGATTTTCATGATACTTCTTAACAGTATATGAATCCCCTTAGATTCACAGGTTTATACAGCACCTTGCTAACACAAAGCAGGAAAAGAGGTCACCAAAGCCCCTATGGCACCGCACAGTAAGAGGAAGAATGTCTGCTTTGGAGGGAAATGGGTCACTTCTTCAGAGGAACTGATTTAACATGTTGGAATTTATTAAGTAATACTTAAACATCACTTTTTTTTTGTTATTTAATGGAATTTTTTTTTAACCATAAATCTATTCTTGCACAAAACAGGAGGTTCTGGCTACAATTCATCAAAATCCCATATTCCACCCCAAACAGCTATTGTATCCTGTATAACTATTGACTTGGTTGCATATAAAATAGCTGATGTTTAATAGATGTACATAAAATTAAAGTTACCTTTCATTAAGTGTAGTCTGTGAGTGCAAAGCACAACTGTGACTGCTGTGCTCCATGCTACAGGTTTCATCACAGCACAGTGAAGGAATCAGATGAACTGGCCCTAAGAATGAAAGTTGATTTAATAGTATTAAATGCATTAAAGTTGTATATAAACCTAGTCTCTGTACTCTTTCAAATTTGAGTATTATTTTACTAGTTATATTATAATGTATGGATTAAGGAAAGAGATCTCTTCCTGAAATAAATAGGTTAATTTATATCTTTAAAATAGAGTTATTTATAAAAGACAAATCCTTCCTCCTGAAATAATACAGATGCCTGCCATGAAAATCTGAATATCCACTCTTTAAATAAATTTGCTTTTTAATTAGGTACATAGGAAAGGAAGTACTACAGTCTGACAATTAACATATTAGGCTATTTAATATCGTGTTTAACTTAAATCACTTAATTAGGAATTAATCAGGAGTTAATATCACACATGCATCTGTTCTGGTAGTGCTTCACAAAATCTCAGTGATTTGAATTGTTCAGGTTTTCAATGTCCATTAGAACTAGCATCATCTGACTATCTGCAAAATCCTTCATATCAGTTTAAGTCTCCAAGCCAAATGCAGTGCTATTTTTATCAGAAAGAAATTATATAGATAAGACATTCGATGCTTTTATTTAAGCGAATGTTCCTTGGAATGAAAACAAACAAACAAAAAATCATAACCAAATAGCTACTTAGAAATTCTATTTGTGCTGAGAAATTAACCTAGGACAAGGGGTAGTTTGACAATCTTTGCTTCATAGTGATAGCCAAATGTCACTACTCAAGTGTCAGATAAATGTTGATCATGAGTTCTTGTTGCTTGTATTACTCCTGTTCCTTAAAGTGACTTTTGAATAGACTTAACGTACCACATGTCTGTGGTGTGCCTCTCTGGCACTGGCAGCATGTTCTGTGCTCATATTCATTTAGCCGTGGTCTATCAAAACATGACAGTTCAGACCCATTGTAGTGAATGTCCTGTGATCTCAGAGACCCTTTTGATAAAAAGAATAAAATAATATGTATTAGTAAATGATGCTTTTTTTCCTTTTCAGAGTCCCTATCTTCACAGAACACTTAAATGCCATACTACACAGCATTTCCATACATTTTCCAACCAAAAGATCCACCATGATGATGGGGTTTGACATAATGAAAACCACAGGTTTTGCAATGAGCCCTAGAACAGCTGGTTCAACTACAGCCTCTCCTAAGAAGACATTTGCTCTTATTTTGATGATGATTTGAAAGCATATCATATTCACTGTTCCATTTTCTCTGTGGTAATGTTTCTTAGTGATATCAATCTGAAATTTTCTACATTCAGCTGCTTTGTTTATGTTATCTTAAATAACCTTATATTAATAGCAGACTTCATTTAATCTGCATCATCATAGGCCAAGAAAAATGAATCACTGACTTTCACTAACTGAAGTTTGAATTCATTATGCCTGAATTTCTCAAAACTTCTATTGTCAAGAGTGCAAACTTATATAATCTACATAGGGAGCAATTCTTACAATGTCTCTCTAAATCTTTTTGTTTGGGCTGTACACAGTGACAACATAAATTCGACATCCACAGTTCACTAAATGATATTAAAATATTGCAATAACAGTTTTTTAAAAAGATAAGTGGGCACTAGAGTGCTTTCAACTTTTTTTTTTTTTTTTCATTTTAAACTACATGCTGGTATTTATGATAAGCAAGTTGTGAATTACATAGATGAGCTACAGTGGATTCATTTTTTTTTTTTCATTTATTTCATCTTAAATGTGCTCAAAACCCAAAATCATTAATGAAATACCTCCCATCCCCACTGGCCACATTCATTAACTCAGCAAGGTAGTCTGTATTACACAATGGCATGTGATGCATGGATCCTCCATGATGGTATGTCTACATCTATATTGCAATTCTGTAATGACATCCCAGCTTAGATACTCAATGGTCCAAATACACCTCTGCAGCATTTAACAGAGTGTGGTGCATCATGACCACAAAACTATTTCTGGACAGCATTTTCTCAGTAGAAGCAAGTACATCCACACTGAGTTTGCACACATATAGGCTTCTGCTAGCTTTTTCATCTCAATGATAAATTTGCTTAAATGCTGTAGACATAACAATTCTAGGTTTTATTTGTTTACATATGGAGAGAATTGCCAACCAAATACTGATATATAAATATTACAAAGAAACAGTGATAACTGGAAACTTACAGCTTGGTTTCTTCTCCATAAACTGCCTCTTACAATAGATAACACAAAGAATAAGTAGAGCCAAGAGCACTGTTGCAAGTGCACTGCATATAACTGCTGCAAGAGCAGTGTCACGAGGACTGGAAGCAGTTGATGGGATCTTCACAAGGTTTACTTTAGTCGTACCTGAAATGTAATTAAATAATAATTAATGAAAACTGTGTAATGCCAGAAATGTACAGTCATGTGAATGACATTCTGGGAAACAGAAGAGGCTCTCAGCATAGAAAAAAAAAGGGAATGGTCCATATAAGCTTTACATAGATAGATAACCAACAGCTACATTATTAATATATACATATGTGTTGCAAAATGAGTGGTAATGAGATACACACAAAGCACTCTGACTGCCCCTGGGAATGGAATCAGATCTTCCCCAAGAAAATGAAGACTTCTCAATTTTTAATGTCAAAAATGATTTTGACTATTTCCTCGTGTATAGTCGAGAAAGCTGTCCACTAGAGGGAGTCGCAATTACATGAACTTCCATTCAAAAGATACTTTCTGAGAATTTGCGATGCCCACGAGAGTTCAAGTGCTGCCAAAGGTATCACCTTGCTTGGTTGTGTATATCACCAAGAATTCCTAGAATCAAACTAAGGATTTCACCAGCACTATTTTTTTCCTTTAATTCAGTGCTGATTTTTAAATACAAATAATATATTTACTGAAAATGCACCAGATTGACTTTATATCTGTATTGCTGAAGGCTTACGCAATGTTCCTAGCTTTGACTAACAATACTTTCAAATGAAAAGTGGAAAAAAGCAACTAAAATCACTGAAAAATTAACTGCAAATATAGAAACTATATTAAATTACAAATGGTCTTTTAAAAGTAAATTCTTTTTTAACAACTCCTAAATCCCGATAGTTTATCTGTTTCAATCTACTCTGAAAGCCACATCACTTCAGCAGCATTTTATGAGGAACAGAATACAAATTTGAGTATTTATCTAACAGCAAATTAAAAACAAACAAAAAGAAAACAACAACAACACACACACCACATTTATAAAAATAAGTCAAACTGTCTATTTTCCCTGAAATTCTTCAGTTAAAACCTAAAGGCCATAATTTCCTAAGAAATAGTCCATTCAGTCAAATGTATAAATGGGAAAATAGATGTTTGCCAAAGTATATTAGAATCACTAATTAAATGGTATGTAACTACAAATGCCTGTTATCCTAACTGCCTATAATAGCAGTGGGAAAGAACTTGCTTATTTACTGACTTATTGCAAACAATGGAATTGTATTACTCAGAAATAGTTTTCTCAAGTAATTATGCAATCTGCTCTACACACATCAAACATTGACACCCAAAAGTTTAAAATACTCAATTGTTTTGTTATAACAGTCAGATTTTTTGCCAAAAAAATTAGATCTTGAACTTCTTTACATCCAATTCTAAGTCTGCAGACCACTTACACCGAAGAAAATATCAACTCCTAGGGAATAAGGAATCCAAAATTAAAAAGCAAAAATGAAATCTATGCATTACATAAATGATTTGTACTACCATGTTTGACCGTAACATCAAATGTGTGGAGAGTAAATTTGCACCAGATCTTTTTTGCATCCTTTAGATTTTCCAAATTGGACTGAGCAGGGCTTCTGGAGAGTTCAGTGAAGAGCCGTCAAGACGATGACAGGGCTGGGGCAACTCTCCCATGAGGAGAGACTGAGAGAGCTGTGACTGCCATAAATACTTGAAGGGAGGGTGACAAGAAGATGCAGCCAGGCTCTTCTCACTGGTGCTCAGTGATAAGAGGCAGTGGGCACAATCTGGTACAAAGAAGGTTCCCTCTGAACACCAGGTAGCACTTCTGTGCAGGTGACAAGAGTGGTGAAGATCTCCTTGTCTTCAAATATTTTTCATGCCAATATACCTACATGCTTCAATCTACCTACCTAAAAGCATTGATCAGAATCACAGGATCACAGAATCACAGAATCATAGGGGTTGGATCAGTTCTTAGAAAGCAACCTTCATAGTTTACAGGAAAAAAGAAAAAAATTATTATTTCTGAAAGGACAAACAGAACAAGACCACTGGATGTAGAGCTGCTACGTTTTAGATTTTCTTCCTTTGCACACAAAACACATCTATTTGCAAGTATAATAATGTACTAGATTTTGTTCTGGGAAACTGCAAATGATACGCATTTCTTTAAGTTTCATTGGCAGCAACCAAACTGGAAATACGACTGTATTTTAAATTGGGATGACAAAAAATGGAATTTATTTTATTATAGTTACTTAGGATTTATTTTGCTGACTTTTTTTTTTTTCTTGACTTGAGAAAGCAATTTTCAATTCCTGCGAATGTCTACCACTCATCTTCACCTTCAAAGAACTTTTTAGAATAGCTGCTGTGAGCAGTCCATTGTACTTTAGCTATAATTATAATGATAATGATCTTCCCTGCAGAGACCAACATTTTAGAAGTGGATTGCTATTGTAAAAGTGGCCCGTTGGGTACTGTTGAACTTTGCTTTCAGTGTTACTCAGATCTGTATGCATTTTCATAAACTCTCACTTTTCAGGCTTACAGACCTCTTGGTCCCATTTTAGTAAAGCAAGGAGGGGTACTTTAAACTTGTACATACAGCTGTTAAATGACTAACTTTAAGCATGTAATTAACCACTGAATTGGACAGGATACAAGAAAGGAGGGAGGAGGTGCACAATTTTACAATTCTTGAAAACATGTGCATATTATGCATAAGAAACAACAACCAAAAAATGCATTTTATTTGAGCTATAGATTTAGTTTTCTAAGTTTAGTTTCAACATATTCTGGAAATGTGCTAGTGCTAAGGAAGAGTTAACCAAACTACCAAGCTGCCTCCTGCATAACTTTGAGGAGTGAGCCATATTATGTTTTATACCCTTAATTAAGGAATAGTACCTTGTAGTATCACTGTGTGCGAAGATGTGATTCTTTAAAGAAAATGAAGTTTTTGTTAAGCCAAGATGGTTAAATAGGAACAGCTCTGCTAATACTGAACATGCAAATCCCAGCTGTATCACTACAAAGTCTGCCAACAAACGGAATAATTGAATTTTCAGCCAGTCATACCAAATAACCAGGGTCTGTGCAAAATATAAAGATACTTCCTTTATTATTTATTCCACGCTTATTTTCTTAGATCTTTTCTCCTTAGAACTGTGACCAGTTGCAGCCACCACAGGAATCAGTACACCAGAAAAAAAAAATTTCTGTGGTAGATTAACCATTTGAAAACAAAACTTGCAGCACTTTACATTCCTTCCATGGATACAATACATACTTGCTGAAATTGAGGATGATAAAATATGGAATTTTATGTCTGGGTTTTCTTTAGAAATTACTATGAACGTGTCAAGTCAATGTTAACCTAAAGGCAGCTTACTCATTAAGACATAGCTAATCAAAACTCCACTTAGATAGCATTCACATGGTAACGTGGTAACAAAGTGCCATCCTTTGCACTTTTAGGACCGAAAATAAGATATAAAAGTAAAATAAAATGTGATTTAATTTCTGGAATATTGATATTTCTGGCCAAGAAAGAAGAAAGGAGCATTTGTCTATTATGTAAAGAGTTTGTTCACTACCTTTACACTTTCTGATTGATTCAAGTTGGTGTTATGAATCTCTGTTTGACAAGAATTAAGGGCTCAGACATATCCTCAAGTTACAACAATTTAACAAGCTATATCACCTGTCAGCAGAACTGCAGTGGCTATCTGTGTGACTGCTGGTGAGCCACGGAAAACACTAAGTAATGTAACGTGACATTCTTTCATTCTGAAAAAGATTTGTAAGGTGTTTATATTCACTTAGAAATAAAAAAAGTGATGACTCTAGCTAGACTATCACTCAGCTGCCCACATGCGAAATAATGTATTATGCATAAACACATGAATATAGGTAGTACAGGTATTACATGTATTATTTGTATATACACATAAAATCCATTTATAATATATACCACTGTGCATTAACATCAATGGAAAGTATGTTGTTTTGAGTATATTCTTGAATCTTCACAAGAGAGAATATCGCCTCCCTTCTCCTGGTCTTTCATGTAAGAGGCAAGGAACTTTATTAAACAGTACTGCTGCAGACTGTGGTAAACAACAGAGAGAGAATCTCCCAACAGCTGTGAAGGACAGCCATCTGCATGCATGGCCAATGCCCAAAAGTTCGTGTCAAGCCACATCTTTCAAATGTACGCCAACTGCTGACATTAAAGCCCTTAGTTTCCAAGTTAGGGTCCTACAGTTTTTTCTTTTTTCATTCTGCTGTTCTTGGGGATTTTTTTTAATAAGTGTACCAAGCAGCCTTAGGGGAGAAAATGACTATTCAAGCATTTATCCTTTGTTTGGAAATCCTGAAAAATGTGTTTATAAATTACAATTTTGAAACTTGATTTATTCATTTCCAAGCTCATTTCTGTTGCACTGCATATTTTGCAGAACTCCAATTGTTGACAACCTTTTATGTTTAAAATGGTAGAAAATTACACTGCATATGTGAATTTAAAATACAGTACTGGATATGCACGGCCATGTCTGTAAGGCACAGTGAAACTCTACAACAGATTTTTATTTTGGTAATTAAAGGATATGAATTCTTGGTCCTACTGTGGTCATCTTAATTGAAATGATACACAGGCACAAAAGGAACATTGTTTCATACATAAAAATTTCAACTTTGAGAACTGTTAGCCATTGAAAAATAGACTATACAAGAATAAATTCTCAAGTAACCTGGAAAAAAATTGGAGAGTAAGAAAAACATCAGAGAAAGTGGAGATAAAATCTATGCTGCGGCTGAACTGATATATATCCCTGTCCCTCTATACATAATACTGTGGTTACTAATGTGAAAAGATTGTATGTCTCTCTTTCATAACCAGAAGTACTAAACATCACCTGTTGATGCAAAGAATATATTGCTGTTAATTTGATATTCTGGTATCAGTAACTAATTTTCTGGTTTTGCTTCCAGCAGCTTTGCACCCTCAACAGCTGAAGATGTCTAATATCTACTTTGCATAGAATTCCATTTCTTTTTCACTTCTCATAAGTGTTCTTATGTACTAAATCAGTGACACAATAATGTCTGTGCCAGAACACATAAGTTTGTCAAGCACAATAGAAAACTTACTTTCCCACTTCACTTCTAACATGTTCAATTAATCCAATTTTTTTCCAGAGAAGTTTTGGAAACAAGAACATAGTATTTTAGGATAATCTCCTGTTCAAATCTAACTACATTATGTTAGTGCTTATGCTTATCTTTAACTTTCCTCATAGAAATCTAAAGTGATTAATAACACCTGCTCTGAAAAATTTCCTTTTCCTGTCACAGTGCTGGAAAACAGGAGAGGTTTTCTGCTTTTGGATAACTACTTAAAATCTCTCTTGTACCTAGAATGAGCAAATAGTAAACTTCAAAAAATCTGTTTCAAATCCATGTTATCATAAATTTTGACGTTTGAGACAAATGAAGAAATAGTGGACAAGCTCTTAGTTTATTCATGCATCAAATCTTGATAAATTATATTTACTATATAAGAAACCACCCTGCTCACAAATTCCACTTCCAATGTTGTGTGTAACATTGATTACACGATCAAGTATGTGAAGCACAGGATGGAAGCTTTCTCTTTCTGTTGAATAACCAAGTTTTCCGATATCCTTATCCTTATTATATTCTTAGATTACAGGTTATGAGTTTTCTCACAGAATTCTGCTGCTAGAACACTTAATCCTAAGAAAATACAAGCAGATGATGATAATGCTATGAATGTAGATATCCTGGAGTGTCAGAAGGGAATGGACTTATTCTTGAAACATACCATTCTCTTGTCACTCATACAAAAAGATGAGAGAAGTGGCTCTCAGTTCCAAAGTGCTTCTGAAGGTCATTGTCCACATAAGCAGACCAAAAGTACGTGTCATCTACAGAAACAGGATTTTCAAATGGGCAACTATTGTCCTTACCTGATTTCTGAAACAGGAGACAAAGACCACACATCAATATCTTTATTGATGACCTAGATGAGGGGATTGAGTGTACCCTCAGTAAGTTTGCAGATGACACCAAGCTGGGAGGATGTGTTGATCTGCCTGAGGGTAGGGAGGCCCTTCAGAGGGATTTGGATAGGCTGAATAGCTGGGCTGAGATCAATGGGATGAGGTTCAATAAGGCCAAGTGCCGGGTCCTGCACTTTGGCCACAATAACCCCATGCAATGCTATAGGCTTGGGGTGGAGTGGCTTGAAGACTGCATAGAGGAAAAGGACCTGGGGGTGTTGGTTGATGCTCGGCTTAACATGAGCCGGCAGTGTGCCCAGGTGGCCAAGAAGGCCAACGGCATCCTGGCCTGTATTAGAAATAGTGTAGCCAGCAGGAGCAGGGAGGTGATCATCCCCCTGTACTCAGCTCTGGTGCGGCCGCACCTCGAGTACTGTGTTCAGTTTTGGGCCCCTCACTACAAGAAAGACATTGAGGCCCTGGAGCGTGTTCAGAGAAGGGCAACAAAACTGGTGAGGGGTCTGGAGCACAAGTCTTATGAGGAGCGGCTGAGGGAGCTGGGATTGTTTAGTCTGGAGAAAAGGAGGCTCAGAGGGGACCTTATTGCACTCTACCACTTCCTGAAGGGGGATTGTGGTGCGGAGGGGGTCAGCCTCTTCTCCCAGATTACTAGTGACAGGATGAGAGGGAATGGCCACAAGTTGCGCCAAGGAAGATTTAGATTAGATTTGAGGAGAAACTTTTTCTCTGAAAGAGTGGTCAGGCACTGGAATGGCCTGCCTAGGGAGGTGGTTGAGGCACCATCCCTAGCGCTGTTCAAGAAGCGTTTAGATGAGGTGCTAAGGGATTTGATTTAGTAGTTTAGTGGGTAGGGATGGTGATAGGAGGATGGTTGGACTAGATGATCTTGTAGGTCCTTTCCAACCTAATGCATCTATGAATCATCTATGAATCTATGAATCCTTTAGAATTCAATCATAGAATTGTTTGAATTGGAAGGGAGCCTTACAGATCATCTAGTCTAACTCCCCTGCAATGAACAAGGACACCTTCAGCTTGATCAGGTTGCTCAGAGCCCTGTCCAACCTGACTTTGAGTGTCTCCAGAGACAGGGCATCTACCACCTCTCTGAACACCCAGTTCCAGTGCCTCAATCAACCTTATTGTAAAAAATTTCTTCCTTATATTCAACGTAGATCTCCACTCATTTAGTTTGAAACCATTTCCCCTTTCCCCATCACAACAGACTCTGTTGAAGAGTTTGTCCCCTTATTTCTTAAAGCTCCTCTTCAGATATTGAAATGTTGCTCTCATGTCTCCCTGGAGCCTCCTCTTCTACAGGGTGAACAGTCCCAGCATTCTCAGCCTGTCCTTGTAGGGAGATGTTCTACCCACTGGATCATATATTCACCAGCTCAATGACAATTTCATGCATGATTGTATGTAAAAATAAGTATGTCTGCTGACTGGCTACCTGCTGTGGTATTAGCATCACAGGGTATACTGCGATCATCTTCAGACCTTTATAGTTTTTGTCAATACAAACTATCCATTGAAAAAACTACCTAATGCAAGTGATGCACTAGATGACCTGCTACAGTTGAATATCAAATTATTTACAGGATCATTTGCTCATTTTGCTTAAAATTGAAGTTTGTGGATTGAATCATAGAATCACAGAATTGTAGGGGTTGGAAGGGACCTCAAGAGATCATCGAGTCCAACCCCCCTGCCAAAGTAGGTTCCCTACTCCAGCTTGCACAGGTAGGCGTCCAGGCGGGTCTTGAATATCTCCAGAGAAGGAGATTCCACAACTCCCCTGGGCAGCCTGTGCCAGTGCTCCGTCACCCTCACCGTAAAGAAATAATATTTAGTCCAGAAAGCTCAGCTAGCAGTAATAAGAAAATTCAGTAAAATTCTGATACCCTTCCATTTTTGCTTCCTGAAATAAAAAGGTAAGGAACATGTCTCATACAGCATGAAGAAAATGTTAAACAGAGAAAAGACTCTTAAATGGACATCACACTGAGTAACACGGTGCCTAATGTCACCATGCTTGGCTACAGGAAATCCAGAGAAGGATTAGCAACTTTTATCTTCTACAAGTCACTCAGTAGAAGAGAAAGCTTTCCATCATAGAATCATAGAATCACCAATGTTGGAAAAGTCCTCCAAGATCATCCAGTCCAATCATCCACCTACCACCAGTATTTCTCCCCTAAACCATGTCCCTCAATACAACACCTAAATGTTTCTTGAACACCTTCAGGTATCACCTCCCTGGGCAACCTGTTCTATGCCTGGACCATTCTTTCAGGCCATTCTTTCTCATCCTATCACCATATTTCCTATCCTATCACTAGTTATGGAGGAGAAGAGGCTGACCTCCACCTTTCCACAGCCTCCTTTCAAGTTGCTGTAGAGAGTGACAAGGCTTCCCTTGAGCCTCCTCTTCTTCAGACTGAACAATCCCAGTCTGCTCAACTGCTCCTCTTAAGACCTGTGCTCTGGACCCCTCACCAGTTTTGTTGGTCTTCTCTGGACATGCTCCAGGGCTTTGATGTCTTTCCTGTAGTGAAAGGCCCCAAACTGAACACAGTGGTCTCATCACATCTGAGTAGAGAAGAACTATCACCTCCCTGTTCCTGCTGAGAATACAATTTCTGATACCAGATGATACCAGGTGGTCAAGGATGCCATTGGCTTCCTTGACCACCTGGGCACACTGCTGGCTCATATTTAGCTGATCATCGACAAACAGCCCTAGGTCTGTTTCTTCCTCACAATCTTCCAGTCACTCAGCCCCAAGCCTGTAGTGTTGCGTGGGGTTGCTGTAACAAAAGGGCAGGACCCAGCACTCAGTCTCATTGAGCTTTATCCCATTGGCCTCAGCCCAGTGATCCAGCCTGTCCAGATCCCTCTGAAGGGTCTTCCTACCCCCCAGGCAGATTGCCATTTCCTCCCAGCTTGGTGTAATCTGATGGAGAGTGTGCTCAGTCCCCTTGTCCAGGTCATCAATATAGATATAAAAAAGGACAGACCAGTATTGACCCCTGGGGAGCAACACTCATGACTGGTTGCTGGCTGAATTTAACTCCATTCAGCACCACTCTCTGCTCCTGGGCCTCCAGCCAGTTCTTTACTCAGCAAAGAGTGTACCCACTCAAGCCATGGGCTGCCAGCTTCTCTAGGAGAATATTCTCTTAAAAGTGCTGAAAATAAGGATGTGTGATTTTATTTTAAAATTAAACTAAGAGGTTGGGGGAGAAGTCATGAACAAGGTTTGTAACTTCCTACAGATGTAACTTCTGGAAGGGAAGGTAATGATGGGGTTTCTCCCTTCAGTAAAAGCTTAAGAGTCTTTTTCTGAGAAGCATGAGATTAAAGTTCAGCCCCATCCTCTGCGACCTGCACGGAGAATGTTTTAGACACTAAGTTATAAATTGTTCTGGGTAAAAGTTTATTTCATCTCTCCAGATGAATTTGGTGAGTTGTAAAACTTCAGGAGTAGCAAGTACCCCTCTTAGGGTAGCCAACAGCCATGAGAAATGTATTTGTGGAATGTAAGAAATTTAAGCAAACCATAAACAGGTTTGTGACCCACTTATGTTTTTCCTGTTTATAATTATGTTCAAATATCAGTAGTTTAGAATAAGTTTTCAAGGCAAGGAAACTACATCTGATTTTTCATTCTTATTCTTTAAAAAACACAACTACTAGCTATTTTCATGCGTTGGTAGGGAAAATATGTTTTTACTGTGGAAAACTGTGTTTATATAATTAGGACAGTTTCATAACACTTGTACACAACTGGGATGAATTATGATTCTGAATTAGAGTGGAAGTTAAGAGTTGCAGAACCAATACTATTGGTATTTTCTAACTTCATGTTCAATTCTGCAACTTTAAGATTTAAAAAAATTAAATGCATGTGATCTGAAATATATGGCATTAAAGACATTTTTTCAAAATTTTGTAATGTAAATGCTAAGCAGCCTTAAAAGCTGGACATTCATCACCATCTTCTTTTAATACTGCATATATCAAAGTAAATTTCACTGTTTACTGCAAAGAAAGTTACCTATTGTGCAAAGCTATGTATGCACATGAATACTACAGTACAGATGAAAAAGATGTAGCTTTGAAGTCTGAAATAATAATAGCTTATATAAAGCAGCTTTAATTTACCACTTAAAGCTTTGAGGATAAAGCAAAGCTGTACAGAACAAAAGGCAGTACTGCTTTTCCAGTAATTTTTTGTTGGATTTTATTGTAATTTTCTAATTACCGAAATATGAGATTACTTTAAAGCTTACAAGCTCCTAACTTTGCTATTTTACATGATCTGAGTTACCACATCTCCGCTCTTAATAGAATTCAGAAGGAATTAGTCAAAGAATATAGAAGACATACTGAAAAGTTATCCTCTTTGAAAGGTCAACCTCCATTGGATTCATCTGATCAAAGCAAACATCTACATCTCAGTGGGCCACCACCTAAGAGTTCTCACAGTTTGGAGATGATATCTAAGTTTATTAAGAAGGAATGAAAAAAACTTTTAATCTAAAAGACTTCATTTTTCTCCTTAAAAATAAAAAATAAAAAAGAGGTAAGAGAAACCTCAGGTGTAAGGAAGACAGATATAATCACATAACACTTATTTCATCTAACCTGACACTAGCAGCTCACTGAAATAAACTCTAACATGATAAGTCTAAATAAAAGTCAGTGCTACTCACTTCAGTCTCTCTTTATGAAACACAGCTAGAAATAGAAATCTCCTGATAAGTGGTTCTTCTTTTTCTTTTTTTTTTTCTGAAAAAACTTAGTGAGATCATAGGCTTGAAAGACTACTTAGCATTAGGTATAGAAGCTTAACTTATCTGGCTTTCCTGAACTCTTGAGGTACTTAATTCGCTCCACTGATTACCAGTGTGAGTTTGGGCTGAGAAGTTCACTGTTAAGCATGAGCTTTTATATGCCTAAATGAGGATGCATGAATTTCATCCTAAATTTCCACAAAGACGCATGGTAAATAAAAATATACGTACATTCAATAGCATGCACTATAATCTAAGCTTATACATGTATTCTTATATTTTTATATACATATATATATGTATACACACACACAAACCACTGGACTTGAATGAAAGATCATTAAAACAGGTGGATGCAACCTTTTATTTAAAAAAAGAGATCACCTTTTTCGGAAAAAGTCACAGTCTGTACCTCAGACAGAGGCACAAATCACTGCCCAAAATAACACATTCGCTGATCTTTGTAAAATAAGTGGTTGGCAGGGCACTGCTTCAGCAGAAGTGAACCATTAAGAGCAACACTTGTACAAGGTCTATCACCAGAAAAACTAAAGAAAAGTAGAGAAATCCTGGAATGATACCAGTGATTGGTGGAACACTAGATCTTTCCAGCTCATCAGGCGTTACTTTATTATGAATCATCATTGATAAGGCCCTTAGTATATCACTCTTATTCTAAGACTATATGTCTTACTCTATTTTCATAATACATTCTAGTCCTCCACTGATTTCTCTGGATTCTTTCGTGCTGTTACACTTTTCAGTGATTTTCTTGATAGACAGTTGGCAAATACTTAAAGTTGTAGTCTGCATGAATTCCCTGTTCTTTACTGTTTTTGTTCATTTGTTTTTATTATCTTATTTCTGTGGTTTTTTTTGTTTTTTTTATTTTTAATGTAAGAGGAACACGACCCGTATATTTTTGAACCAAAGAACATAGCCAACAGTATCTATCAGCACAAAGTAGGATGAGAATAAAAAAAATACAGCACACCGTCAAGCATTTCTTTAGCAGTATTTTATGTTCATGTCAGTCACCATTTCAAGGCTGTGTATCGATAAGTTGCAGCAATCAGCATGTATTTATATGGAAGGCACCAAAACTCATTTCTGTTGGATTGGTATTAATGCAAGCATATCCAGAATTACCTTGGTCATTTTATGAGAGAAAATGAAACTAATATTTTCAGTTTGAATATAGCTTAAAACCATAATATTAATATATTTAAAGTAATCTCAGAGCTCTGTAATTAGAAAATGACAAAGAATCCAACAAAAAGTTACTGGAAAGGTGTAACTGTATTTTTAGACTACACTCAAATGCAAAAAAAAGTAAAAATTAACTGAAAAAATATTTTTCCCTTTTTCCACAATGCATGTAATACTGCAAAAATTTTTACCAACAAAAAAGGCCAAGTTAAATCAAAACCTTGCAAATCCACTCCATACAATGAACAGACAATTACTTTTAGGCATTGCAAGATTGGACTAAAAGACTAGCCACACTGTACACATACACACACACAAGAAAAGAAGTAGTGCTTATTCAGTGCAGGTCAATGATTAGCTTCTTCTCTGTAACTCAGGAATTTCAAGTTCACTTTAATCTAGTGTAATTGAGCTAACCAGCTCTTACATTAAAAAGTAATGATTAAGTTAAATTTCTTGCAGACATTCTGTACCTAAAACAAACATTCAGTATGCCTCTGGCAAAGAAGGATACTAATTATAGGATTGACTCATAAGATGAAAGGTTGCACAAGTTACTACTAGAAACAAAAGTATGGTAAACTGTCTTGAAAAAAACGTACTGAAATTCTCATACTCTGTAGTTAATATGAGAAATTTGTTTTGTAACTGTACTTAACAGTGTTAAGACAATACTAAATATGGTTACAAACTGCTTGTTATTTTATTGGAATGAACTAGAAGTGAATACTACAACTACAAAGCTCTTCATACGATACACTAAGGAATTTTTTTTTTAACGTCATAAAGAAATGAGCTTTCTACGACAAATTGTTACTATACAAAATTGCAGAACTAAGTATTTTGGTCACTCAATTTTTGCTTGTTATTATGCTCTTAAGATGCACGTTTTAAGGATTCATTGCTTTATCAGACAACAAATCTCTAACTTCACTCTTCATGCAATCCTTCAGTCCCTGATTTAAAAGGAATCATGAAAGAAGCACATCAAGGCCCCAGACATCTGTGGGGAGGGACACACAAGTTCAAAAGAAGTTTTGTATTTCAAAATGAAACTTCCACTGGGATTAACAGATAGCATTGCCATCTGTGAGTTAGAATGAAGATAGGAAAATCAATTCAATTCAATTCAATAGAACTATAATGCCAGATGAGCACCACATATGTAAACTTTTAACACACAAGCTTGTGATGTGAATTAACAAAGTAATAGAATGCAACTATTTTAAAATGTCAACTTGTGATTTTAATCTCATGTTATGTATATTATTCATCATACAGTTAGAAATGAGGTGTGTATCTCAAAGAGACATACATTGGAACTTTGTGCTCATGAGTACATTAATACACGCCTGAGTAGATAAATGAAGTAGTTTCTTGAGATGTTGGATCTTTAAAGTATGATGTGTGCAATAGTACTTGACTTTACAACTCTGAAATAATTTTTTAGCAGCTAGGATACAAAAAGAAAACCAAACAGTTGTCACTCCTATACCCCACTGGCAACACTATCAGTATGTTTTGATATGCTTCAAATAGTTAACTATTAAAAGTGATTAAAGTAATTTTCCATTCTCAGAAACATGACACAAAGTGCACAGAGGGCACTCCTGTACCCAGTGCTTGCAGAAAGAGTTCAGGTTCATCCATATTATGAGTATGAACTACATTTGTTTAAGTGGGATAAAGGATCTAATTCAGTTAAAAATATACATTTGGAATGAAGGTGGCTCATTAGTTGAAATGCATGACAGGTTGAAGGGAAGATAAGGCTTTGAGACTCCTCACAGTCTTCATTTTTAAGTTTTCTATCAACGATAAATAATCACAAAACAAAATGACAAAGTATAATCATGAATAAATAGCACTTCTTGTAAATACTCTGGAAAAAGGAAAAAAAGGGTTCCCCTTAAGAATGCTGAGCTGACAAGAAGAAAAATTCAAAGATCCACGGACTAGTATGAAGCAAGCATTAAAAAAAAAGATCCATCAGATCCATCCATTCAATGGCAACCACCGAACACTGACAGGTGTTCAGCCAACAAACCAAATTCAGTCAAATCCAGATAAATACAGAACTTAAATAATACAGATGTAGAATGATAGGAAAAAATGGGTTGTCAGAAGGCACTTCCTTTCTTGATAGCCTCAGGGGCACATCCATGAGGGTCAATCAGCACAAATGAGTGGGACACAAACCCACCCACCAACTCCGGAAGAGGAAACGTTGTGACTTTTCCTGATCATTTAAAAGATGCAAGCCATTTCAACATTTTTAAGCTAAATTTTGTACTATGGAAAAATTCTTTTTTTCCCTTTTCTTCTTTTTTCTTTATAGTTTGTTGCACTCCTTCTCTCAACTTGTTTGCTTTTTTCAAGGTAAGTGGTGGATAGGAATGAGGGAAGCTTCTATTTCTGTCAAGATTTCATTCTACTATCTATAATACCTTTTTAATAGTACGCATCTACGTAATGGAATACTTCTATAGACACAGGCACAGAAATGAAAGGCATAAACAATATGAGTTAGAAAAAACAGGCTGGGATTGCAGAGGCAAAAATCAAAACAAAAAACCATATGACCCAGGCAAGGGGAGTTTTGGTAAGTAATAAAGCCGTGCAACAAATCTACATTTTCCTCTCTATTAAGTAATGTTCCAGAATTATTTTAACTGATTTTAGTGATAATGTCTCTTTTACTAGAAAAAGGAAGAATCTTCCTCCGTCTTTGTTTGCAACTTTTTATTTCAGGTGGAAAACACAGCAGACAAACTGACTTCAAAATAAGAAAAAGAAATGTTTGAATAAGTTATGTATGAATCTTTCCCCAGTGGGTCAGAACCACTGCAATTATCAATGCCAAGAAAATGAAAGTATTTAGCTTTTCTAGGCTAACTCACTTTGATCTACGATGAGTGAAAGAAACAACATTGCAGTAAAAATTTATAAGACATGAATAGCAATTCTCATCTCTCTGAAACACCTAGTAAAATTTCTTTCAGACTTGTTGAAGATAAGTTGCTCTATCATCAGGTCACATATGGAAAATATCAGAGAGACTTATAACTTTCTTTTTTTCAAGTGTACAATTCAGTTATAAGATAATGGAAAGCTAATGGCTCTGTAATAAAACAGCACTGATATTTATAAGCTAGTGATGCTATTAGCTTTACTTAAATTAGCTGTCAGTTCTTATAACTTTTGTGAAAGGTTTACATAGTGCTCCAGCTGCATTCTATCACAGTGTCCAACATGGATGAGAGGATTATGAGATACTATGAAAATCAGAAAAAATACTGAAATAAGATGGACAAACATGTAGGAGTAGGACCAAATAATTAAAATCGGTTCCAGTTGCTGTACATCTTCAGCTTGTAGTTGTCTTAATTTGAACACCATAATGCCTGCCTCCAAAGGCAGCTTTATATTAGTTAAATAAAGTTGATTGTATGAAGTAAAAGTAAAGGTTGGCAAAACACTATCTGGAGTCTTATAGCTTTCAAATCACAAATTTCTGGAAATGGAAAAAGAGAATGTTAAGAGAAAACTAAAATTATATAATGAATGAAGTAAAGCTAGTGTAGAATTGAGTGGTCTAGGGAGCTGCTTTGGCAGGGGAGTTGGACTCGATGATCTCTACAGATCCCTTGCAAACCCTACAGTTCTGTGATTCTGTGAATGTCACTCGAAAATTACTCTAAAGTTTAATCATAAATATAGCATTTTAATAAAACAAAAAAACTAACAGAAAGAATTCCAGCAAAGTTGAGAAAATGATTTTTTGTTTTTTTTTGCTGAAGTATTTTCAAGAACACATACACTGCCACCAAGCTTCCAGCCACTTCTATTACTTTTTATCAAGTATTCTATCACCATCCTCCAGACCATAATTGCTAGCTTTTTACCTTCTGTGCTGTCTAAGCAACTCTGCTCTGAAGTACGGCCCTTGTACATCTCAAATATCCATTACATTCTTATGAAAGTTCGCAAATCCAAATTAGTACATTTTAGCACATCTTACTTTTCCTTTATCAGCTACATTTACCACCATGAAGAAGGAAGTACTATCAAATTTTAGCCCTCAAACAGCACCTTTCATAATTGAAACAAAGTACCTTTTAGACTAAAAGAGGGGTATTCAGCAGAGGATTAGGACACATTATTAATTCTCAGAAACAATAAACTGCGAACATACAGAACCAAACTAAGAAAACAATCTGTAGAAGAAAACTGTGTAGGGAGCTTTGAAACCTTAGTGGAAGTGATGTATAGGTCCGTTAAAAAATTGAAGTGGATAAGACAAGGAAACTTAATATAAATGATGCTTTCGTTATAATCTGCTACATACATTTTGTTTCAAGAAACCACAATCTTCACTTTTATTGCTTATCTTAGTAAAGATTGATTGTTTTCAAGTGTAAAATTTTGGGAAGATGTTGAAGAGATCTGGTGCACAGGTAGTAATCTTCTTGATCCTCCCAGTTGGAGATTGAGAACTAGGCACAAAGAGGAGAATTGACCAGCTGAATGAATGGTTGTGTGGATGCTGCCATGCTCAGGGTTTTGGGTATTACGCTCTCAGATGCACCTTTGGGAGACCAGATAGGCTGACACTGGATGAGACTCAATTGACCAGGAAGGGCAGGAATGTTCAGGGCAGCAAGATGGCTGGGCTTATTGCCAGAGCTTAAAACAAGATTAGATGAGGGAAGGGGATGTATTACTGAGTGACTGAGAAGAACCAGATAACACCTTAGGAAGAAGCACAGGAAAACCTCAGATTTGTCCCAGAGGAATCTGGGAGGGCTCCTTAAAGAAGACAACAAGGCCAATAGCCACAGAGGTGCCTCTGTGCCAACAAATGCAGCATGGGAAATAAGCAGAAGACAGAAACTGAGGTGCTATTAGAAAACTGTGAACTAACTGTTATCACAGAAACAAGGTGGGATGAATCACACAATTGGAATACAACAATCAAGGTCTAGTAGCTTTTTAAAAGGGATAGGCAGGGCAAGAGGAGATGGGGAGTTGCCTTCTATATCACAAAGTGGACAGATTGCAAAGTGCTTCCCTCTGAGAAACAGCTTCAGGTTGAGAGCTTGTGCATTAAAACCAGACACCAGATCAATAATGGACATCTGGTGGTTGGGGGTCTACTACAGGCTGACTGATCAATGGAAGCCTGTTGATGAGGTATTCTAGCTTCAGCTACAAGAGGTGTCACACCCACAGGATCTCATCCTGAAAGGGGATTTCAACCACCCAGATATCTGCTGGGGAGGATATCCTCCTGATCCAGATATTGGACAGATCAATCAGAAGTAAAGCGTTACTAGATCTGGTGCTCACCAATGTAGAGAAGATCATTAAAGAAGACTGGAAGCAGTCTGGGCTGTAGTGGCTATGACACGGTCGAGTTCATGACTTTGAGGAATATAGGCCTGGAAATAGAAGAGTAAACACCCTGAACTACAGGAGAGTGAATTTCTGGCTATTTAAAGAATTACTGGATGAAATCCCTTGAGAAACTCTCCTTAGGGACAAAGGAACAGAACAGAACTGGTAGCAATTTAAGAATGCCTTTCTGGTAGAGCTCTCCATTCTCCAGCATAAGAAACTGAGTAGAGCAGGCAGAAAACTGACATGGCTGAACAAGGACCTACGGATCAAACTGAATACAACTGATAAGAAGGAAAAGTACAGGCAGTGGAAGCAGAGATGAGTGGTCTGGGAAGAAAACAGGGATTCCATCCAGAAATGCAGAAATAGGATCAGGAAAAAACGATGAGGTGCAGATGGAAATAAATTTGTTGAGGGATGTGAAAATATCAAGAAGGGACTGTACAGAAAGAGGTATCCAAATGAGAATATATCCCCCCTCTGAAATAAGAAGAGAGAACTGGCTTCAATGGACGTGGAGAAGGTTGAGGTACTCAATACATTATTTGCCTTGGTGAGGGAGTGCTGGAGGTGACTGCCCCCCTCTGCTCCATCTTTGCAAGGCTCCATATGCACCCAGGTCTAAGGCTTCCAGCGTCAGATGCAGATCTACTGGAATGGGTTGAGAGGAGAGACACAGACAGTCAGAGTGCTGGAACATTCCTCATAAATACAGGGAAGACCTTATTGAAGCCTTCCAGTACTTAAAGGGAGCCTATAAGCATGAGGGAGACTGACTTTTCACACGGGTGGACAGTGATTGGACAAGGGGGTATGGCTTTAAACTAAGAGGGGAAATTTAGGTTAGATGTTAGGAAGTTCTTGCTCAGATACACCTCAGCCCTGGAGGCACTCAAGGCCAGGTTGGATGGCACTATGGGGACCTTGATCTGGTGGTTAAAACCCTGCACACTGAAAGAGGGTTGTAACTATGTAAGTTGCTATGAAGGTAATGTCTATTTATTTTCATGGAAAGTATAACAGATACAAATAGCAAAGTAGCACTATCTGACAGAGCAAATTCTGAGCTACAAAACACTATTTTCAACAGGGTCACCACTATTAGTTAAGCATTTTTGTCAGCAATGAAGAAGAGCCTGCATGTCATGCTCATAAAAATTGACATGGCCCTCTGGAGCGTGGTTTTTCTTTCTCATCGCTGTAGCTACAGCTGAAAAGCACCACATACCACCTCACTGTGCTCACACATTCACTGCTTGCTTCCAATATTCTGCAAGCATCATGAATACTCATGGATGCAATTTTTATCATGTGGAAGCACTCGATTCCACACCTTTGCTCCACGCTCACTTCCACGTCAGACGCCATTCTGTCAGAATGCCTCTTTGCTGCTATCTGTCACACAGCAACAAAATCTAAAGAAACATTAGTGAGAAGGTTTTGCCTCTACTGCCATACCACCATCTGCCTCTGAAATTGTGAGCCAGCATAATAAAACAGGAGGCAGTACTTTCATAGCTGCCCTTATAGACGATCTTTAAGATGCCTTCCAACATAAGCCATTATATGATACTATGAAATTGCTGTTATATTTGAATAACCATCATTGAAATGAACATAAAACTTGCCTCATGACATAAACAGTAGCACATTTACATCTGCTTGTTGGATTGTTTCAAGTGCACATGATGTTACCATCAAATTGTAGATATTTTCCTGCTGTGATTTATTCAAGAAAACATTACTGCCTCATTGATGCAAATAAAGCATTTACTTCCTAGAATACATAGAGTAGTTTCCCAAGTTCCTCATGGAATAGTATCCTTCCCCTACTCTCTAATCTTCCCAGTGTTCCTTGTTTTATGTCATAAAGAAGAAAGCAGAAGAAATCATGACATAAATCTGACTTGGGTTGAACATACTATACTTTTATTTATTTATGCATGTGTTCATTTTAACATGAGAGTAAGGAGTGCTAATGTGATCTTGGCTTAAGTGCTCTTAGTGTCTGAATTTTAACTTTGTCTCCTGAGTTATTCCAGTTTGCTTGTACAACCAAATTCTATAAATGTACTTGCACACAGCAGGAGTAGACCACTGACTGCATATTGGTCCAGAAAGGAATAGTAACATGAAAGTAGTAGGAACCAGTTTTTTCAAAAAGTTTAAAAATGTTTACAGGTTTTTCTACCCAGTGGCAGGCTTATTCAGAGGCTAGAGAAGTCAGGTGATATTCAGATGCAGTTCGATATTTTGAGTTGAACAATACAACAGGAAATACTTGAAGGAATAGCTGACATAGCCAAGCTGATCAAAAGAGAAGCAATACACTTATTTTATCTGCCACCACCATGTGGCCAAAAGACAACACAGTATGGTTTATTACGTTTTTTGCTTATTTTCTAATGCAGTCTAGCAGAAAACATAGTACTTACTCAAAGAAAGCAATGAGATATTTGAGAAATTTGCTCTTTACCCCAGCCTTTTGAACATCCTTCCTTCAGTTGTGCAAGCAAAAATGCTTTGGTGTTAACCTTAATAAAGTAGTTGTTTTTAATATCACGGAGGGATCCGCAATCTACCTTACTGAATAGTTTCATGAACAGTTCCAGAGTAGTCAGTGGTCAGTGGGCATTACACTGGTCTAGACAGTCAGAAGGGAGAACTCTCGAAGTCTGATTCATTGCTGAGAAAAAACTATAATCCATCATCAAACAACATCCACATCACTCTTTGCTGAATGGACCAGTTTAGGACAAGTTATGCTATCTTACATTTCAGAAATCACATCTGTGATTGATCGAGTTTTCACTCTAGTTCATAGTTCAAATTATTCCTTTTCTGTCATTCAGTAGAAACTTAATATCTACAGCTGAAAGAAACAATGTCTGTTTAGAAAATGTATATAAATAGTCATTTAAAAAACATGCTTTCATTTCTAATGTTTAGATGCTTCCCCTATATATAGGATTGGTATTTACAGTTTATTTACCTGAACTAAGCAAAATACAACTACATCATTTTGTATGTAAATTTCTGGTATCCCAAGACACACAAGTTATTGTCTTCCCTTTTAAGTTTAGACAAAGGTGATAGCAATTCTCCCGGCCTCTAATACTCTCTTTACTTGCTCATTATAGAATCCTTTCAACTTTGCCTTTAGCAGTTCACAAACTCATTTTTTCCTGAGTAAATATTTAAACCAGATCTGTTTAAAAATGTCTACAGAAAGAAAGAAGATAAAAGCAAGCATTTAGATTTATAGCTAACTGGGTAATAATCAACAGCTAGTAGTGCTGAAAGGACTTCATCCATGTCTCAGCTTTAACATGAACCTTTAGTCCAGGCAGGGGGCTGTGAGTCTTTGTGTCCTTTTGGTAACATTCTTAAGCAAATAAAAAATTTGCCACACACCTCAGGGGACAATTAATTCATTGAAACAAGACATTTCAACTTCTCCTTTTCATCTGCACTGTAAGAGTTTGCTGCACTAATATTTGTCTTTCTGTTTCATAGTGGAAAGAAAGAAGATAAGAAAAGTATAGAATAAGAACTTGGCCTGCTGTAATTGAGAGCCTGCCCCATACACCTAGACACCTAGTAATTTGTCTCCATTTAACTTCAATTAATGTAAACTTAATTTTTTAAGCTGTCAAAATTTATGAATTAGTAAAATAAACTGCAAGCATTTTCAGCATAAGGTTTCCAAACCTGACTTTCACACACTGTTGTTCATACTTTCCTGTAGAGGTGCACTTTCTATTTAGGCTTAAAAATGAGATATTTCCCCCTTGTGATGTTATGTAAAATTCTCATAAACAGGTTTCAGTTCATTCTGACCACTCTAGTATAACTTTCCAGGTTGCTCTGAGGAACAGAAGATATACTTTCTTAAAGTGAGATATCTTATGTCAGAGACCTGAGGAACCAATAGACAAATTCTTAACTAAAGTCTTCTGTAGTCTTCACAGTGAAATACTGTATTTTCTCTTCATGGTAGGATTTCAGTTTATAAAGATTGTAATAGTTTTTTTTGTATTCGAACATCTGATGCATTTCAGAAACTTGACAACTCATTCTTTCAATAAAGAATTGCTTCTATTTGGAAAGAGGGGAAAGCTTCCAAAACATAACAGTTACAGAAAGATACAAGTAAACCCAACATTATGCTGAAGTAGTTCTATTTTTCATATTACAAAGCAGACAACAATAAATGCAATTAAAATCTACTCCTATTATGGAGTTAAGAACTCAATGGGATATAGACCATCAACAGTCTTAGAAAAAGTATTAAAAAGCTGCTGTTACAGAATAAGGGGACTCACTCACTTTAAAAAGATTCATATCCTCTCATTGGGCAAAAATGAGGAGAGAAACTGCTTACCTGTTTCCTGCTTAATGCATATAACACTACTAAGTTTATCTATACCAGTCTCCCTTGCTGTAACCTTAGACATCATTTTAAAGATATCAACAAATAATCCTTTCTGCATGCCACAAAATTTTTTATTCACTAATTAGAACTGGAATCAACTACGTAATGGGACGGAGTACTCTCTATCCTCCAGTGATCGGTCATATAACTTTGTAATAACAGTGCTGAACCTGCACAAAAGTATTCACAGAACAGTTTACTAACAAAAGAGAAAAACAAGTTGTGTAAAGAATTCTTCATTAGCTTTTTTTTTTTTTTTTTGCCAGACTTCCAACTTAAGCATTCAAGAGCTTTAAGTTCATTTTACTGTAACTGGAGGTGAGGAACACTTACAGTGCGGTTCATAGGGAGGAGGAGGATCACCACAAGGAACACACTCCATGTCTTGAAAGCCTCCAAGCTTGGTCTTCCTATAAAAACTAGAAAATACAAGAATAATTCATAGCAACAAAATCTTTCTCACAGAAGTTTGAATGATGTCATACTCTCATACAAAGAACTTATCTAAAATACCCTCCTAATTAAGTAGGTATGGCTTTATTTTTTCAACCAGACATAGTAGTAATCTAGCAAAATGTTTTCTGTAGCAGTGCATTAAAAAAAAAAGAAGTACTGACTTTACTTATGTTAAACTAGTAACATTAAAATTCCTTTAAAATATGAAAACCAGCAGCTAAACCAAACAGCTTTCCAGTTTCTCAAGAAATTTCCACACTAACAACATGAATAACAGATCCATAGGCTCAAAGACTAGAGGTGCCAATGAGATCATTCACTCTGAATGAAATCTATTAACATCTATTTGTAGTTGACACAGCTACTGAATCATTTTGAAGCTGAAAAATAGAAAATGACACTTTGGAAACCAGTGTAAAACAGATACCATTATGTTTTATGGGAGAGAATAGCTAAACCTTTAGTTTGGTCAGCAGTATATTATATGTGCACCCATTCTCTTAGGTAGCATCTAAAGTGATGGATAGGGTATGTAAGTGGTGCCATGTTCCATAGCTCTGTTCCTCGTAAGGTCCAGACTAGAAAACAAATGATTCCTCTACCCATGCTTCCAAACTTACTGCCAGTAAAAGCAAGTTGTATTAACAGCTTTCATCTCAACATGTACTCAGCACATGGATCTAGAGCAGAATACTGACAAGCAAGATCAGGCCCCACAATTTAGGTTCAGCCCTAACACGTTTTATTCAGGCTTCCTTTTTCCTTCCTTTTCCATCTTGAAAAAATACACAGGAAAATCATCTCCAGTCTGATAGCCAGGTAAGTCCTACAATACACATGTATTAATATGCTGTATAAGAACATAAACAATAATTTGGCTTTAGGATTTTTCAGATGTCATTGTCAGTATCATCTAATCTTAAACTGTGACTTAACTGATATTAGTTATCAAAGCTTTACTAATTGCTTTTTAAATGAAAAGGACTCTCTTCTGGCTTGAGAGGAATAATATGAGGAGCTTCAATAGCACTCAGGTAATTGTTAGCTGTTTTGAAAATAAGTAAACATAAAAATTAAATTGTTACATATATCTACAACTATATATCTGAAATACATATCCTGAAGCTGCTACAATTACAAATCAGTTCTCATAACCTACACCTATACCAATTAAACTACCAGCTGATAGCTCAAAAAGCCATGAAATGTCTTTCAACAAATTCATGGTAGATACTGGTAACAGTGTAACTTGGCCACAGTGTAAAGAACAGTATTTTAGAGACCTTGCAACTAGATTCTATAAATGGAGAAGACTAGAACGAAGATCTAGGGTGACCAGATCAAGCAAATAAAGCACAGCTCCTGACTTACAACATAGCTGTTTGACTAAGTCTCCACACTTACAATTTGTTCCAAAATATTTCCTTTAAATACATTAATGAATTTTCATCCAGGATCATGCTCTAGGAATTTACTAAAATAGTACATGAAATTCAGGAGCATGAACCAAAATCACTACTCTGGTCCTGAAAGCATACATGTATGAGAACTGTAATGCATTGACCCAAGGAGAGGAGGAAAAAAAACCAACCAAATAATGTGATCAGTCTTCAAGAAGGTAAATGTCTATGTTATAACAAACTAAGTATTTTGAAACAGTGAAGGAACTCACAAGTGACAACATTTGGAAGTATTTCACTTAGGCATTGCACAAGGCATTTCTCTAATAAATCAAGTAGGTGTTTATCAGACTATTTTGACAGATGAGAATTAAGACAAATTCTGCAATTAGTTGCTTGATGATACAAAAAGTTATTGGCAAAAGCATGATCAGAACATGGGTCCTTCTAACATATATAAAGGGTCTATCCAAACATTCATCTGGAAAATATCATCAATCAACATTAATGAAAATAAGTTTTGAATTTCTTCAAGTCTCATGTTTAGAAATGGCCTCACCCTGGTAAACAGTCTCCACATAGTGCATTGCTGGTGGCAGAACAGTTGGCCTTCTGAAACCGGTTAACTAGTGCACAATCCAGACAAGGTTTGCACTTCTGAAAGCCCCAGTCTTCCTTGAATCTGTTTGGCCTGCACGTCATGCACTGTGCATCCTCCCCATATCCAAAGCCGCATTCCTGTAGGGATTAACAAGCAACAGTAAGCTATTCAGTCACTGAAAGCATGAACAAGAAGAGAATGCTGGGATAAAATGAAGACCTAGTATAATTATTACCAAGAGTAGTCTTTCTAGAGACAAAAGCAATTCATTCAGCAAGTTCAAATGCGTCTTCCACTGCTAATAATCTCCCTTACTTCTCTAAGTAATACTTAGTCAACCACTTTATTCAAGAAACCACTGCGTATTTGAATGATAAAGGGCTTCAAGGACTCCCACAGTTTCATTATTACTAGCTTATGGTAGAATTATTGAGCTGTCTGTTTTTTAATTAGGTCAGTCATGTGAAAGTGCAGAAACTGGGACAAGTGAAGTATAAAGGCACTTACTCAGTTACAAATACAGCAAAGAAGCACTTTGATATTAAGGTTCATAGTTAAGGTGAACAAAGTTAATTGCTGAATAGAGTGTACTGATCTTCAAAGGCTTAGAAATTCTGTTACCAAATAAAACAGAGCTGGTTAATGACCACTGGCTAAGCACAAAATGTTGTTTAGCCATTAGGAAATTCAGAAACTCAACTCACTCCTGTTCTAACAGTTCTTTACCTGTCAGAAAAAAATTAATAGCTCTGGGGATCAGAGGGATGCATAACATTTGACTACACAGGAAATATGGCTATGGCTGGTTATTCACCAATTTCAAGAAATTATCTCCGACTCATTTGAAAAAGGACACACAGAACAACTGACTGGCAGCGAAGAGAAACAATGCATAATATTTTGGGGATCAGGTTCTACAAACTAGTTATCTAGAACGACTGATCTATTTTTCTGCCACTATTTTTTTAAAAAAAAGAGATTTATCAAGCCACTAGTAGTTGTTGCTTACTTTTCCTATCTGAAAATCCTATTGATTTTTGCAGTAATTTCACTAAATGCATTACTGACACAACACAAAGACAAGAAGGATGCAACAAATTGTTGGAAAGGACTTATTGGGAGGGAAGTAGATGGGAAAGACAATATGAGGACTTCTTTCTCCAGCACACAGTCTTAGAGGAAGTATAGGGCAAATTCCCAAGAGGAAAACTGCAGGAGTCCTTCAACTGGGGCAACTTCAGATAAGGTTTCCACCAGTTTCTTCCACAAAATTTCCATGTTCCATACATGCAAATGAATGCAAATGACACCCATCTAAGCAAGCCTGCTGCTGTAAATGGCTCTGAGCCTCAGAAATGCACACAGGATTCTCCCAAGTTTTATTTTGAGAACATCTATGAAATTTGATCTGTGATGGACTTTGCCAATATGTGTTTTTAATGCTTCAGATTTGCAATGATATGATAAAGTATCAGAAAGAAATAACCTTTTGGGATGCATTTTACTGGACACGCTAAGATTTCTGATTTTTGTTATATTACAAGTACTGTCATCGAGAATAAGCAGTCAAGTATACACAAAATGAACACTCCTAAGAAAGCAACTAACTACAGGTGGACATGAAATATCTTTCATCCATTTCTAGATCCATGAACTTAAGAGTACATAGAGGGGATAATTTAGATATTAGCTTTAACTTTTTCTTCTTATTTGTTGAAATGTAATTTCATATTAAGGAATGAACAAACAGTGAATGCCAAAGAAAGTGCATTAGTTTAATATAATGTACAGGATACTCCTATTCCAGCCTACTGCCCATAATAATGGTAGCATGTAAATGCAGACACAAATACTTCATTTTTTAAATAATTATTTCAGCCACCATTTAATTCCCAGGCTATTAGTTTCTGGTAGGAATTGATGTCAAAATAAAACAGAACTGCAAGAATCACCATTACATTATCTAAAAATTTCTCATTGTATTCAATTTTATTTATGCAATTGCAAGATTTCACACAAAAGCGCAATTACCACTGAGGAATAGAAATGGACTAACTTCTTTTAAAACATACTGCTTTCCCTAACTCCAAATAAACATTTTCGTTGACACTCAGCATTCCTTATCACATTCCTTCTACTCTGTGTTCTTTCTGTTTAGTTCATCCACATAGCAGTGTTCTGTAATATATAGTATAGCTCAGACAAACATTTTATGTTTGGATCTTTTAATAAATCACTTGAAAACAGTTCCTCCCAAGAAATTTTCAAATATAAAACTTAGATCAGCTTGACTGTAAGTTTTCCTTTCTACACTGCCTTTGAAATTTGCAATTAAAAACAAGCAAACACCAGGAAATAAAATTAAACACTTTTAACTCATTCACCCAAAATATTCAAACTTTGGTAAGCTTTTCTAGATCTAACAGATCTGCTTTGCTGTAGTTAGGACAAACCTTAGTGGAGTGGTTTACTATTAAGCATTAAAAATGGGGGATGCAGCATAAAGAAGTCTCCTGCCCAAGGGATTTAGCATCTCCAGTCTTTTCAAAGATGACTTCTAAGTCTTTGCTAGGAAATCTGCAGATGTGATCCTTAACAACTACAACTTTATGTAGATGCTTTTTATGTTCACATAATGTTTGAGGTAGTTAACTGCCTGGCAGGTGCAAATAAATATTTAATCTTGTAAATCCAGGCATAACTTCAAAGAGATCTGTACTCATAATTAATTGCATTCCTTAAACTGAAGGATATTATTTAGATGATGGATTCAAACTGTTTGAATTTTTTTACTTTATAATATTTATCAGTCCAGCAAAGAGACAAACAACTGACTTTTCATCTTCTATCAGTACACGTGCAAAACTGATGTGCAGCAGTTTTCTTAGTGCTGTATTTACAAACCTGGCAAGTTATATGGCTGATGAGAACTGAATAGTTCTCAGCTACTCTCATCCCTCCTACTCTCCCACCCGTGTTCTGAAAGAAGTGCTTATCTCCTGTGGTGGTTCACCTCAGGATTGCAGAAAAGAGGAAAAGCTTCTAACCATCATTAGTTGGATTTCAAACAAATATTATTTGTTTTCATGTCAGAGAAAAAAGCAGGTAAACATACACTATATTAGTATCTATTTTTGTGAAGCAGTCTGTGAAGAATACTCAGCCCATTCTGTCCTTCCCATTTCTCCCTTACTGCACTGCCATCAGTAGTGCTAGGTACCAGGAATGAAAAATTTCTTTTAAATGATACACAGTACATGAGGAAAAGAGAAATATTAATTCAGAAAACTACATTAAAACTCATTGAAAATATCCTCAAAATTCAAATGCACTTCTATTTTATGGGCAGTTATAAAACCTTCACTGCAACAGTACCTAAGCATCTCATCACCCTGAATAAGTGGATCCCCCAAAAAAACTTTGTTCAGATGCCTCCTAAGCATCTCTAGCAAAGACAAGGTACTAAATTCATATCTTATTTTCAAGTTAAAACATATTAAATGCATACAAAACAGGCACACAAAAATACTACATTAGCAATTTTATGCCTTTTCCTTCAATATATGTTACCCATACACTACCCAGATAGAAGAGCTAGAAGTACAGCAGACTATAAAGGGTAACTGAACTAAGCAGAAAGTGGTTCTTTCTACACTGCATTCAACTTCTAGGAAAGTAAGTGAAGAGCAAATTAGAGTCTTTCAACTAAAGTAACTTCAAATTTTATTTAAAAATTCTTTCAAGCATCATTAAAATTGTTATCTGACAGTACTTTTTTTCCCTTAATTATATTGATTTTCCTCAACCTAAGTAAATGCTTAGACTGTATGGCACTAAGATGATCCACTTAATCCATCATGACTAAATGAAAAAGCCTTTCAATTACTAAGACATGAAAACGTTAGGTCACATAACAGGTTGCAGCATTACATTGCTGCAGGGAAATGAATTTGTTTTTTTTTTTTTTTTTTGAGTGTATGTCCTTGTTAAATAGCACACACTTTTGGCTTCCAGAATTATCTTACAGGTGAAGATCTACTTCATCTACAATCGAGTAATCAGATGCATCTACCAACAGAAGACACAGAGCAGGACAGGATGCAAGTGTGCTGCAAATGTGAGATTTAACTGCTGTGGTAAAATTAGTGTCTGAAAAGTTTCGTGCTCAGTGATTAAGATTTGACATGCCTACATGTATCTGTTCCAGCTTCCATGAGACTGACCCAAGAACACGTTAGCCTCTACTGCACTGATGTACGGCAGGCTTCTTCACAAGCATCCCTCTAGCTTTGAAAAGTTACAGTCACTGCTGAACAAAGCAGCAGTTGCCCTCAGTAACTTCATCAGGACAGTATATCAGACATAACACCATGTCACTTTCTTTGTAAGGACTGTTACACGCACAGGTAGATGCAAACAGTACCTTTCTGATTAATTCATAACTCCTTTTATGAGCTATGACACAGGCCCCCTTTTCTTCCAAACACCCAGCACAAGGAGGTAATCTATGATGCAAAGAATAGCACTGTATCAGCAGCTCTCAAGGTGCCTCTGCCTACAAAGGCAACAGTCTCCTAGTGACAGTTTAGTGACCATGTATTTGGTGACAATACTGGCTTAAAGCGTTCTCTCCCTTTCATCTGTACTTTTTCATCCTTGCGGTACACTGCCCTTAACCACTGATAAAATTAAATGTGAGGCTAAACTGTGAATCATGAGACTGATTGTAATCAGTTCAGTGATCTGTTTTCCAGTACATCCTAAAGATCTACTATTCTGACACAACTGTATGCTAAGGCAATGCACTGTAAGAAAAACCACTGCCAAAACTGTCAGTTCAACACTTCTAACTACAACCTCAAGTGTGACCTGTTGACAAAATCTAGAGTTGCAGCTGAAGTTCTGAGATTTGAAGCTTTATGAGTCTGAGATATGGATTGCTTTTCATATAGAAAGAAAAATTAAATACAGGGAAGCTACAGAAAGTTGCAGGAAACGTGCATAAGCAAATTATGGTGAAAAGACTGGAAAGACTTAAGCTTCTCACTTCTGAATGGTCATGTTTTCAAGAAATGGTTATGTCTTAGTGCAAACCAAACTACTTCCATTTGTTTTTAATATGCTAAATGAGATTTACATAAATTTGAGTCACCTATAAGGTTTGATTTATACTGGTAAGATAGGACCAAAAAAATGCCCTGTCAATCTGAGATCACTTAAAGAACAAAAGATGCTAAACCAATTGCTTAACGCCATGATGCTTTATTTTTCACTAAATGAATGAGAACTGAAGTAATGCAGGAAGCAAACAGCTCCTTTTCTGAATCAACACAATAATTGTCTCCCTCCCCAGAAGAAAGCACTCTTGAAAACACTCCAAAGCAAAATATTTCAGCATTTCTAAGCCTTCATAGCATTACTTCTAGGGACAAAAGTTTAAGTGAAGGACGCAGATTTATCTTTTTAGTGAACAAACACAAGAAAACAAACAGGAGGAAAATAAGAGATGATGATTTCATTCCTTTCCATGTCAACTTGAAATAATTGGTAGAACAACAAAATGTGGTTTGCTTATGATTGTAACATGGTAAAAGTACTTTATAGAAATACAATGAACTGAAGTGGTCAATGGATTGCAGCTGTAAGATAATCACAGTATCATAGAGCAGTTTGGGCTGGAAGGGAACTTAAAACCCACCTAGTTCCAACCCCTCTACCATGGACAAGGACACCTCCCACTACACCAGGTTGCCCAGGGCCCTGTCCAACCTGTCCTTGAAAACCTCCAGTGATGGGGCATCTACAGCTTCTCTGCACAGCCTGTGCTAGTGCAGCGTTTGAAGAGCTGCTGTTACAATAGTTCTAATGGATGGTATGGAGTAAAAAGGAAGTGTTGAGGGGGTACTATTATTTCTTATTTTAAATAAATAATCACTTTTAAAACATTCCTGAAGAAGAGAGTCCCATGAAACATGAAAAGAATAGTTTAGCTGCAGCGTGACTCAGAATCATGGAATATCCCAAGTTGGAAGGGACCCGCAAGAATCATCAGGTTCAGCTCCTTGCTCCACATAGGATGATCCAACATTTGAATTCTGCAACTGAGAGTGCTGTCCAAATGTTCTCTGAACTCCAGAAGCTTGGGGCTGTGACCAACTACCCTGGGGTGCCTATTCCAGTGCCCAACCGCCCCCTGGTGAAGAAGCTTTTCTTAAGCCACAGCCTGACCCTTCCCTGATGCAGCTCCATGACTTTAAAAGTTTAGAGCCAGAAACAGTTACAAAAAAAACACTAAACTCAACTTATTTTGTGTATGTGTGAATTCATGCATGCTGTTATGCTTTTTAAACTTGTTTCATATACAAAGTGTGCTTGAAGTTGCTTATCTATTACAGTCAGGAATCTTAATCCAAAAGATTAAGCACAAGTTTGCAACTAGAATTAAACATCATTCAACCAAACACCTCTCATGTTACCCCAGGCAGGTTGATTTCTGCACTAGAGGCCTATGAGTAAAATCAAAAAAGGTAACAGAATTTCTCAATTTAGAAAGGTATTATGAAATGCTTATATACTACAGCAACAACAAAAAACCCTATCAGTTGTAATAATAATCCTATATATATATCTACACATATATATGCATACACAAATGTACATACACATGCAACCTATGCAAGGGGAATTTTGCCCTGCACATCTATCCTTACTGTTGATGCAAATCTGCAGTACACTCAAGTGTATCTATGGTAAGATGGGAACAGACTGGACTCATAGAGGTCCTGACTTGATTAAGTCACCTGGCATCACATAAGATTAGCAAGTCTGATCTTCAGTTGTCACTGCTGTCTCCCTTAACTGTGGGGACAACTATGGCTTGCTGACTTCACTGAGTTTTGCAAATTCACAGAAGAATTCCACTGTTCTTCGGTTGGCATTTTTTGTTTTTTTGTTTTTGATAGATATCATAATTAAGTGTCAGCATATTGGTATTGACTTCTGTAACATCATGTACTCAGTTTCACAGAAGCAAAGTAAGAAAGTACATGCACGTGTGTACTTTAGCAATAAGCTGGTTGCTGACAGTTCAGCAGCAAGGTATATGCTAAGGCATAGTATTCATCTGGACCCATCAGTCAATTCCTTAAAACAGAAAAAATAAAAACCAAACTGATACCATTGTGTTTTACTATATATTTAGATTTATAGTCATGTTCATACAACAGTGTATCTAGTTTTATCTGTGAGACTTGTAAATAGGAGCAACCAATATTGGAAAGGAAAACAGCAGACTTTCATGATAATCACCTCAAAACTTATTCAAGTACAGCGTAATTATTAAAAAAGTGAACACTGCCTCTGTCGTATACTTGAAGTAATTTGCAGCACATCATTAAATACTTTTTCCTATTGTATTCTGACCTTTGTCTTCAAATACTTAGTTCTTTCAAGTTGTAGTTCATCAAGGCTACTTTTCAACTACAGTTCAGTAGCAATCATAGCATTGCATCCTCTACCAAGATTCACAGGAAACCATATATTTACTTCTAAGAGAAATTATGTTTTCACTCGCATTTAGGTTTCAGCAAGATCTATTTAGTGATTTCAGTTCTGATGTCATGGCAACTAAAAGAGTATGTGGGAACCTATTAATGTCTGGAGGGAAGTAATTGCTTAAACATGGAAATCCAATTAAGCATTCATATTTTTAGAGAAATCAGTTTCGATTCTTAGTACTATCAGGCCAAGCAAAAAGTTAAAAGTATAACACAAATAGCATACTACTTCAAACTATAACCCTCTTATTATAGTTTACTTCCAACTTAATAAATAAATGCTAAAACATAAGCAATTAGTGAAGGTATTAGTTTCTATGCTCCTCTTTAATTTGTCAATTAGTATGTCACAGCAGTGTACACTAGGACTACAGCAACTGCTTCACTGGGACTGCTGTTACAGAGTGCCATATTCACAGATACATCTCTAAATTAACCTCCTTTCTTCCCCAGTCTTCCATACCTCAAATTTAAGTCCTATCAACTAAACAAATAATCTAGCAAACATCCAAACAAAACCACACTTATAGCATTAGCCATCTTCAAATTGCTACATAAACTATATTATTTAGGCAACTCAACCTTAGCTAACACTGCATAACATAGAATGTAATCCTCACTGAAGTACTGAACGAATTATTTCATTGAATGCTAGCAACAAGGTGTGAAGAGATGAAGAAAATGTTACTGCCTTGGAAGATAACCACCTTTTGCTGATTAATAAGCATAAGAACTTCTTCAAGTAAATCTCTTCACTCTCAAACTGCAATATGTTACTTGTGCTCACTTTCAGAGCTGAATATAGGAAGAAACACAAAGAAAACAAGCTGAAATCTTCTTTGCTGTAAGCTTTTTCACTGTTGAAATACAGATTTAGTAAAGTTTCATGTTAAGAAAAATCCTTGTATCTATAAAACATACTTGCTTACAAAAGTAACCCTGAAAACTGAATTCCACAGCTCCTAAATAATACCTTAAATTCTACTTTTATCATCCTTCTTACACTCACATTTTCACAATAACTGGCAAGATGTAGATACAGCTGCTGAACATCGGTGCAAGTGTCACACATAAGGTTGAGAAATCTGCTTATACTTCACAATTTAAGTTCAAATCCTCTCTATTCTGTTTGATCATCTTTACACCTCTAGAATGAGGCATCTGCTCCCCCCAAGATTCAGTCTCCTCAAGACTCACGACTAATTTGGTTCTCACCTCTCTCAGTTCATGTTTCAGATACATCATTTCCCATCCTTCCTCATACACAGCATCTACTTTCTCTGTGCTGAAAACAATTCAAGACTCCCTTATCACTTGAGTTCAGACTTAAACGTTAGCTTGTAAAAACAATCAAGGAGAATTCCTACATGTATTGAATCCCAGCCTATAAGCTCCATCATCATTCATCTCCACTGATTCATTTCTGGACTCCTAAAAAAGCTACTAACTTCAAAACTTCCACACAGATTTTCTTTTGGAAGAGACCTGGTTGTGTTTAACAAAAAGCAAAATTAATGAAACTAAACTCACCATAACACTCTTCCCTTTTTTACAGTACTAACAAGAATTCTTACATGCTTTCTACATATTACCATATAGTTTTCCAGCCTCAGCCTTCTCAGTTCTTTTACATAGATTATATAGACTAGATTTATAGCATTAGTAAGTTGTAAAATATAGGAACTTAGCCTTACTTGAAACCAGCCGTCTAACACACCAATCTGCTGCAAATACACAGCCACTGAAAACACTGTTCACCTATCACCCAGCTTGTCTAAAGAACCATCTCAGATCTCACTTGAATCCTATTTAGTATTTATGCATTTATTTTTTATTATAAACTAATCTGTTAAGACCAGTCACTGTATAAAAGCTATATAAATATTGTCTAGGTGGAATTATCACTACAAAATCTAGAAACAATTCTACGGGTAAATATTGCAAAGTCAGACCTCCACATTTCAGAAGTCTGTACCAATCAGGAGTTTGAAGTTTATTTTTTATACTCATCTACACACTGAATTCAGCCAGTTTTAATTTTGGGTAGTGCTGCAAAGAGATTGGGGGGGAGGCAAAAAAGGGTTAGAATTATTATTTTAAAAGTGATTTGAGAGCCTGGATCCAGGTCCTCTAGTGCTACTGCCAACTATATCAATGGCATCATCATTTACTTAACTGAAGATTTCACATCACGAGAATCAGAAAACAAGGTACTTGAAGAAATAAAGAAGTTTCAGATATCAAAACATCAGAAAAAACTCTCATAAAAGATGCATCTGTTACTTTAGACATGTGTAAATGCATTTATTGGAGCAAAGTCAAGAAAGCACGACACGCTTACCTTTGAGAGTTCCATTCCAGGTCCACACTGTTTGCAAAGAATACAGTTCCCAGTGTGGTCTCTAAATTCTTGTTCTCTGCAGTCTCCAGTCTCACAAATCACTCTAGTTAGCTAAGAAAAAAAAAATTATCTTTTCTCTGATTTATATTTAATTTATATAATCTCTAAATCAGAGAAGTCGTATTTTTATCATAAAAAAAAGATTTTTTGCATTATCAAAAACTTTAAACATGGCAGCGAAAAGAAATGATTTAATTCCAAGCGTTGATGAAAATGCTAAATTTTAAAGGTCTTCAGTACTCAGTGAACTCAGCAATTTCACACGATTTAGAAGACCTGCCTGATATTTGGTTCCTGTGGAAAGTCAGACCATTTAATTGTTTGAATACAAGTTTAAGTTCCTCAACAGAATGAAAAACACACAACCATTTATTAACAACATCCTCATGATGTGATAGTGATGTGTTTTTTTTTCTATTCATTTTTAATAAGAAATGAATAGATAAAGTAAAAACTTTTCATTTAAACATAAATATTTTGAGATTTTCAAAAGTCAGTCAAACCTTCTGGATACTTAAAAGTTACCCTCAATCTTTATTAGTACTATTTATCCTAAAATTCATTATTTCTATTTTAATGGACCAAATGAGAGATAGAATACAACTTCTGTTTTCAAAGGCACATAAGAACACAATCCGACCAAACCAGAAACTAAGGTTATGAGGAATACCATAAAGACTATTATCAGCCATGCAAAGTCTCAATATTATTAACGGAATCCTAACCAGGAACATTACCAAACTCATGCATGCTCTCAAGATAATTCTTAAATTGTATGTCTACAAGTTTCTGTCACAGAAAGTGCTCTCCACAACTGCTTCCGAATTCTTTGTATATTAGTCCTTTCGGAAAGACCAAAGCCTTTCTGATAGCAATGAAGCATTAATTATCCTTAGTGCTAGAGCTTGTCTCTGCAGGTCAGATAAACAAACTTACAAGGCAATGTTACTGTGTGCTATGCTATATTATATAGATAAACTGGATACTTCAAACTTCCGAACTACATATCTACACAGCAAACTATACTAAGAGATTGATGCTGAAATAACATTACCTTCCGAGAACTATATTCACATGTGCTTTCACATTCACAATCTTAGTCCAGAGTCATCTAAACATGAGGAGGCTTACATGACTTTTTTTTAATTGTGCATGAGGAGTGCCAAGAAATAACACAAAGTAGATGACCAAGCTCACATTAAAATTGAAAAAAATATTATATAGCTGACTGTAAATGGGTTTGAGACTTTCAGACTTAGTGTTTATATACAAAAAAACATCACTCTTGTGTCTGATATAATCATTTGTTTTAACATTCATCTTGAAATAAAAATGAATTATATATATACTCACCAAATATGCTAGTAAGATTATAAGCATCTTCAATTTGTCTTCTCCTTGTAATCCTTTAGGATCCATTTCTTGCAATTAAACCTTTACTCCCCACAAAAAAAATAAATAAATAAAACAAAAAAAAGAATTCAATTTCACTGCTGTTTAAAATTTAAATCAAGGCATACTTCTTCAGCACACATCTTCTAACTTAGCTATCTATTCAGCATTAAATAGATTCAAGGAAGCTAGGAAACACAAACACAAATATTTATTTTATATATATATATGTATATATATATCCCATGTTAAACTCATAATAAATGTATTTAACAGAATCACATTTCTGTAATAAAGGTCCTTTTTAAGAAGGCAATATACATGAAGTTTCTATAGCCTCAATTCTCAAAATTAAGAGACTGCTATCAGTCTAGATTAGAGCACTTCAACTTCTGCAGTATCTTTTAGTAACTTCTAATATCTGATGTTGACCCCTAACATATCCTGCTTGCTTGTTAGACACCAACTATGCACAGGGTCAACAGAAAATCATTCTCTTCAAACATGCCACTTATCAGTCAGGTTGTAGCTGATCATGCAAATGTTTCTTCTCATAGCTGATTACATGGTGTAACGTGGAGCAAAATGGGCTCTGCAATTGACTGGGGAGAGACATGCATAGTCTGTTTCTATTTCTCACCTAAGAATATTTACTTCTTAAAACATGCTAATGATTATCTATGATCAGGTGGGCAAAGACTGTTATACAAGGCTTTTCAAACAGCATAACCAAATCGTACCCTACTTGCCTCAGATAATTTTTTATCATAAAATCAGAGAAAGAGGATAGCCCATAAAGCCTTGCTTAATTACTTTAAGAAGTGCTAATAAGCAAATGATACAATAAATAAATAAAGGGAAACAATTTGAAAGTGCCACATAAAGCAAATGTTGACTTGGGGTTAGGTTTTTTGGATTATTAGGCTAATAAACTGTAAGTCCACACCTACAATCATTCACGAAGTTATATGTGGCCAATAGAAAGTTTCATCCCACTTCACATATTTTTTTATTTATGTTCATTTCCAGGTTTGCTTTTTTCTGTCTTTTTGAGTAAACTAGAAATACTACTGTAGCATTTCATGCAGAAATCCATGCTATACAGCAACAAGAAACAATAAATTCAGTCCACGTGCAAATCTGAATGCGGTCCTAGCTTGCCTATATTATATGACAGTAATTCATTATTAGATTATGTGAAAAATAATGCTCAAGTACTATCAGCCTACTTCAAAACTTAAGGAGTGATGCTTAATTATGCTTTCAAAATATAAGATTACTCCTAAATAAATTTGTATAAAAGATGTTGGCAAATGAAAGGACGGAACCCAAACAAAAGAAAAGATTTAAAGAAAAGGTTAACGACAGCATCAAAGCATTTTATGGTATGGAACCATGACAAGCATAACACATAAGAATCATAATGTGCACAAATCAAGTGTTACAAGAAGTGGTACAAGAAGTGTTACAACACTCGACTCCACATTTCCCAGCGTGAAAACCCTAGTTAATTAATTCTGATTAAGAAGAAGGAAGCATACATCAATGGCATTGTTGATATATCAAAATTTTATTTATTATTATACAATAAAAATAAATCTGAAGTCTGTCCAGAAAGTACAGAACAGGCATAGAGTTGTTATCAGGCAACACTCTACAGGAAAGCCAAGATTCCACTTTTATAGTTCTTCCTCAGCTAGTGATGGTAATGGTCTATGTGTCAATAACGTTTATCAGATTATATGCATGCCAGCATGGGTAAAAGGATGACATAACACCAAGTAACAGAACTGAAAGTAGATACAGCATCTTACACAGGTTACTTCTTCAAGTCTATTCTTCAAGTCTAAGGGATAAAAACAAGCAGACAAATGTGACCTAGGAAATCATAGAATCAACAAGGTTGGAAAAGACCTACAAGATCATCCAGTCCAACTGTCCACCAGTCACCAATCATTCTCACTAAACCATGACTCTCAACACAATGTCTAAATGTTCCTTGAATACCTCCAGGGTTAGTGACTCCACCACCTTCCTGGGCAGCCCATTCCAGTGCCTGACCACTCTTCTGGAGAAGTACTATTTCCTAACATCCAGTCTGGATTTCCCCTGTCACAAATTGAAGCCATTCCCTCTCATCCTATCACTAGCTACACGTGAGAAGAAAATCTCAGAAGGAGTTGTGGATGATCCCAATATAACAATTTAATGTAATACACACTGTAGAAGAAATGGAAAAATGGATAAGTAGTGCCAAAATCTTAGGTTAGTTATTAGGTGCAGTAAATTGGAATAAGAAGCTGATAGTATTAATGCAACAAGGAAAATAAGATATGTAGAAAAAAAATATGAAGGAATAAATTCCTAGTAATATTACAGATCAAAGAGTGGAAAGAGACAGTAAAAAATGCTGTTAATGAAACAGAAGTTCCAAAATAAGTTTCTTATCAATGTTTGGAAAGAACAAGACAGATGCAAACACACATCATATCTACTGGCTGATTAGTAACTGAGGATCTGCTAAAGTCAAACTAGATTAGACCAAAGACAAATTGTGAGACTTTGCAACTTAGTGACCTGGAAAAAGGTATCAGGAAAGACTTAAGTACTACTTCAAAGAACGATGCTGTAAGTAAGGAAATTCCTGTCGATTTCTTGATACCACATACTGGTATTCAATTAGAAAAAAATAATTGAATACTTAACACACTTTCTCAACTGCTATAGAAAGCAGAGTTTCATGTGGTTGTATGATTAGAATGAAATAGTAAATGTAACTGAGTTGCTTATGAGGGAATATCAAATGAATATTCTAAGCTGAATGAGATGACAGTAGTTATTTCTTCATCAGTAACAGTAAAGAACATAAAACTTAATAGTTCTAAAATTCAATTGTGTTCATCTGTATACTACTACCGAAGAATTCAAAAAAGAATTCTTTATAGCACTAAAGTATGTTTTATTTTAAATTTAAAGATTTGTAGAAGTAGGTGGGTGACAAAAAGAAATGTATTACAACAGCTGTATGTGTTTATGTCAAGTTGCATACAGCATTATCAATACAAATAGTATTGCTGAGCTGTAGTAAGCCTAATGATCTAAAATATGAAGCCACAGCAAAACCTAAACAGTCTGTACTGTATTTCAAGTCACTTGAAGTATGGATAAAAAAGGAAACAGAGAACAGCCTAATTTACTGGCCAGGAGATTCAGACTTGCCATACTGCTCCAATTAAAAGATATTAGCCTTATGTAATGAAGCTGCATTCATCCTACACACTTTTTCCAATGTGCAATAAACCGAAAAATTAAAATATTGAAGTTTCTTAGCATATAGGCAGTGTATTAAAAATCAATAATGAAACAAGCAAATGACATATTTTAATGTTTGTAATATTTTGTTGCCAGAGTTAGATTATAAACCAGTTGCCACTTCTTAATAGAAGGTGGTGCAGAATATCAAGCTGGTTATACTGATGATTATATTCCCGTATCTCAGCTTCCGAAGCTGCCATACCTGTTATAAGATAACCTTATAGAATTTACCTCGAAGATTTAAGACATAGAAAGCATATGGAGAGGCACACTGTATTAAAACACATTTTATTGATTTAGGCGGAGGAATTTTATTGCAACTCTGAAATATTTTCTACTGAAAAGAAAAATTTACTGCTCTAATAACACTCCCACCAAATCCAACACCTTCAATCATCAGAAGCTCCAAAACCCAGAGTCAACTTCCAAAAATCAAGTGTTCTAGAACTGGCTTCAAACTGTCACTTCTCCAACTCATCTATGTGTTTTAGCACACTTCAAATTTGTTAACTGATCACATACACACTGCAAGCTCACAGACTTAAGTCTATGATGTATCTTCCAGAAAATTCCTAATTGAATCTTTCAAATAAGGTTACAGAACTCTGGGCCTTAAGCTTTGCTGCATTTGAGCAGGTTTAGTACCCCTGAAACATGTTCGAATCATTTTAGTAGACATGTATGAATGCCAGTGGCTATATATCATAGAAGCACTGATTAAAAAAAAAAACAAAAACAAAACACAAAGAACAAAACAAACAAACAAAAAAAACAACACAAGGACAATATACTGGCTATAACATATGAAAAATAGATTAAAAGAAAACTCTCAGCAGAGAGTACAGAAAAAAAGTTATTCGCAATAACACTTCAATAACAATAATAGAAATGGTTAAGGCACATTAACAAATCATGGCACCGAAGGCAAGTCCCAAAGGAGACATAACTCTGCCAGCTGCTTGTTTCCTGTTTCTGCCTTCAGTTTTGTTAGAAGCCCCAACTAAAAAGCAGATGCTGCAGCACTTCATAGCAGTCTGCCAATGAGTAAATTTGTTCTCTCTTGATACCAAGTGCCAGTACACTGATTAAGTTGGACATGAGCTATTCATTTGTATTCAAGTAAGAAGTAATGAGAAGAATGTTTTGACTCTAAAATATGCACAATCAAAAAAATAAAATAAAATTATGATAACATACTGAACTGAACGCAGAACTCTCATTAAGAAGTGTGGTTATATAGTTACAAGTCTGTGCAGGGGCTACTATGCATTTGTATAACAAGGGCAACATTAAACCAAAAGGTAATAACATGTAATAAGTGAAAAATTGAAGTAAGAACTTCTAGACTTCTGAGATCCTACAATGCCCTATCCTCCAAAACATATGTCTACATTACTGCTCAGTCAAATGAGATGGAGTGGTGACCTACTCAAGATAACTCCTCAAACAAATATTTCCTCCTCCTCTACAAAAAATAAGAATAAAAAATAAAAAGAAAGAAATCTTACCATAAAAGACTCATCACCTCAAGACTCAAGGGAGCAAGGTTAAATTACAGCCTAACAGCAGGTTTCTTACACATATAGGCATGGGAACTTTGAAGTCACTGCCATCTACTTTGTAAGGGAAACATTATAATGGGTGAAGGGTTCCAACTTTGAATTTGCTTAAATTTCTTAGATCTTCTAGGTCCCATAACTGATTTGACATTCATATTTGACCACCACTTTTCATGCTTTTCATAACACTGACAAAGAATACTCTATTTAGTTTTGGATAAGAAAGGGGACTGAAAATATAATCATGTTATCTTGCCAACAGAGGTCTCTGGCATCCTATGAATAGGATTTTTGCTCCCCTCTAACCACTCTGCTTCCCACCTGCAGCTGTCAACTTCATGCAATAAATGACAAGGAGTGGCAGATGGCTTTAGCAGAGTCAGTGCCCCACGGCCAAGAAACAAGAGAAAGTACTTATGCTGCTGTAATGATAGAGACAAAGGGAACAAACTAGGGACAAGAACTTCCACTACAAAGCCACACATTGTTATTCTGTCTTATGCTTCTAGAACACCTTCTCTTTACACACTACCCACAACTCTTGTACTCTCCTCCTTTGTAAAGTGAACAAGGTCTCGTCTGACTACAATTGCTCCAACTACTATGAGATTACCCACATGGAGAAGAAAAAAAATTACTGTTCAAAACGTTAAATATTCTGTTGAATAATGAATAACATGCTTTTTCGAAATGGTCAGACATGAAACTGTACAAAATTAAGAAGTTATGGAATCACTTAGTATATTTTAAGATGGAGATAATTAAGTAAGAGACAGCAAATAGAAAGCTGGAACACCACTGGCTATAGGAAAATATATAGTTATTAGAGTCTGGGGCAGAAAGAAATGAGGTTTGCACATAACCAGGAAATATCTGTGCTCCGTATTCTTTGACTCATGGTAACTGAAGCACCTGAGTTTACAGGAGTAATGATAATGATTTTATTTCTTCCCAAAATTATATATTTCATCACTAAATTATCTTAGCCATCACATACAGTATTTGCAAAATACATATATTTCAGCGTATCAAGAAGGGCACAATCAGCAAAAGTTGAAAATAATCTGCATAACTCACTCCCATTTTTTCTACTTGCAAGTGATACTTCCAATCTATGCTGATAAAACGACATGAGGCAGCTCATCACCCAGGTTCTTCAACATGGAAGAACAGACTATTATTAATTAGAAATTAGTGCAAAATATGGTGACAAAGATGTAATGGGGTGACGGTTTTCCTTGACTTAAGCAATGCTTTATAGAGGGTCCAAGCCTGCGATTTAGACAAGAGCTGCTAATCTCTCTGAAGTTGATGAGACTACTCATACAAGTAATGACCAATTCTGTGCTTCAAGATCAAAACTTTTGTAAACAGATTTTGGTTTTCTGTTTAATACATCACAGTCTCTAGGAGACATTAGTGTTCAATATGAAACATCAGTTTAGAGCTTCATTTGTACATACTTGAATGTGTGAAAAAGCAATAGAGTGAAAGAGGAATGCCAGTATTCCATTCATCCTTCATTTGCATCAAAGCAGACTAACAGTTCTTTTTCAAAGCCACCTTTAAGAATGGTAAAGCAGTGAGCTGGTTAATACAGTAACCAGAGCAATATCCATGTATCACATTTATCCAGCAACACCGTAGCAGTTTTGTGTAGCAAATACTTTATAAAGCACAGACAAGTTACTTTCTTTCTCTTTAAAAGTACTGCAAATGCAAGTTACAGAAATTGGGGAAAAAGTAATCAATTGTCCCCTTAACTGAAGATCTATGCCTCTTATTGTTGACCTAATAAAGTAAACCAGTCCAACTCTCAAATATAATTAATAATTACTGTAATTAGTTACGATCAGTAATTTCTTTAGCAAAATCAGGTTACTTACTCCCTAACAGAGAGGTCACAGAATCATAGAATGGCTTGGGGTGGAAGGGACCCCAAGGACCATTAAGTTCCAACCCTCGTAATTGTGCAGTACTTGTATTTCTAAAGCCACCTTTGCTTATTCAGTGAATAGCACCTGGTCAGTCCATCCAACCTGCCTCGCACGCGATGCTGAAGGCGCGCTTGAAAGAGGTTTCAACGCAGCAGTTAACAAGCTTACCTCCAGACTGANGCCTGCCTGCTCTCAGCTGTAGCCGCGGGACTACCGGTGGGCCGCTGCTCGTAGCCCGCGCCCTCTCTCACGTCCTCTCGCAGCGTCGCCGAGGCAACGCCGCGCCGCTCCCCGGCAGGACGGGGGCCCGGCTCAGGTGACCGCAGGCAGCCAATCAGCGGCCACACGTGCCCCGCGGCGAGCAGGCGCGCGCTTCC
>VXAB01005237.1:92890-140945 GCA_013399175.1 Odontophorus gujanensis
AAAAAAAAAAAAAAAAAGAAGTATGTCAGCACAAGCCCAGACGAAACTCCAAATCCGGGAAAATAAAATTAACCACGCAGATCAAAGGCAGACGAGCACTGAGACCAAATGCCTGTAATCTGATCAGTGATCAGTTGCCATACATCAAAGGCAGTGCTTTGGAGAGAAAAAAGAACTCTTTTTGTCTTTCTTTCTTTCTTTCTTTTTTTTTTTCTTTTTTCTTTTTTTTTCTTTCCAGCAGGTAGTTGTGCTCTTAAATTCTGCCTTTCAGTACTCTAGTTCTTTTGTTAAAAATTGATCACTAGTTTCTTTCCCCTCTTTTGCTTTCTTGTGCTGGGAGAATGCACATGATTCTGACATGCTTGGAGTTGAGTGGCTGGATCTGTAGCTTTTTTGAGTTCCCAAGCTGTGTTGTGGATTGTGTGTTGGAAGCTTTCCCCAGTGCCAGCGGGTTCCGCTTTATCCCTTTCATCTCACTGAGCTGCAGATCCCATGACATCATTCAATGCTGTGGGACTGGTTAGAGAGCTATAATACAGCCTGTGGGGGAATTCAGCTAAAGAGCAACAAGAGTTTGCATGATTTCTAATTGGGTTAGTCTATTGTAAGAAACCCAAGGCTCACTTCAAAGTTTGCATTACATTAAAGTTTCCTCCCAAGAAGGCAGAACAGTGTAGCTGTAAGGATTTCTTAAAAAGATGCTTTATAATTTTGTCTGCAGCAGGAAGATACAATTTTCCCTAAAGTTCTCGAAGTCAGACATGTAGGTCAGTTTGCTAGGCAGATGTCACAGTGACAGAAAAATCATTCTGCTTATCTCTTTACAGAGGTTTGCAGGGGAGGAAGCGGTGTGTTTTGTGCACTGGAATTAGAGTTTTATTTTGGTTTTGATTTTGCATTCGCAAAAGCAGGCACAATAGAGCTATGTCTTGCTCCCTGACTTGTGTGTGCACTGCTGCTTACTGTGTGGCCTTTGCAAATCATTTATTTGGGCCTGGTTCATTGGTGGCTTATGATTCCTTTACAGAAATGAGCCATAAAGCTACCAAAATTAACCCTCAGAAGCCTTTTGGTGTGAGAGCGTTTTTCAGCTGGGATAGATTCAAAGTGGTCACCATTTGCTGTCAGCAGAAGGAGACCTTGAGGGAATAAAATGCTATTGGCAGCTATCCCCTGCTCTGCTGCAGTTCATAGCCCCAGAAACTGCTGGAGAATTCTGTGCAGCCATTGGAAAAAAGAATTCTCAACACAGGGCAATTCCTTAAGAAATGGACAACAGAACTTCATTTATTCTGACTGAGGCAAAGTTAGTTTTTGGTGTAGGGAATAACTCAGCTCTCTGTGCTTCAGCTGCTAATAATACGTACAAATACCAAGCAGGATGGCTTATAGGGTAACTAGCCATATTGAAGATATCACTGTAGTTCCCATAAACAGTATACCCCGTACTTTGGGTGTACCACATGTGCAGATGAAAGTGATACCAGCACATCAGCCGGTAGCCATTGCTAGCGCCCTGCAAATGTTTGCACACTGAGTTACTGAGAATTCATTCAAACAGCAAAAGTAAAGAAGTACAAAAGAGGAAAGAAGATTGCATCTAGCATTAAAAACAAAAGCAAACCATATACAGATAATGGAGAGGGGACAGTCGAGTGTGAAAGTGATAAAGCAAATGTCTGAATGTGATTCCTCGCCCCACGTCCTGCTTGGTGCTGGAGCCTCTTACTCTGGTTCCTGACCCCTCGGCAGCTCCTGCTGCTCTCCGCACAGCTCAGCCTGCGTCCTGCTGCCCTCAGCTCTCCCAGTGCTGCCCTGCTCTCGGTAGCTGAGGGAGCCTTCTGCTGGCTGCCTGGTGTACTGTGGCAGCACTCGCCCGGGGATGAGTCCCTCTGATGGAAAGCACTTCCAAAAAGATCCCTCTAAAAAGTGCTCTGTAATGTGACCTTGCTGCTGGTTGGACATGGTTTACATATTGTTTGGGATCAGCTTGCCAAGTAGAGCTTTGGGGGATATTCTGGGAATTGGGATGGTGTTGCAGGTGCAGACAGTACATGGAGGTAATGAATTGACTTTCAGGAATACACTGTTGGGAAAATATGTAAACAAACTATAAATTTCTGTCGTTCCCTAATTTCCACTTCCAACTATTCTAAATAAAAGAAAATTATTCAAGCTGCTTAATTCTATTCTAACATTAATTTGCACTCTTCTGACATACAACTTCCCCCTACTCAATGGAAAATTTCTTGATAAATGACCATTCGTTGCTTTCATGATAAAATTGGAATTGCTTATGTTGAAATAAAATTTGCAGGTGAGCTGTAAAGAACAGAAATAACTCTTTTCTGTTCATTTCAAAAGGAGCTTTTCTTAAAGAGCAGCACTCTTCACAGAAAACACCTCTTAGTTCTCTGGGTTTTCAGCAAGAGCAAGTCCTGAAGGTCTGGCAGAGGTCTTTGATCTTTCTTTTGTACATATCAAAAAGAGAAGTGAAGTTAATTATTACCAATTTAGCCTTTAAAGCTTAAACATTGCATTTCATCTTTATGGCACTATTTTTCACAGTGGAACCTGGCAGCTTGAGCGATCTGCCACTTCCCATTCTATGACTTCTTCAAAATTTGACCAGAGTGTGTACTAAAAACAATAATGACAAATGAATATTTTTCCAAGGGTTGATAATTATCCTTTCTCTAGTGTAAAATGAGGATAACACGTATACTGTGATCTGTGTAGGGCACATAACAGACATGCACCGGAGTCAGAAGCAGAATCTGTGTAATGTGACACTCGTTTGCACCTCCTGATCACCATCTCTGCTTCCTCCTGAGGTTACTAATCCAGCAAAGCATTCAAGCATGGGTGCTCTGATGAAAATCCTTTAGACTACCCCGTACATGTATGATCATAATCACTGAAATTGCTGTGATAGAATCTGAACTAAACCTACTGAAACTGACTAAGTTTCAACTTCTGGTTAGCATTTTAGGGATCTAAAAAATGTTTATAGGAAAGGTTCTTATGTTTTCTTTGTGAAATCAGAGAGAGGTGTTCCTGGAGCCCTGCAGAGGGAGATGCTGTCTTCCTAAATCATTAAGCTTTTCTAAACTTTGAAGGACTCTTGCTTGATAAAGATGAGAAATATTCGGGGTTATTTATTTTTTTTAATCCTTTTTATTTCTATTCTGTTAGGACCTCAAGCTATTAAGGAAGTTCATCTTTCTCCTAATGATCAGGCAAGAATTAGACGAGGCATATAAGTTAGGCAGGTGAGTTAGGAAAAACAAACCTATCTAGGGCTTCTATCTGTGTCCAGAGTGTTGGATCAAAGCAAGGGGGACAGTCAACAGATATGAGCAAACTTTTTAAAAATGTTTCTTAAATATAATCAATTTTTTAGAAAGATCATTGATGGGAAAAACAATCAGAACTGTCAAAGAACTGCCAAAGACTGTACAACCCCTTGTTTTTTTGTTTGTAAATACTCTCCTCATATCAATTATGTGCCTACTTCATCTTATGCATCAAACTCTTTATCATGTTGTCTTTTATATACCTCCTTCACTTCACTGTCCCTCTTTTATCTCCTTTTCTCTACCTCAGTCCATAAGAATTCCCGCGGGTTCAAAGATGTCAGAAATCTCTGTAGGGAATGCAATGCCATCATTATGGCCAACTCAGTACCATGCAGCCATTGTTTGTGCTAACCACAATCTTTCTAAGCGTGGCATAGACACTGAATATGTTATCACAAATGTCAAGTCCACAGCATCAGAGCAGCTGCAAGCTTCCATCATGTGCAGATATATAAGCTGCAGTTACATCTAGATGATCAGCTATGTTTGAAGCAACAGAAGTCTATTTTTTCAGAGCCTTTTGTGCCAGCTCAGTGCTGGTTCTGAGGCAGCAGTTGTCATGTTGGGCCACAGGCGCAGTCAGAAGTGCTGATCCTCCTAAAGTATTAAAGGGTTATCGTTTCATGAGGCTGGTCAGTTCTGTGGTCAGGAGAGATGCTTTAGAATGCTCAAGCCATGCTCCTGCATGAACCACAGTGCCATCCCAATAAATGCCTTATCAGTAATGCCTGTTCCAACCCCATTGCACATTGCTGGTACAGGTTTTGCTGATACTCCCATGTTTACAGAGTGTGCTTACAAACACCTTCATAGTAGTAAGGTTCATAAGAACTTCAACTACAGCACCTTTAGGCAGCAAACTGAAGACCTTTTGGCATTTCCTGAAAGACTGGCTCACTTGTCACGAAGTATGCCATCAAACTTACTATTACCTGCAACACTTTGCAGTGTCTTTACAGAACAATGTTTGAGTCAATGTTAGCTTTGGATATAGCTCTTGCAGTTTCTGACTTTCAGGGAAATAGCCCTATATCACATTTGTATGTGCTGCACTGATAGGTCATGGACCACATGACTCACAAGGTATTTGGGCTTATGTCTCCTCAGTCCTAAATTTTCTTTGTTATTTCCCTGTGGTTTTGATTTTTTTTTCTCATGACTCCTTATACAACCCAACTTTGACTGGTCTCCTTATAAGTAGCCTGAGATCTAAGCAAAATGGAGTTTTTTGTTCTTGGTTTACCATGTGAATCACTATAAGGGAAGCCTCAAGGGTGTTTCCAGCTAGATAATGCAGATGGTTGGGAATTTGGCTTTGAGGTTGTCCTCAAGGATAATGGAGATGCACCTTGTAGGAAGTATTAGTTAATTTACCTGTGATTGGGAGTCAGAAGTTGTGGTTTTATTCCTGGTTCTATCACATGAGTATCACTTGAGGCAAGTTGCACTTTCTCACTGGATCAGATCCTCAGTTGTGTAAGTTAAAAATGAATCAGACGCAATGGCAGCTTATGCTGTATGCTCATCCAGTCCCCCCTGGTATATTTTCCTATGTCTTTAAAAGTTATGTAAAGATAATTATTTGTAATACTGTACTTCAGATAATGCAAAACAATTCTGTATGAATTCCAAACCAAAATAAGCTTCAAAAGTGTCTGTGTTTAAAGTGAATTGTAAGCATCCCTGGGGCACTAGTGCACTTCTCGCTTTACTGTGCACTGAAGTTACACAGCCTTTAGCTGTCACACACACCCAAGAATTGAATTAACAGCATGAAAGTGTTGTGTCTTTGTAATAATTCCTCAGGATTTAATTAAGTGAAAATAGAAAGTTTCTTTACTCTGTTACGTTGGATTTCTCACTTGCACTGAAAGTGGTCCACTGTGATTTTCTACCTGCTGTGGTGACTGTACCAGCACGCAAACTTCGACAACTTACCATTCTTTTCAGAGCTGCTAGTTGGGTTGCACTGAAGAGCTGATGTCTCCCCAGGACATTGGAAGTTGGTTAGAAGTGTCGTTCATGGAGTTAAAATGGCAGATTTGATAGAACTGTGATTTTGTAACTTCTGTTTCAGAAGTCACTGTATTTTCTGCCTGATCAAAAACAAACAAACAAACACAAAAAAACAAACCCAAAACAAGCAAACAAACAAACAAAAAAAGGCAAAGAACACATACATCGGTATAGTGTTCTTCTCCACAGAGCTGTTTATTATCCACCATTTACTTTCCCAGCATGCTAAGTTTTCAGCCAGGTTATGCCATGTATTGCTAGATGTAGCAAAAAAACTTGTTTAAAAGACCAACAGGACCAATCCAGACCTAATTGTTCTATGGAAGAGGCAAAGAAAGTAGGTTAGGTGGGATGGAAGGGAACAGAGAAATAAATCAGAAATATGCAATTAACTGATCAGAAGGAGAGATCATAGCTGGCTAGCTGCCTAGTTGTTATCAAAACACATGTTTAGAAGTATTCCCTTAAGGCAACTCCAGCAAAACATTTTCTAAAAGATCATGGAGCTAGTTTCAGCTGAAAAGAATGTTCTTATTTTAGACAAAGAGATGTTTATAAATATTTGTGTCTGATCACAGAGAGATTGCAGTCACGTAAGCACATCTCTGCCTTCAAACGTTCGTTCATTTTGGCCCTTTGTTTTCGCTTTGTAGTCCAGAATTTTCCCCATTTAAATGAAACACCCTCAGTCTATCTCACAGATCTTGTATCACTTCTCCATCACTCTTCCTTTCTTTTTTCTGTCAATCTCCACTAAGCTTAGCCTTCTTTCCCAATCTTTTTTTTTTTTCCATGCCATCAAGAACAAATTAATAACAAGTTTACTTACTGTTTTATCAGTGCTTCATCTTAAAATATTTTCTAAAATACTATTTTATACCGTAGCTTTGATTCAGTGGCCTATTTTCGCAAGGCATAAACTTGTAGAAACATGGTAGTGAAGATATCTGTAGCTAATACCTCAGCTAGTCACACGTAGTTGCAGGGGTGTTATATCAATACAGATCTGCTAATGATACGATTTCCCTGATTTATTATTACTTCTGCACCTGGGAGCTCAGTTCTGTGTCAAGTCCCATGCTGCCTATATCAAATTCTACAATCCCAAGTATACATAATGCAAGCACAAGTTGCAACTTCGATCTTGAGTATTTGAGTTCCTTACTGAATGACTGCGAAGCGTGCATATTTACAGCTTTGAAGTTAAGCTCCCAAGAGCCCACTCTTAATGACTCAAAAGTTGATGATCACCCTGAGAAGTGTAAAATTGGGGGGAATCTTTAATTCTGCCTCTATGACAAAGCACTTGTATGTCTGTGCATTTAGACGTAAGGCAGTCAACTGGATTTAAGTGCATGTGTACTTCTGACCTGGGACCCAGCCTGTATGTTATCATTGGAGATTCAGTCGTGAGGAGAAGAATCTTTCCTCAGATGTTGATACAGTAGCTGGCTTGTAAAGCAGCATTAGTATAATTTCTGGGTAGGTTTATTTAAAGAAGTTAAAGAGAAGATGTACAAATTGTCACCACTCTTCCATAGGCAGCTTTGATAAATAGCACTATCGTTAAGGAGTCATCCGAGCAGAAACAATGTCCTAGAAGAAATAGTAACTATGTCTAACCCATAAGCAATTCTTTACGGCCCCAGCTGTAATACTTCATTTTTTCACAAGTGAAAGAATTGACATTTATTTATTTTTCATTTTTTATTCCTAGTTATTGATGATAAACTATATCTTCTCTTTATGGTGTGATAGCAGCTGCAACCTACTGTCTGTAAGAAACCTTCCACATTAGCCAGATCCATAAAAATGCCAAAAGAATAAAGAGAAAGATAAACAAAAGAGCATAAGATACAAAAAGAATCAGTCTCAGCCAATACTTACTGCCAGCTTTTTAAAAGCAGATGTTCTTTCTTCGACTTCCATCTGTTTTTAGTATAGAGTTCTGTATCTAGTTTGACACGCATTTACTAGCTCATGATTTTTAAAGCTTTCATATATTTTCCCTAGATATATTTTTGCACTATTTCTCACCTTAAAATTGTATGGTTTTTTGTTTGTTTGTTTGTTTGTTTTTCAAAAAGCAAATAGCTAGGAGAAAAAAACTTTGAAACAACCTGAAAACATGACATCATACAAATGGTGAAATTACTTAGGAAAAGTAGTCATGGGTTCTAATAGTATCTTCAAAGAAATTGTGCAAGTGATGAGAAGACAGCTTTAATGTTTGATTGGAAGAGGAGCAAAAGTATGAAAGGACAACAGAAAATATTTTTAGGAAAATACTGTGATAACTGTTTATCTTATGAAAAGTATAGGGATTCTTTTTCTTCTTCAACCTGGAGAAGATAAGGCTCAGGGGAGACCTCATGGTGACATTCCAATATTCAAAGAGAAGAAATCAACTTTTTTGTATGGGTAGTGATTGGACAATGAGGAATGGTTTTAACCAAAAAAAGGGGAGATTTAGATTAGATATTTGAAAGAAATTCTTCACTCAGAGGGTGGTGAGACACTGGCACAGGCTGCCCAGAGAGCTCTGGATGCTCCATCCCTGGAGGCATTTGAGACCAGGTTGGATGGGACCCTTGACAGCGTGATCTCATGGGTGGCAACTCTGCCCATGACAAGGAGGTAGGGACTGGACAAGCTCTGAGTTCCCTTCCAACCCAAGCCATTCAATGATTCTATGACTTCTAGCCAAAATTGCTGACTATCACCTAATGCACATGAACTCCTTACTGATAATTCCACTAAGAAAACAGATCTTATGAGCCCATTTATTCTTTAAAATATGAACTTACACGACAAAATATTCTATTTCTTCATTTATTTTTGATCTCTTTCAAAATGTTGAGATACTGAATTTAGACCCTTTATGTTGTATTCTGATTTCTGATCTATTCTATGTACTTTAGTGTTAAGCACATACTTTTATCAGGAAGTGAACTGAATTTTAAAGAAAGATCAAACCATTGGAAACATAATACCCCTATTTTTTCTGCAACTTAGCATCATGCTGTATGAAGCAATTCTTCCTTTTGTTTTCTCTGGATCTTGTTGCCTTTTAATTCATTTAATATCCATGAGTTCTTGTAACAAAATAAACAGAGAATACTTGCTCCATACCAACACATGGGATTTTATTTTTAGATTTGAATAACTTTTGGTTTTGCACCCTAGAAAATACTGTTATGAAATTGCTGTCTCTTTTGGCACTAATGTTAGTACAGCAGTCCAGTGGCAATGTTACTTGTGGAGCAGGGGCAGAGGGTAGAAGCTCTCTGGGTTCTCACATTGTTTTCTCAGTCCTTTGAAATGCCTGCTTCTTTCCACAGTGGTTTGTACTGAACAAGGAATCTGCATGTCTAAGATAGAGAGAGATGAAGGGTGTTTCTGTGACAAAGGAAATCCAGAGAAGATAAATGTAGAGGAGATCTCAGGGTTCTGAGAACCAGTCTGCTTTGCAGCATGCATTTTGCAGTGTTCATTTGCGGAAGATTTAATGATACTGAAGCACTTATGGCTCTGTGATGCTTACTCGGTACTGCTCTTGCTGAAAAATTCAAAAGCTATCACTCATCACTACTTCAGGCAAAAATTATGGTGTATAAAAGGATCTCTGAGAGTGACTTGTTCTTATTTCCTACTGATCTTTGCCACATTTATTTTCTTAAAGTGAATGAAGCCTATTATTTAATCAGTTTTTATATGTTTGAACCCAATACCCTCTGATAATAAAAATACTCAAACAGCTGCAAGACCTGCTCAGCACATCTATGCCAGTGTTACATTTCTGGTAAGCAGCAGCTCCAGGGACTTCTGCAGCACTGCTGAGGCACAGGGCTTCCTACAACAGTACCTTGTAGTCCTAGGTGCCAAACTAAATTGTGTCACTATTCAAATTGCTTCCCAGGGCCTTACAGAAAATTCTATTTGACCTTCCCTTTCACATATAGGGAAGCATAACTTACCAATATCTTATGTTCAACAGTCTATGCTCAGCTCTACTTCACTCCATGAGTTACTGCCACTGCTGAGGAGCAGAAGGGTCAGAAACAGCAACTAGAGCTCTGGCTTGCTCTCCAGAGAGCATAGGAGAGCAGCTGATAGGAGACATGCAGATTGAGCAGGAGTGGGGCATTGTATTGACAGAAGCTGCTGATGTTAGTAGCTATGTTATCTCCTGTGTTAAGCACTAATCGGAAGCAGCTTTGCTGATGCAGAGCTGTCAGGTTACTTGTATCTGGCCTTCAGTTCTGCCCCCAGAACAGGGCTGCCTAGGTACTACCTGCAGATATTCTGGTTGTGAAGTGTTGTGAAGAAAAAAATATGTTACTGGAAGTCTGGGAGGTAGTTGTTTCTGTGATCTGTCCAACCTGCATAAGCACTGCTGATGGACAACCCATAGCAGCTGGAACAATCAATAACACATATGCCCTTTGTTTCTCTTCCTGTCTCTGCTTGGTGTCCCTGCCTATAGCAGGGGGGTTGGAATATTATAGGTCCCTTCCAACACAAACCAGTCTATGATTCTATGATTCTGTGATTCTATGATGTATAAGTCCTTCTAAGAGAAAAAACAAAACAAAAAAAATTTTTTTTTTCTTTCCACTTTATGCCTCTTCATCAGCCATAGAAAAGAAAGAATGAACTCCAGTGAGGATGCAGTGATAGGACATCTGATATCTCTGTGACTTACAGGTTTGAGGGACAAGGGAGATCTCCCTACCTCTGGATAAATGCCCTGGACAACTGTTCATTGTTCATTCAAGGAGTTCTACCTGTTTTCTAGTATCCTGCCTCACAAAGCCATATGCTGAACCTGGCAGGAGATCTGATTACAGAAAGACTTGTTACTTGATGGTGACAGAGCTTTGGCTGACGCAAAACAAAAACGTTCTGTCTTCTAAACCTGATGAGTGATGTGTCCATGACTGTTTGTGCTATGGGAAAGATTTGTAACCACAAGTGGGTGCAGGCTGGTTTCTGGTGTTGGAACAGCTTCAGGAGCCTGGAGGACCCCACTACTGCCTTAGAGAGTGAGTGCTGCTTGCCACGGAGAAGTGGTGTAATGGATGGGATGGATGGATGGATAGAGCATAAGTAATTTGATGTCTTTTATGCGATCTCAGTTAAGCTTCTTTCCCTTTAGCATTTCTTCATGCTGATGGAAGTGTGCAGACACAGTCTGAATGACATTATGTAGTGAGTTCAGTTTCATTAAGACTATATTTTCCCAGTAATAGCACACATTATTTTAATAACTAATGCCAGTTGCAGACATTATTTTGCTGTGGAAGACCTCCAGCACACAGCAAGTCAGTGACCCAGACTGGCAGGTAAACACAATTTTACTAGTCTTGAAAGATGTTCAAAGACAGCAATAATCCAAATTTTATCCTGTATTCTTGTTGCAAAGAACTGGAGCCCTTTTAAGTCAGAACATGGCCTTGTAGCTTCTTCTGGTACACCAGCTGAATGATGACAATCAGACAGATTTGGCTCAGAATTTTTGCACATGGATGCTTCTTCACAGTGCAGTGATGGAGCACGGGCGCAGGCTGCACAGAGAGGTGGTGGAGTCTCCTTCTCTGGAGACGTTCCAGACCCGCCTGGACGCCTACCTGTGCAACCTGGGCTAGGGAGCTGCTTTGGTGGGGGGTTTGGACTAGTTGATCTCTGGAGGTCCCTTCCAACTCCTACAATTCTGTGATTCTGTGAAAAAGAACTGAAATGACATCAGAGCAGCTCTGTGGAGAAGGACCTGGGGGTCCTGGTTGACAAGAGGTTGTCCATGAGCCAGCAGTGTCCTGCACCGTGTCCAATTCTGGCTCCTCAGTTTCAGACGGACAGGGAACATCTAGAGAGAGTCCAGTGGAGTGCAACAAAGATGATTGAGGGCCTGTAGCAACTCCTGTATGAGGAAAAGCTGAGTAACTTGTGTATGTTCAGCCTGGGGGATAAGAAGACTCAGGGGGGAACCGGTAGATGTTTATAAACATCTAAAGGGAGGTGAAAGGCAAATGGATGAGCCCAGGCTCTTCTTGGTGGTACATAGCAATAGGACAAGGAGGAAAGGTCTAAAATGTGAATGTAGGAAGTATTGTACTAGTATGTGGAACAACTTCTTTGCAGTAAACGTGGTGGAGTACTGCAACAGGTTGCCCAGAGGGGCTGTGGAGTCTGTGGAATTCAATGGAGAGATGCCTACCTGTGTGACCTATTGTAGGGAACCTGCTAAAGCAGGGGGGTTAGACTCAACGATATCCTGAGGTCCCTTCCAACCCCTGTGATTCTGTGATTCCATGATAGTGAAAATGTAGAAAGGATTACAAATCAGTGCTGTTTTCATAAAACATTTTCAACTGATCAACTCTGAAAAGTATCTACAAGACCTTGCAATCTTACTCTTATTCAAAGAGAGAATTACAAATAGTAAGTGAGATAATAAATACCCTATATTACTTCACAGAACAAAAACTTCTGGTGTTTCAAGCATCCCTGAGGATCCTTAGTGCAGTACATAGTGTTGTATGTTATCAGTACTCTGACTTACTCCATTACTGTGACTTACTCCAACATTTTCATGCTGTGTTAAAGCTTATATTTTAGACAAGTATAGAAAATGACATAAATTTCAGTAGTCGTGGGCTGTACTAACATGCCATAGAGTTCAGCTCCACAAATCTGCTGTTCCTTCAGTCTCACTCATTCTTATATGTGGGATGTCTGGTGCAGCAATGGTCCCACCGGCCCAAGAAGACACTGCCTTTCATCCTGTAAAAACATGATATATGGCATATAATAGTCTGTTTGCCTTTTTCTCCCTGACTGTTATGGAGCAGTGTGTTGGAGTGCTGGGAGCAGAACTTTAAAGTGGGCTACTTCAGTATAACTAATTATAAAATTTACAGAGAATTAGATCCTCTGAAAGTCATGTAGCACTGTACCTCTCTTGTTTTGATATCTACAGCTTTGACAGGACTCTTGCCTAACATACAGACTTCGGAAATATAAATGCATCTTGCAATAAAACTGTTTAGAAGAAGGAGAGGTTAAGCCTAGCATTTTGGGAACCAGTTATCTCTCTGGTTTAAAAGGCTACCTTTTAATTAAGGATCTGCAAACAGCAATTTTCAACCCTATTTCACAGAAATGTAATTCTGTTCAAAGCTGTCCTTGATATGATTACCCCAGATATTCCTTTCAGCACGGCTCCTCTTGCTGAAGCCATGCAGAAACTAATTTTGAAAGAAAATGTATTGTGGATACACTCCACGTTTGCTGTTCATTCTGTCTCTTCAACTTCATCTTCTGTAATTTGTATTTTGTACTTCCACTAAGTGATTAAACTTAACCACTGCCTCCTGCAGAAGCTCAGAGTGAAACTCTAATTTTAATTTACTTCCCTTTGATTATAAAAGCGCATCAGGTTAGTTTGTAATTAAAGATAATGATGTTGTTTGCTACCTTGTGGCAAGAAGTTTAAATATTCCATGACCAAGGAGATGTAGAAAGGAGGGTGGCAAAGACAGCAGAAATTTCTTTTTAACTCTTTTCTGGCATGGAGAATGAAGATAACAACCTTGCAGCAAATTCTGTATGCAAACAGAACTCAGGGAGGTGGTAGTGGCTGTAGATCCACTGCTGCAGGAGGAGAAAAGGAGCACAGAAAAGCACAGAAACGAGCTCAGGAAGAGTTTGAGGCCCACCAGGAGGAAATCACCTGGAGGAATTAACTGCTTGTGGCCTCCCACTGCAGGCAGCAGGAAGGGGACATCATGGGGTTTGGGGCAGATCTGTGTTTTAAACTAAGCTGTGTGTAGAAGTGGGTTAGGTGTATGCTGGACTTAGCAGGAGAATGGCTGAGTCTTTGTTATAGTCAGCTTTGAAGGACTGTTTGGTGCAGTAACTTCTTACGAAGTGCTGGAGCAGTTCCTGATTGTGTTAAGCCACCATGGTCACATAGACAAGAAGTGCTTTGTTGGTGCTTTTAAGTGGCAGAGGTAACCAGTGAATGATCTCATTGCTTCCTCATGAGTGAAGTCAGTATCTACTACAGACAAATGTATGCATCAGGATTTTTAAACCAGAGTTTTGTTAAAACAAAACTTTCCTGTATATTGGTTAATTATGTCTTTACAGAAGGAGAAGGAATGAAGAGAATAAGGGCAATCACATAACTACACAACCACAGATAATTATTACTGCATTGAAAAGTCAATCGATCCCCCGACTATATCTGCTAAAAACTGACCTCAGACATTCCTGCTGCTTCAAACCCCCAGTGCTTAGCAATGTAGTGAGCTTGTGCATCCCCTGGGAGGTTTTAAATTCCAGCCTATAAAACACTGTGCATAGGGATAACTTTCTTTCTCTACTTAGCCAAAGAAGGATAAAACTTAACTGTCATTTTAAAGCTCACTACTATTTCATCTCCTTTCCTCTTCATGCGTGTGTGCATTACTAACAGTCTCACACAGAAGCTAATCCATCACAATGGAATTGTTTTACATGTGAAGTATGCTGACAAAGATGGGAGACAACACAGGAATGGGAGACAAGAAAGTCTTCTGCACAGCTGTAAAGAATGAAAGAAAATCTGTCTCTTCTGGCTGGGTTAAATATTTCACTTTCTGAACTTGTGTCATATGTATTGAGAACTGGCAAATTCTTTCACTGAGTTTGAAGGACTTAATTATTTATTTTGTGAATACATCACTTTATGAGAACTTGAAAATTTGGAAAAACCTGATACTATATTGTTTTATCTGCAGACATTAGCTGTTATAGAAGGCAGTAAGCTGAGATAACATTTAAACTAATATTTCTAATATTCCCTATCTTGTTATTTATAACATTTTATAGCAGGGATGTTGCTAGTTCTGCACAAATGCTTTTGGGTAGGAGAAATGGAGCATTAGTCATAATTACCTACATTCTATGTTCTTTGAATACAAAGAGAAAGAGAAGTAGAACTGTGCACTGACTGTTGAGAGGATGAAGAGAGCAAAGGAACTCAGACAGCAACTTATCCGAAGAGGTCAGAGCCCCCCCTTTGATGCAGGTTGGCCCCAGCAGCATCAGCTACAATGCTCCAGCGTTTCCAGTGGGTCTGTGCCATAGTTCTGTCACTGTTACTGAAGAAGAAATGCATGGTAAGTAACAACAGTCCCATGGACTGTCGATTTCCAAAATAAAAGAGGCATTAGTTATAGAACAAGCCATGTTATGCATACATTGCCATTGGGAGGTATGATTGAACTAGGTGTGGTCATCTTATGATAACTTCTGTTTAGCTAACATAAAGCTTAGTACATGCTAGTCATTGGCAGCATTGCCTTTACATGAAATTATCTGAAATTTTACAAGTACCTGGTTGTCTGGATTTGCTGAAGTCAGTGCTGCCACACCCTTATTGATGATGCTTTCCAAACTCAAGGAATTAAAACTATCAAAGCTCTGCCTATGTAGGATACAATTGCACCTTGTTGCAATGGAATTTTATTTAGTTGAATTTTGCATTTACCAAAGTCATGAGCAACAACCACAGCACAGGAGAAATATGACTACATCATACCTCTGATCATGTGAGTGCAATGAAATCCTTCTTCAAGGTAGGCATAAGCAAAAAATAAACTGTTTGGGTCAGGTGTCTGAAAGAATGGCATTAAAATTGTACAAAAAACACTTGGGATGGTTGCCTAAGTATATGTTTTGATGATAGATAGAACAGAAAGACCAAAGCAACTCTGAATAGGTAATTGAAGGCTAAGACGGAATAAGGAACACCTCAGTACAACAATGTAAGAAAAGATGTGTTGAAAAGCTTTGGGGATAAAGGATAGTTAGTGCAGGATTTGCAACTATACTTTCAATTGCTTAAATGATGTCATGTCAGAGAATCAAGACCTTGCCCATTTTTTGTACCATCACAATGCCCAAATCATCTTAATAAATTCTCTACCCCAAAAAAGTTAACCCTCAGAGCTAGATAATAGATATAGCAATATGTAAATATCGTATGTTAATGATAACCTAAAATACATAGATTTCAATATCTAGATATGATTTTCTGCACAATATGGAGAAAGAGATAAAAAGTCTCCCCATATGATGAACTTTTTTTTTCATTTTACCAATTCCATAGAAGACAGAGACATAGTGATTAATCAAAAATATAGATAATTTCTAAAAGTATTCCTTAAATTAAACTTACTGTCTTTTTGTCCTTTTTGTCCTGATTCTTATATTCTATAGCTCCATCTATTTTCATAAATAAATACCAATACTGCAAAGTTTGATTTTGCCAGAGAACGGAGCATGTTGTGCTGTGACCTCTCCCAAAGTTTTCAGAGGCACAGGGCTGCTGAATTTTGATTGAAGATTTGCTCTCCATTACTTCTAACTATTCTGTGTAAACAGGTGATAACTGGTACAACAGACCCAGCAATCGCTGTGCCAAGCCTGCTGTAATTCAAGAAACATTTGGGCAACATTCTCAGCAATAGAAAATTTTGGGTGGTCCTGCATGGAGCCAGAAGTTAGACTAATGACCCTTTTGGGTCCCTTCCAACTCAGGATATTCTACCTGTAATTCTAGGTTTCTAACCCCTCACCCCAAACTCTTTATAGCTTGACACTTGCCATCTCATCAAATCAGTCTGTGTTGCTTGACTCTCACAGGAGAGAATTCTGCCAAGGTTCTGCTGAGGTGGAACAGCCCACTGTCTCCTGCTGACATTGGCTTGTGTCACGTTCATCAGAAGAGAGCATGAAGCCTTGAAACGGTTGTGGTAAAAATATACAGCGTGCAAGAGTCCTCACAAAAATTACTGAAAGCTACAGGTTGACTTCTGCATTACACATTCGTGTAATTCATACATACAACATTTTCTTTGATGTACTATCATCAGATATTTTCTTTAATTGCAGGGATTATGACAGAGCTTCTTTTATTTAAAAAGCACTCATTCAAACAAAAATTACAGTATGGTGTAAATTCTGAATTATTTTTGACTTGCTGGCATCCTTGCCTTGCCTTGTCTTGCCTTGCCTTGCCTTGCCTAGTAGAAATTCTTGGGTTAAATGCTCCTTTTCCATCAATGAGAGCCAATGAAAGAAGTCATAAAACAAAATGAAGATGTTTACCTTTATTACTCAGTGAACACTGAAGAAACAACGCAATCTTTGACTTGAAAAGATGTACTGTAATTGATGTAAATTTAATGAATTAAAACATCTTTCTTTACATTTAAAAAGATAGAAGACAGATCTTTTTTCTTTTTTTTTCTTTTTTATTCTATATATTCATTCTGAAGTATGTAAACAATGCATTTTTTTCCTGAAATAAATGCTTATTTTCCTACTGTAAATTGTAGATTTGAAAATGTAAATTTTAACTTCAAAGTGTCATCTACACAGTGTGTTGAAGCACGTTTTCACTTGTTTCCCAGTGACTACCTGTTCCTATAAGTAGGAGGGCAAGATATAAGATATTGTGTGCAGAATTAGAGGGTTCTACAATTAGTATGAACAATCAGTGATGTTCCTATGTTTTAAATCTTGTACTTCCTGATGGACTTCAAAGTCTATCTTGTTCTGCCCCCTCATTTTGTAACTTGAGCTGTTACTAGTTAGGATTTCTGAATATTACAATTGATTTGTGTGACGTATGTTCTCTAGGTGCTACTGTCTGCTAGCTGTCATTCCTCTGGCAGGAATTTGTTTCCACTTGTCACGGCGGAGATACAGTTTCTTTCAGTATCTGATGCTTTGCACCTTTATCTAAACTGGAGATAAGTCATGATTCCATGTTTTATCTTTATGTTTTAATTCTGAGTCTCGTGCCAAAATCATTTCCTGCATCTGAGGTCTATCTTGATGCAGACAATTGTAGTTTCCTATTTTACATGTAGTCTTCCTCTTTTGCATGCATATTTAATTGAGTAGGAGGTGGAAGTGTGCATAATCTGATGTAGCTGTTCCATGAATACACCTACCTTTTAAGAAGATGTTGCATGCACACACAGGTGCCCTAACATCAGAAGTCTTAGGCAGGTTTTTCTGGGTTATCAAAATGCCTCGGGTTTCTCCTTCCCGTGGTAAAACTTATACGAAACGTTCTCAGTTAGGAAATGTATGTGATAACCTCCTAAATAATTCTGTGAAGGTGAATAATATTTTATATACTCTTACATTTGCTCAGGGATGTCCTCTCAAGCTGGGCAGATACCATGTCCTTTCTGGCTCATTGGGAATCACTTCAGATCACACTATTCGTGCTTATGTTGATAATGTACTGCAGGGAACCATACTTGGGCATCAGAAACAGTCCGAATCCACACTGCTTGATCTGTGGAGAAAGCCATAGTTCTGAGCCTGGTTTGACCAGTGGAGGAAGGCTTAGACCAGCTATGTCAGTCTCCAGACCTGCCTTCTGCACCTACCTGTGCAACCTGGGCTAGGGAGCTGCTTTGGCAGGGGGTTGGACTCCATGATCTCTGGAGGTCCCTTCCAACCCCTACAATTCTGTGATTCTGTGATTCCATAGCATCTTCTCCTGAGGTACCCAAGGAAGGAGTTTCCTTTCCAGAGGAGGCAGAGGATGCTTTGGTTGTGTAGTGAAGAAGGCTGCATGTGAGGAATTCCCCGGAGGCATTTAAGCAGGTCAGTCTTTCCAACATCATAGGAAATCATATTCATTAGATGAGATCCTAGTTTTGGCTAGTTTTATATTCATAGTAGTTTCATCTCTCTTGCCCTTTCCCACCCTGCCAAGGAGCAGTGATGAAGAACCATTTTTTCTTTGATTGCTTTTTAATTTCACATCTTTATGTGCTGAACCTACATAAGATATATCAAATTATCATACAATTTGCACTTTATGGCTACTCAGCTCTTCGGGTTGCATGAAAGCCAGGGCCAAAAGTGACATCTGTCCTTTGAACACAGATCTGTTCAGACATTTTCCCTGCTTTACTGATCTCAGTATGAGTAGTATCACTCTGCCATGTGGCCTGGAATCCCTTGAAGGTTTTGAATGCTCACAGGAAAAGCACAGCCACCCCATGGTAAGTCCTTAAATACTTTTACATAAAAATATTAAAAGCTGTTTTGAAATGCACTAGCAACATTTTTCCTCTTTTGGGCATATTTTAATAACATCATGTTTCAATTGTTTCAATGCTGTAAGCAATCACCTGTGTAAACAATTTTCATTCGTTTCAGGGGCTGACTGAAATATCAACTCAGTTCAAAAGAAAATATTCTTGAGACATTCTGTCCTACACAAATTCCTTGAAATAAGCATTTGTGACTTTGGGACAGTAAGATGTCAAATTGCCAGTACATACGCTGGCAAATACACACGTGAGCATACTTGCGGATATAAATACCAAGTGATGGAAAATTACTATCATTTGTCTCACTGCATATGTACTAAATGATTCTGTTGTATATATTTTTATGCCCATTTCAGAAAGAAAAAGCTATTTTTTGAGTGGTTAATGTGATGAAAATGTGTAGAAAAACATCAAGAATGAGAGCGGAAAGTAAAGTTTTGGTAGGTGAGCACACTGGGTATGAGATGCAACCATTTAACACAAGACAGTGCTGAAAAGCAAAATAATTATCGTAGAACAAAAGCTCATGATCCCATTGATGTAAAAATAGCAAAGAGAACCAATTTGCACACAGCAAATAGAACTTCCCAATTAAATATGAGAGTAATTACGATAATAATGCTTTGAATTGGTAAATCTTTTTAGCTGAGGATTCTCAAATAGCTTTACAAAGGAACAGGTCAGAATTATTATCATAAGAATAAGGAGGGAGGACAAAATAGCTCTTTCAGAAAATACCCATTCAAAATCCTTTGGCAGATTCTAAGAACAAGACCAGATGTGTAGATGTAGAGGAATTGCTATAACTATGTTGGAGTGATAATTTATGGAGCGAATTTGTTGTGGAATTCACCCCTCGCTGCAGGATTGTTTTTTCCATTTGGAGGGTGCGTCCACACTTGTGAAGCTACTGGAATTTATTGAAATAATTATACCAGAAAAATTTGGTAAATTTCCAGAGGAGCTCCCAGCCCTAGTTTTAAATGTTTCTGGCCCTGATATTTGAGAAAATATGTGGTTTTATTTGTATGGTTGTATGGAAATATAGTTGTCTTCCTGAGGTCACAGAGTGAGCCAGAAATAATAACGAGGGGAGATGTGATTTGCCCTGTACCAGGCTTGTTGAAACTTATCAAGACAAGTCCACAGCACAGTGAAGCTGAAATGTAGATCGAAAGGTGCAATAAAACCAGTTCACTATCAGATAGCATTACTGAATGTGTACTGTATCCTGAGTTTTAAGGCTCTGGGAAGTTGTAGATTTCTGTTAATTTAAGCACATGAGCTGTCAAATCTTGGGATCCTTTCTGCATAAATGACAGCCAGCTTCCAGTGGAGTACATGAAGTTGCACTCCTCAGTGCCTTCGGAAGAAGGCTATCTTACTGGATAAAACCATACATGCATTCAAACCCACACTGCTGTAGTTTAGCATAAGAACCTTGCACCCTACAAACACATGAATGTGAATAACTTTTGATACTGGTGATATAATCATGCAGGATCAGTTAGGTATGAGGTGAAACACTGAACAGAAAGCCTCAGAATTTATATTATCTTGACACCATGTAGTCTCCAGAAATATTTGTAATTTACCTTTCCTTTCAGTGAAGTAAATGTTTGATTTTAAACATGTGCACATATGTGAGAAGTTACCTAAAACCTTCGGAGTATTGGGATGGGCAATAGCAATTTATTGATAGAACTGGTTCTGATCTGTTTGTTGGATAAACTGTCTTCTGCAAGAAGAGTATCCATCCTCTCCCTCACACCATGCTCTCTTTTATAAACACTTTTATGTTCATTATATTTGCTTCTTCTCTTACCGTAACAGTACTAATTTTTGTTCTGCAGCTGATTTGGAATTTTTAATGCTGTCTGCTGATTCATTCTTTTTTCCTTGACCTTTTCTTCCAGTACTTAGGTTGCTTTGAAAGTAATGCCACCTATTTATTTCCACAGAAAGTACAGCAGATACAAAGAACACAATAACACTATTTGATAGAGCAAATTCTCAGCGACAGAACACTATTTTTCAGTATAGTCACCACCATGACCTGAGCACTTTGGCCAGTGATGAATGAGCCGCCCTCGCAACAGTCTATACCTGCAGAGGTGACCACTGTTACTGTCACCATTGTTCAGACTCACCACCCAGTGTCTCACTGTGCTCACATCCACTGCTGAGTCTCCATAAACATTCAGCAAGTGTTGAATGTCAGTGGGTGACATTTTTTCCCACATGGAGGAATCCAATTCCACACCACTGCTGTAATTCATCAAAAATGTTACGTGTACTGCTCTCTTATGTGTAGGAGTATTTTGTTTTATTCTATAAAAATCAGTGCTATAATCTGTTAGTGATTGATTTATTCTATGCATTGAGTAATACACTCTAAACTGTGTCCAATACTATTATGAGAACGCTTTTACAGAATGCTGAAATTAAATTCACATCAAAATAGGTGGATATTCAGAAGATTTTTTTTTTTTTTTTCCAAAGGACATCAGCTTGTACGCAGCTGACAGGAATGCTATCTGCTATCCAATTGGCAGTTGTCTGCCTTCAGATCGCTCCTTTTGATCTTTGGAGAAGCCAGTTCCTCTTGTCAGGGTTCATCTCACCTGATTTCAGGAAAGTCAGAAACAAGAAGGGAATCAGATGTCTGAAAGGTGATCTTCAGGAGAAATATTTGCTCTGGAGTAAATTTTCAAAATGCTGCTATTCTGCTTACAGAGAACCTAAACATAGTACACAGCAGATATTTAACAATTTAATAAGCTCTTTTTTTGACTTCCTACGAGAAATATCAGCGCTTCTTCTGTATTTGTTCTGTGAAGATTCTATGAAATCATGGGTCACTATTGGCAATTTACCTTTTTTTTCAGAGGAGCCATTCTGATCTGATGCTATCCCATTCTCATCAGAATTTTTAATCGCTGTATATATATATTTTTAATGGGAACTCCTAAGTGTCACCTCTTCTTACCAAGCTCAGCTGTTACATGCTTTTGGTTTCTTTCTGAGCTAACAAATTCAGATCATCAGGCAAACAGTTGGTTTGCACTGAGCAACTTGTTGTGCTGACAAATCAGTTCATTCATTCTTAAATTCTCTATGAATCTCTAAATAAAGCAATCCAGACCTAGTCTTGAGACACTGATTTAAAGCCACTAAAGTCAGAGGTAGTCCTTCAGTTGATGTCAGCAGGTTTTTTTAGGATCTGACCAGTTTGCATTATTTTTTTTCCTATCAATTATGTTCAAAATATGTGGAAATAGCAGTGAGCTACTGCTGGAGGTGGCATTCTCTGTGAATTTAAAATTGCTTTGTTGTACAGATGTAAAAGAATATGATCTAAATACACTTCAGAGTACATGATGTTCTGAACCAGTGAAATTTTACAGTTCAAACACCTTTGATGTGCTTTTTAAAACTGCTTTTAATATGTATCAAATGTCAAAGTTTTCAGAAGCTCCAAGATCTCTCAGATAAATGTCATTTTTTTCACACCCACAATTTCTTAATAGATTAGGAGATTAAATACCTGTAAAAGAAATATGTAAAGCTCATTTCTACTTCTTTTGGGGGACCTTCTTTTGGGATTTTCTTATTTTATTTAATAAATAATTAAATAAAATTTTATTTATTAAATAAAAAAACGTTTTTATACAAAGGAACAATAGATTTTACTCATTTTAGGCATCTTTAGTGTTAAGTCTGCGTGAAAGATTATGTAAAAATAATTCTCAGTGCTCTCATGTGAAGCTATGTTCTGATATGGAGATGTGTGAGTAGGAGGAAGTATGATAAGGACAGGTTATGAATGCAAGGTAGCCTGAATTATTTAGGAAACCTACTGTGAAGTAATGTTTGGGCACACTGAAATGTTCCTGTGCTAAAAGGAGAATTCAGGAGTGAATACAGGCAGGGGCCTGGGAAGGAGATGACTTGAGCATCTCATATCTGCATGTGAAGAAGGTGAACTGTGCCTAGAGAAGGGCTGTAGGAATGACCAGAGTACTCAAAAACATGCCTCAAGGCAAGGGAGTCAACAAACATTTAAGTTCCTATATCAAAACCAGAAAGGAGCTGTGAACAGGCTTTTTGAACTCTGAAACAAACTAGACTTTAATAACATCCAGTTGGTGCAAGATGAAGCAGATAAACGTAAACTACAAATAAAGCACACATTTTTAATAGAGATGTTAATTAAACTCTGAAACAATTCACCATGGGTTGCGGTAGATTTACCAGCACTGGAATCATTTAAATCAAGTTCGTATGTTTTTCTGGAGGTCTCCTCCAGCTGAAAGAGAATTAATTCAAGGCATTCCTTTGGCCATTATTATTCAGAAAGTTGGATCAGATGACCTCAGTAGTTTCTGTCCAGGTTTAATATTAATCTATCAAAAAAACAGAAAAAAAAAAAAACAAAAAAACAACCAAAAAAACCCCCAAACACCTTTTCTCACATAGAATGAGAAGAATTAATAATAATCAGAAAGAAATAATAGAGCACAAACAATTCTAAACATAAGGCAGACACAGAGAGCAGCAGGGGCTGGAGCAGGTGGCCAGGGACCTTGGTAGTCAAACAGTTAAAGATGTAAAAGGAATCAGAGGAGTAAAATAGCTAATTTAATAGCATGAAAATGGAAAGAAATAAAAACACTTTTATTCTGGAAAGAAAAAAAAAACAAGAAAACCCATGGTTTTGATACTGTCATGGGGAATAGTTGGAGGGAAGAAGAGAAGTGTATATATCAGACACATAAAGATAGCATAATCAGAGATTATTTATTTGGTGCACTGAATGGTATGATTCAGAGCAGTCATAGGCATGGGTTGATGGTTGGACTAGATGATCTTGGTGGTCTTTCCAACCTTGATTCTATGATTCTATGGTTCTGTGATTCTAATTTGGGAACAAATAGGGAACTAAGTGTTTTTTTTTCTTAAGTGGTGGTGATCATTATCTCAGAACAAATCAGTGATGTCCATTAACTACATCAAATAGTTCTTACAGAGAATAATGGTATTAAGTCTCAGAAAGCTGATGAAATTCCCGAATTGTTTCTTAGCAGATTAGCATATATAAGACTTCTCAGCACATACATATTTGGTGAGATTGCAAGGTTATGAAAACTTTGAATTATCTTGTGTGCCAATATTTTATTCCTAATGTGGTATTTTCCTTGGAATTTATTTAATCAAGTCTGTAATATCCATGTACACTTATTAGGTGTAAATTGTAGTGGCCTAATTCTAATTTAGCAAATTACTTCCCAGTGATTGCTACTAACTTAACAGATACCAGTAAAAAGAGTGTACAGAGTTGGCGGAGCAATAAGGTAAGGATGATCTGATCTGTTGTTAGCATCTGCAACCAAAAGAATGCAAAAGCACGCCCAAAATAGGTCTCTGAAGTAACACAAAACATGATTAAGTACTGGGGCCGGTCAGGCTGGTGGTTGAACTCTGTGATCTTGAAGGCTGTACCCATCGTAGATGATTCCATAATGCTGTGGGTCCCTGGGTGACCTGGTCATGGCTCTGTGCTGTTCAATCACCACTGCTGCTCTCACAGAATTCTTCAGCCAGACCCTCTTTGCATGGGGACAACTGGGAGGCACAGTCACTGCATGGTCAACACTTCCTATGGGGTGGAACACTTGGGGTACGGTGTTCAGTCTGCATCTCTGGAGATACCTGAGGATTCCCAACATAAAATGCTGATGGATGTATACAATATTTGAAGATTTGCAAAGTGATCCTCCTTCAACCCAAGCTTTTATGAAAGGAAGTCAGAGTTAACAAAATTGTGGTGCTTGGAGATTAGCTTTTTATAATAGATATTTTAGATAATCATTGAATCTTTAAATAAATTTATAGGAAAGTTCTAAATGTAGAAGCACTTAGCAAGCCTTGAAAGTCAGATTTTAATCCAGGCTCTGGATCAAAGGCACTTCTGCTTTGCAAAGAGCAAATTACATTTGTGTGTAACAGGCAGGCCAGCGATCACACCCTGCTGTGGCAGGAAACATAGCCCCGGGAGGTGACCAGCTGCTTTTTCCCGGGGATGGGTTGCTTGTTTTGTCCATGAGACTGCCATGCAGCAGCTGTGACAGGAGAAATGGGGACAGCCTGCAGATCCTGCACCTCCTCTTCAGGAAATGTGGCATTTGGAGACTGCTGCCAGTGGTGTTCACTGCCATTTTCCTCTTTCAATAGAATCACCAAATCATAAACACAGAATCATTAGGGCAAAGACCTCTAAGATGACGTAGACGTCCAACCATCTACTCATCACCACCATGCTCACTAACCATGTCCTGAAGTACCTCTCTGGGCTGCCTGTTTCAATGCATTACCATTTTTTATGAGAAGAAATTTTTCCTCATGCCCAATTTGAAATATCCAATTCCAGCTGCAATCCACCTCCAGACATGTGTGGTTTAGTTTCTCCTAAACAAACAATGTGGGAGAGTTAATGATGTAAGCAGAAATCACAGTTAATTCTCTTGGTCTTTACTTTTTGTGCACTAGCAGGTGGCACATGGTACTCAGAATAGAACTGCTTGCAGATCTATGTAGCATGAAGTGTGTGCTCCATGGGGCGGAGGTTCTGTGGACATGGGACAGCCTGAATGGCAGCTGTCCTTGTGATTGTGCTGTAGCACTGTAGCACTTGGAGAGCCTCAGACTTGCTCACATCTGATGCCAAGGGAATGGAAATATTGGTGGTAGCCATTTTCTACACCCATGTTTCCTCAGTTCCTCGGTACCAAATCTGAACATTGTGCATTCTGGCCTTACATGCACCCTCCCCCACACCCAGAGTTGTCAGTATACAATTGTACTTCAGGAAATGTTGCGAATAAAAGCCACAAAGACTGTTATTTATTTATTTTTTTTTCAAATGCCAAATTGTGACTTTCAGTAATATCCTATTATTTTTCTATTCTCCCAGAGACTGCATTTTTGGATGCAGGAATGCCAGTGACTCAGTGGTTGTAACTTCTTTTTGGGACAGCAGTGTGACTTGTGGCAAAACACAGGCGAAATGAAAGCACCAAATTCTGGCGGCCAGATGGGGAGAGGAGAATATGCAGATCTCAGAAGTACAGGGCAAGTTGGGCACATACACAAAAAATGTTGGTTTCTTTTAAAAATGAAGATGAAAGTTGACATCTGGAGGGCTGAGTATTGCACAGCCGATAAACAATTACTCTGTTGCAGCTGCCTGTGTGAAAGCTTGTCAAAAAAAGGAGTGTAATAAATGCTTGTTTTAAAACCTGTTTTCTTTACCCTTTGCCTTTGTGCTAGTTTTCAGGGCATAATGAAGATATCCTTTAAAGTCTGAGGTTTTAAAATTCAGTAATTTTTTGAAATTATGAACATAAAAAGTCAGACACTTTGAAACATGTGAAACCAGATGACATTTTTATTTGCATCTCACTCATACAGAAAGAGTTTAATGGTTTGCCATCAGGTGGGGCTGGGAAAAAAAACCTTAAAGGCCTTTTCTACATGATGGCAATAAAAAAGAAAATACATGACTGCATGAGGAGGGGGAGCAGGGGTAAGGAAAGCTGAGAGAAAACAGGAAAACCAGAAAGCTGAACCAGGGAAACCTTGTTTTAGTGGAAACTTTCATTCTGCAAATGCTGACATGCTTGCCAAGTTTCTTCTTCTAATTTCAGGGCTTCAAGACTGAGCATTTTAAGGAGGATTATTTCTTCATACATGTGTAAATCAGAGAGAAGTTAGCAGTGCATATATTTTCATTAAACCTTACGTATTTCTCATTACATTTAACAGATCCTTCATTAATTACCTCTATTCTTCTGTTAGGAGTTTCTTTGCACAGTGACAGCACTTGCATCTGCAGAAGTTCACTAGAATGTACCAAATCTACATTCTTCAGTGATTGACATTATATAAATCTGGTTACCAGACAGGAGGATTTGGATCCTTTTCCCAAAAGAAAGATGTATAGGTTGATATCGTAATGCGTGAAAAAAAGAAACAGAAATTGTGAGGAATCTGAGAAGATCAAACTTCAGGCCTCTGTCCTACCATGGTCAGATGAGGGTCTCCTCCTGTGTGTGGAGGGCATGGGGCCTGCAACCAGAGCTGGTTCTTCTGCTCCACGTGGGCAGAGGGGAGCACGTGGAAGTGGTCTGTACAGCCTGGTGAACAGCCTTTGTAAAGCAAAGGAGAAAACTGAATGCTTTGTGCAATACAGTTTGATGCAGATGACCCACTTTCTGCCAAAAGAGATCTGTCAGGGTTATAAAAATTCTAATTGGATTTCCCTTCACGATACAGGCAATGTGCATTCCCAAGAAGAACTTGGAGTTAAGACCATAGCAGCTTATTCTTCCCCGGCCTGGGTCGTCCCTAATGCTCACTGAGTTGTCCTACAATATTCTTACCATTATAATAAGAAGAGTTATGACATTATCACAAAATCTGCAGCGTATTTCTGAATGCTGCCAATTGTCAGCCTAATTTTGATTAAAGTTATCTACACAGGAATTTTGCACCACCTACTGGTAAACGAACTTATTTCCAGATGTCAAGGCAGGCGATTTTGCCCTGTGAGATTAAAAGTATCCTTAAAACAATCAAGATGCCTCCCTGTGCAACCTGGGCTAGGGAGCTACTTCGGCAGGGGGGTTGGACTCGATGACCTCTAGAGGTCCCTTCCGACCCCTACAATTCTGTGAAGATATTCATCTTATTAAAACATGTAGCTAGTGTTCTGGGAGAATGTTCAGCTCATCAACACTACCTTTTTAACAAGTTATAAATGGCTTTGAGTAATAGCAATACAAGACAGATTCAAGAGTGTCATGTAGCATAGAGAAACAGCCATGTATGGGAAGCTGCAGTCGGCTGTTGGGAATTTTTGCCACAGTTTCTGTTCTAGTTCAAAGCAGTGAAATCAGAGGATAAAGACCAATATTAGTCTTGGTAGTGTTTGAGATTGGCACTGTTTATTTTTCATATCCTAGGGCCCCTGAGATGCTTTGTATCCAGAAATATGTCTCATGTAAGAATGGTATCTTAGTCTTTAAATGCAAATGACTGCAGATTCACTTTTTCCACTTTCATCCCAGCCTTGACTGGCACCTGGTGGTGCAACCAAAAAATGAATAATAAAGGAGAGAAACTAAAATGTGGAGAAAATAAACAAGTTGCTTCAGCATATTCTGTAGGTTTGGCTCCTGCTGCTTCTTATGAGGCATCGTCTCCATTTTCAATCAGTAATTTTAAGGTGCAATTTGAAGTTCTGCAACATGGAAATCATGTGAAGATTTCTGAACTGGTTTATTATAGACCATTACATTCAGTTTGTAATTTATGGTTTTTCCTGCTGTAAAAGCAAGATGTCTCTTACATTCTCTCCCCACTTCACCCCTGTTGACCCAAGAGGTAGGAGTTACAGCTACTTGTGCCAGCATGTCCAAGTGAGCCCTGGAGCGATGCACCTGAGCCTCTTACCACCTTCTTACCACCTTCCCACACTCCTGGTCTCTGGAAGAGTGGAGCAGCAGGATTTGGTGAAAGATGCTTAACATCTCTCCACAAAATAATGAGCAGGGAAATGGCCTCTTGCTTCCCAACCACTTTCTGTAGGCCAACTCTGCCAGTTTTTGGGTTACTCTTTGTTACTAGCGAAGAAATTAAGTTAAAATCAACTAAGTATTATTAAACAGAAACTGTAACATTTGAAAATCCAGCTCACTGTAGATGATCACCACGTTGCTCTTTATCTGTTTTAAGGCTACAAAACCATTGCTGAACATATTGCCCTGACAAAAAGAGAGGAGGGGGAGAACACCCTCAGCTCTGTTTCACCAAGAGATTGCAGACCTCAGAGATGAGGGTAGTCATGAAGAGGGCACAGCCATGCAAATGGAGAACCATACAGTCTCCCCAGAATGTCAGTCTGAAGCAGATGTGAGATAGATGGATATAGTCCAACAGTATCCTGAGCTGTATTTGAAGAGGGGTGGCCAGTAGGGAGAGGGAGGTTACTGTCCCCCAATACTCTGCCCTTGAGACACCCCATCTGAAGTACTGTGTTCAGATCTGGGGCCTCCATTACAAAAAGGTTTTGGAGCTTTTGAAGAGGGTCCAGATGAGGACATGAAGATGATCAGAGTACTGGAACACTTCTCTTATGAATAAATCATAGAATCATAGAATCATAGGGGTTGAAAGGGACCTCAAGAGATCATCGAGTCCAACCCCCTGCCAAAGCAGGTTCCCTACACCAGGTAAATAAAGGCTGAGAGAGCTGGGCTTGTCCAGTCTGGAGAAGAGAAGGCTCCAGGGAGACCTCACTGTGGCCTTCCGGTATTTAAATGGACATTATAAATAAGGAAAATCAACTTTTTACATTGGCAGATAGTGACAGGACAAGGGGAGACGGTTTTAAACTAAAAGAGGGGAGATTTAGATCAGATTTCAGGGCACTGGTACAAGATGCACAGAGAGGCTGCGGATGCCCCCACTCCTGAAGGTGCTCAAGGCCAGCTTGGATGGGGTCCTAGGCAGCCTGATCTAGCATTTAATCTAGCAGCTGGCAACCCTGCCCACGGCAGGGGGTTGAAATGAAATGATCTTTGAGGTCCCTTCCAACCCAGCTGGTCTATGATTCTACGTATTTGAAATGTGAGCCAGAAAAAGAAATTAAGATCTGCTTTTGTCTACAAGTAGTACAAGACCTCTTGAGTGCTGGTTTTTCTCTAGCAAGGGTGAGCTGGCCTCCAGGTCTCTCTAAGCAGGTTAAATTAAGGCATGAAATCTAAGTACTGTAACTAGTTTCCCAGTCTTCTGCTGTGCTTCACAGACGAAGAGTGAGAGTCTGGCCCAGGATTCCAGTTTTTAACCCTTTTGTTCAAAATCTAGGATAATCTAATCCAGTCTTCTCATGAAATTCAAATGATTACTTCTAGGATGTTAGGTCTCACACCTCTTAAGGAAAGCATCATTAATTCTATTACATGACTTTAAAATGTACAAAATGGACATATCACCAGTATTTATACAAAGCATAAACACAAACATTGCGTAGAAGGCATCTTTGGTGTTTTTGGGAAGGTGTATCTGGGAGAGATTTAAGACTCTGTAGGTTGGGCCTGAGATAGAGTAGATCTCATCTGAACAGGGCGTGAGCAGATCCTGCAGCAGGGTGCTGCACCCTGAGGGCCAAGGGAACAAAATGGGACATATTCTGCTTTCTTCACTCCTGCTGGTTAGTTTGTATGGCACTACTGTGTAAATATCCCAGCTGCAGGTGCGTAACACTCCACTGGGCACTATAGAATTTGGTTTGGAGCTAAGGATTTTGTTGTGTGCCTCAGCACCCAAATGTTAGGTGTAGGATTGCTCCACAGAGGTGCTCCAAGCATGGTTCCTCTGAGGGGTTTGACATTGATGGATGTTAAAGTTACAGAGTCAGAACAGAAGCACTGAGTGTCCTGAGGAATTGTGTTACAAACAGTGCAGTGTAGCTGAGCTAACATCTTTGCCAATATGACATTTTATTTAAATTAATTATTAGTATTACTTAGTGTTACATTGGATATAGTCCACAACTGTGGGCTCATTTCATACTAAGGGACACTACATCCATTATGGGCTCATTTCACACTGAGCAAAGGGACAGCATATTAATCCTGGCAATAAATAACTGAAAAGTGTCGTTAGAAATACCATATTTGTCATTCTATGTATATATATATAAAGGAACAGTATTTACAATTTTTAAAGCCTCAGGGCTGACTCACAATACATCTAGTTTCTAGTATCTAGTTTCACACACCAGATAAGTGCTTAGAAAAGATTTAAATCAATGATGCTATTGTAAAGCTTTAAAGTTCAAAGGGCTTAAGATTTGTAAAAAAAATGTTTAGATGTAATCTTAAGGCAAAGAACTATGCATTTATGGCTTCCTCAGGAAATGTGCTCCACAGTCACAACTTATTTCATTCTCTCTATCAGTCTTAGCTAGAGACTCAGTACTGCAGTGTAACAGCAATGAAAAATTGCCTGATATTAGTATGTATCTAAGAGGGTTTTGATAAACTCCCTTCATGCTGAACTGCAGAAATCTTATGGCAGAAGTGGGATTGCAGCAAGAACCTCTTTACTTCCATTTGGTCCACTTAATCCACGTAGAGAATGAAATATTCTTCCACTAAAGCCTCTGATTACTGGGAGTGATCTGAGGAGAGCTGGAGCTGAGACCCTCACAGCCTCTCTGTCTGCTCTACCCAATGCAAAATTCCACAAAACCTTTTCTTGCAAACTTTTCTTCTAGTCCAGGATGATATATATACAGCCATCTGTGTCAGAACTGAATTTCACCCATAAAGACTAGAGGAAGAAGTAATGCTTTGCAGGTTTGTATTCATTGTCATAGAATTTGCTTTAATGAAAAAGACTAAGACTTTGTTAAATTCACTGCCAAAAAAAAGGTAGTTCTGAGAGACTGAGAAGGAATGTATCTGCATATATATGGAAAATGTAAAAATAAAATAACCTTTACGCTGTAGGGATAAGCGTGGGCACTTCCATCCCTGAATTTGCAAGACCAGAACCAGTTCAGGACTGATATGCATGCAAGCCTGCTTGTGAAGTATGAGCTACATCATACTACATCCCAGCAAAATTTGTTGTCTTGAACTCAGTGCTCTGTTCATAGGCTTCATGGTTTGTCAGGCTTATGGGATAAATACGGCAGATATGAAACCGTGTGTAATTTAGAGATGTCCACAAGCATGTCTACAGATGTAAGAGGAGTAGTGGACTTCGTTTCCTCTATTTATTTATTTATTTACACTTTATTTCACCCCTTTTTTGTGTTATTTGTGATCTGCAGAGGATGCTGCCAGACGTGAGTGCCCACATGGTATCAAAAGGCAGAAAGAATTCTGAGCAGCCAAGCAGCTGAAGTGAATGCACTGGGAATATGGTTCATCCTGGGAATGAAGACTAAACTGTAAAAAAGTACAAATGAAACAACAAACTTCCTCGTTTGTTTACAGCTATTTTGAAAACCTTTTTTTTACAGTAGCCTCTACACTCTCCTTATTCTCAGTCTTCACTCTTGTTTGTCCTAGTTGTTGTCTGTTTTTTCCTTGCTGGTATTCTCTGATTTGGGACATACAGAATCTTCATGCTGTTCTCTTCAGATGCACCCAGTATTAGATGGTGAACTTGTCAGGACAAACTCGCATGCTGCTCATTGCATGTGAGTATGCTTTGCTTCTGTGTACGCAAAGAAGCACTTAAGAGAGTTTATTATTAATAACAGTAAATTATTCTGTATTTTCTTATCAGATAATTTGAAATCCAGTATTTGTCAAGACATGTTGGGCAGATATCTACACAAGTAATGATATCTGAAGATCCACAACAAAAAGGAAAAATTTGGAAGGCTTTCAGTCAGCTCGCAGCAGCTGCACATGTTGCTTTGGAGGAAATAACGAACCCTTCTAAGGGTCTCTCTCGAAACAGCCTCGCCAAGTTATACGTGTCAGAATTTGTATTTGGCTTTTCATTTGGGTACATTCCCAAAAAGGGAATTAGAACAATCAGCTAGAACTGAGTCAGTAAGTCATCTAGGTAAGAGAAATAATGTAAATAAATAATAAAGAATAGTGGCCCTACATTTGCAAAAACATATGACACTGGAGATAGTGCTGAAGTTGCTTTGGAATTACTGACCTCATTTTCTCATTCATTATTTATATTCAAATTTTACAATACACATGATATGATCTGCAAGATAAAACTTCATTCTAGAACTAGCCAATGCCCTGAAGGGCATGATAAAAATGCTCCTATTTGTATAGTATTTGATCAGCTATTATATTCCTGCTGTTTCATAGGTTAGATTTCCGAAACACAAATGAGTGTCTATGCTCAATTATCAACAGAGAAACCATCACGGAAAGAGCAGGATTAATGCAGCTGCAAACACAGTGAAACAAAGACATCTTGCTGGTACACAAAGTTTCATACTTGTCAAACGGAGTTTGATTCCCTTTTTCTTTATTTTGAGTACTTGAAAATTAAGGTTTTCTGCACAAAGGAAACTACTGAAGGAAAATACAGATTTAATTGCATAAGCATGGTTTTGCCTTAATTATTATTTTAGGTTTTGTTTTTAAAGAAAATTTTGTCTAACACTATGTATGATGATGATGTTTACTTGGAAGTTGCAACTCTTTTTTGAAAAAAAATCATTACACAATCACAGAATCACAGAACTGTAAGGGGTGGAAGGGACCCCTAAAGATCATGGAGTCCCACCCCCTGCCAAAGCAGCTCCCTAGCCCAGGTTGCACAGGTAGGCGTCCAGGCGGGGCTGGAACGTCTCCAGAGAAGGAGACTCCACCCCCTCTCTGTGCAGCCTGTGCCAGTGCTCCGTCACTGCACTGGGAAGAAGTTCCCACGCACATTTGTGCAGAACTTCCTGTGCTTCAGTTTGTGGCCATTTCCCCTCATACTATTACCACACACTGCTGAGAAGAGTCCAGCCTCGTCCCTTTGCCTCCTGCTCCTTAGATATTTATAGATGTGGATCAAGGCTGAACAGCCCCAGGTCTCTCAGCCTTCCTCATAAGGGAGGTGTTCCATGCACTTTATCATCTTTGAATTCCTCTGCTGGACTCCTTCCCTGTCTTTTTTGTACCAGGGAGCCCAGAACTGGACACAATACACCAGTGTTGTAACAGTAACGATATGCTATTTCTCCACTTCTTTTTTATTTATTTAATTTATTGTACTTTCGAGCAAAATCTGTAAGAGTTTCACAAATGTTTAAATTGTATTTGCATTTCTTTATTTTTGCCAGACTTGCAGTCTGAAGGCATACTAATCAGATCTAGGTACTGTGCGTTAGCTGAAGGAAGTAATTCTGGGCTGTCCATTCAGTGAAAGATGAAACACTGTCACATGCCTTTTGCAGATAGGTTTGGACATGTATGTGTGTGGTAACAGTACCCTCTCTCTGCATCTTCTCTTATACACTACTTGGGTTGCAGTAAAGCCTTTCTTTAGTAGTAAACAAGTAAAGTGCTTCCCAATGTAAAAACTCTAACGTCGTGTTTGATATGTACTCCAAATCTTCCTTTATCTGCATGAAAGGAGCTAATGCCTGTGTGGTTAGATGTCTCATCTGTGCCTGTTCAGTTCTCATTTGTTTGCTGAGAAAACAAATGATGTATTGAGCATATGCTAAAGGAGCCATCAAGTGAGAGAGAATTCACAGGGAAAAGACCTTGTGCTTTAGATGGCTACAGATTCCTCCTTTTTGCGGCATTAATAATCACTGTGTTTTGTCCTTTCTTTTCCGGACCAGTAAGTAGTGAGCTTTGAAAATGATATCCACATTAACTGTGAGGCTACTATCAGCTCCAACAGCCAGGGCTGCTGTACTCAGAAGGCTGCTGAGATGTGTTGTCTAAACAAGTAAACATCAGGTCATGTTGCTAAATGAGCAGTGACGAAATTAATCAATAATTTAATTACCAGTGATCTCATTTTCTTACTTCCAGTTGAAAGAGAATTTTTGCATTCTTACATAAGTTATCATTTATCCAGCTTCTTACAGATGGATTCTGATGATCCTTTTCCTGCCTTGAGGCTGAGATGAACTAAAATTATAAATGAAAAACAGATGTCCAGATAGATATATTCATCTTCTCATAGCTTGCGTGGCTATGCAATGGTAAATATAATTGTATTTACCCAAAACAAATCATAACAAAACATTTTCTGCCCATAGTTTAGCTTATGTCCATTGAAGGTGAGGGTTGCCGTGGTGATAGCTGCAGCAACAGGACACAACTGTTAGCAGTGTTTTCAAAAGCTGCAAGCCCTTTCAAGAAGGCTAATGTTCACATGTTGTAGCTATTATTATTGTTCGTTTTTATTGGGAAAGCAGCTGGCTGGAGGTCCAGAAATAGAACAGATTTAAAGTGAAGCAGAAAATCTCATTAGTATCTAAAAATAAGCCATCTTCCAGGATGGAATTTGAAACCGCCACTTTTTATGCTTTTGAATGACCTATGTTATTCCTGTTGGATTTCTCTTCATAGAATTTTAATAAGAACTCTTTGAAATTGGACTCTGACTGGAATGTTTCTTTGGCTTGAAAGCCTACATTTCACATGCAGTTATTGTAGTAAAAAAAAAAAAAAAAAGGAAAAGAAAAGCACCTGGATAAGAACAGGTGGTGTAACATACGTTTTTTTATAAGCATTTGGGATTTATGTGGTGTGTGGCACCACAGCCATTCCCACAGTCAGGTGTGCAGCTGAGAAGCATGCATTACATGTACTCAAGAGATTAAACTTTTATTTTAACTGCTCTTTTGATTTCTGACTGTATGATATTGTTCATGTAGATGCCCAAGCACACTGCAACTAATTATTGTACATATATTCATTATAATACTGTCTAGAGATCTCAGTAGAAATTAGGATGTATGTGTCTTGCTCCCAACAAGGAAGTCAAGAGCTCCAAACCAATAGCAAGTAACATGGACAGAACAATGGCAGCACCAATACCTCCACTATGTTGAGGAGAAATTGAGAAGAGCAGGAAAACAGTAATTATTTACCCAGAAGAACTAAGCCTATGTCTAGACACCATAGTGGAGAAAACATGTGAGTTTTCAAGTCAGGATGTGCACAAAGACCATGTTTTGATCACATTTTGGATAAAAGTCACGTGTGTGCCAAGCCATCCCCCAGTGGGTTGCTGGTCTCCATAGGCAGGACACATGGGATATGGGAAGTCAAGGCAGAAGCTAAAGTAAACTCCAACAGATGCCCACTGTGGGCAGTCAGGGAGCTGGGTGCAGGCAACGGAGCACCTTAGCAGCTAAATGAACTAAAGGCAAAGACACAAAGAGAAAAAAAAATAAATCCAAACTTTGCAACGCCAACTCCCATGCTTAGGTGAAAATCCTTAATGTGCCCAAACATTTAATGGGATTGAAATGTTCAGATGGATCTCAGTGTACAGGAATGAATTTTAAACAGAGTGATGGGGAAATCACTGGAATAGTTCCACTATTGTCCAGGGTTATTTGCTGGTACCTGGGAACAGCACTTCTCTACAGCCTTCCTTTTCAATGCTTGAGACACAGAGGAGATTTGTCAGACTTTATGGAATGTGAGATATTTATTTTAAAAAACAAGAGAGAGATGTATAGCACATCACATGTGGGTTACTGATGAGCTGCTAGATGTTGAAACATTTTGAGTGTACTAAAGAAGAAAATGCTTCCAACAAAGAATGCAGCCCCTGAGCACTGCCCTTCTTTACACCCCAATACTGCCCCAGTAGGAGTAACCACTTAAGGCCATGAGTCTCCCAATAGAGGTCATATGGTCTGTATTACCCAAATATGGTCTTTATTACCTCTTCCCACAAATAGCATTGTTGTATTTATTTATGATTTGCATCAGTTTTGGTAAAATGGTCTGTAGCTTTTCCTAAAAGTTTTTATGATAACACTATTGCTGAATATAGACTATTTTATGAAAAGCTTCGTGAGCGTCTGAAACCAAAGCCTTACTGTTAATTGCACCTCAAACTTCAATACAACTGTAGGATTTATGCCTATTCAACTGATCACATCTTCAGCAAGCATGTTACTTTCATTTACAAAAGCATCTCGAAATGTGTAAATTCACAGATGTTAATGATTACACACGTGTTTTCCCTTATTGCTTCAAAGCAAGTAAAGGAAAGATTCTGCTGTAATTTGCACTATATTGATGAGAATTGGATGAATATCAAGGAAATAAAAGACTGAACTTAGAGAATGTTTGCTTTTTACAGAAAAGGAGGTATTTCTAGATATGTTCATTTTGGATAAAAACAGACTTGTCTTGATGTTCAGGAGATGGGGCTGCAGAAGTACTGCTGCGAATGTGAAATCAAAGGTTTGCAGTGTCAGGGAGAAGAGAGAGACCCAAAAAGACCTTCTTTATCCCATAGCAAGATCTGACTCTTTGGGGCAGAACCATGGACTACACCTTAAGGGAGAGAAAGAAGAAGAAGAGCAAATAAAGTGGGTGAAAAAAAACCCATCAGTAACCAAATGCAACTGCAGTGGTGTTTTTTAGCCAACATACACATTCTGCTACCAAGACTTCATCCACTCTCTGCATCTTTTAACTTTGTTTCATGTGCTTCCATGCCAATATATACATTTTTTAAAAGGGTGATTTCCCCTTTTCTATTGTAATTCTGGCATCTGTCATCATAATCTAAGACACCGGAACACAAAAAGAAGCACAGAAAGCCCCACAATCCAAATATTTGTGATCCTAAGAAGTTTACTGACCTACAGAAAAGTGTGCACTATGAATGAAGTTGTCATATGCCTTTTCTTTGAACCTTATGTAATTGAAGCTGATGTAAACATATGGGTTTATTCAAGTCCTTTCTGCATGATGGCAAAGATATTTGGAGAAGTCTGGGCTCCTGAACTCCAATTTGTGGTTGTATATAAGCCCTGTGTTGTACTTTTCACTTACATTAGAGGGACTCACACAATACTAACGATTTTCAAAGCTTTCAATACAAGTGGCTACGTACATCTTTAGCAGGCAGACTTAAGGCATCTGCTTCCAAATTGATTTCATCTCTGCACTAGTTCCTTCAACAGGGCAGTCTCTGTTTTCTAAGAGTCATTTTAAATGAAATTTAATGTGTGTAAGAACAGACATGTGGACAAATATTCTTCCTGCCTCTATGATATCAAAACAAAAAGCTGCTGTCATGGCTAAGGGTGGTAGTGGGAGGCATCCTGCTGACACTTCATACATACTAAAACTTACTCCATGCCTAAGCTACAGTGCAGGTCCCTGCAGCCTGTGCCCCAGTGTCCAGGCCCGTTGCTAACAGGGCTCTGGGTTCACCACACAGAGGTTCTACAGTGGTGGCCACTGTCCAAACGCCTGAAACACTCAGAATAAAAAAAAAAATAAAAATTCAAATTCTTTTTGTTCACGTCTTTGATCTGGAAATTTATTTCCCTCTTCATTTACTCTTTAATGACAGGAGAACATTTTTGCCTTCTAATCAGCCATTTACAAGGTTACTTCATTTCTCCCCTAGGTGCTCTGGAGTTAAGGCGTTAGTGTTTATGAGTAGCTGCATGCAAATACATGCCCTCTGTTTCGTGTATTACACTGTATCAACGAGGCATTCAGTGAGGCATCGTTCTGGGGTGCATTTGTATTCAGGTTAATTCAGCAGTTTCGCTTGGTAACAGTGGTGCATGCACACAGAACATTTTCTATTTAAGAATAAAGCAGACATTAGGAAGGCTGGGGATGCAGGCATTTAAGTCCACTTCCTAATCAGAAGTCACTCACAAGCTTTTAGAGGGTGCTTTGTCATGACAAAGCATGGTGTAAGTTCTGTGCAAGCTAAAGCTGTTCCCCTGCTGCCCTGACGATCCTGAATTACTGCACTGAAGCTGTTCTGCTGCAGTTTGAGGCTCAGCCTGATGGTGCAAGAGTGCAACAGGGTCCCATCTCAACTGTGATTCATCATTTAGTGCACAAAGGAGATTTCAGTAGGACCCTGTAAAAGATTTTGTCAGGACTCTATATCTTCAGTGTCCTCTCAGGTGGAGCTCATTGTAGGACTGGGTTCCAAATGACCTTCTTCTTGTATTATACCATATCACTATGGACAAAGGAAGCCAGGAAACCAGATTTTCAGACACAACAAAGAGCAGCATATGTGAGCAGACAGAGGGTATTGAAGGGAGAGGTCTTATCCTGCATGGCATTTTTACAGGTGCTTAATTTCAAACATGAGAACAACCATGCTGCTGTCAATGAATTGCTTATGAACTTAAAATTAAACACATGCTTTGTTGGATTAAGGCTGTAGTATAGTCTTGCCAAACTTAGCCCCCGGTTCTTTCTAACTGTATGACTAGGCCAACCTGTTCCTCACCATTCTCTTATGCAAAGATGATTAAAGTGCAACGAGTGGCTCTCTCACATGGCTTTAAAAAAAGACTAACAAAAAAATCCACCTGCGTCATCCATGGAGATGCAGCACTGACCAAAGCCATGTGGGATGCTCATATGTTACCACCTGTGTTGTCTTTTCGTGTTGATGAATATTGCAGGTACGTGTCACTTTCACTACCATGAATCATTAGTCATGTTAGCAATTCAGCTGGAGTGTACCCATGCCTGAAGTCATCTGGATGCCTACCAAATGCAGCTCAGGATACACTTCAGTAAAATCATGGTAATCACAGTGTGGAAAGTCCTTGTCTGCTTGCTAAGGGCACCCACTGGCACCAAGAAGTTTACACTTCCATCTTAATTTTAGAAACAGCTTTGGGGGGAAGTGACAGTATTTGGGTTTACTTGATGTCTCATCAGAGACAGGGAATTTTTTTCGGTTTTTGAAAAGCAGACACACAACTGCAAAAACAAGGCTAGGACCATGCATATACCATGGTTTCAAACACCATGTCACCTAAGGGAACTCCAAAGCTCAGAACTCAGCTGAACACTTTGACGGGCAAACAGACTTTGCTTTCTGCTCTGTGATTTTCTGAAGCATGTTCTCATTGCCAGTGGGAATAAATTCACTTAGGGAGGGGAAAAATAAATCATAGTCATGAAATATGCCTAGTTGGAAGGGACCCATTTTTGAGTTGAACCCCTGGCTCGACACAGGACCACCCCAAATCCAAACTCTGTGTCTGAGAGCGCAGTCCAAATACTCCCTGAACTCTAGCACCCCAGGGCACGGTTGGCCCTTTGGGACCCAGGGCACAGTGCTGGCTCGTGTCCAGCTGCTGTCACCCAAAATACCCAGATGCCTTTCTGTGGGGTCGCTCTTCAGCCTCTTGCCTCCCAGTCTGTACACTGATCCAGGGTTGCCCTGTCCCAGGTGCAGAATCCAGCACTCGCTCGTGTTAAACTTCCTGCGGTTGGTGATTGCCCAAATCAAGCCTCCTATCTAGGTGCTTAATTTTAGACACCCGAGTCTCATGAAGTGCCCTCTTGGAGATCACAGGAGCTGCTGTGAGTGACGTCCTGCCAGACTGGAAGCTCAGCCCTGCCTTGTGCTCCTTCAGTGGTCGCCTTAGGAGAAACCTCAGCGAACATTCACAGCGCGACAGTGCCGCTCGTGGGGCTGTGGGGACCTCTCGTGGTAGACACCCGACGAGCAAACCCCGGAGCTGTCCCCCGGCATACAGCAGCACCTTGTCCCTGCTGAGCGGGATGGGAAATAGAGAATTAACACGAATTAACAAGAAGAAATTAAGCAATGCAATGACTAGTGCTCGATGTCAATGCTGGTAAGATCATACTGCATGAAAATCCACTCTTTTTGGAGAAATCGGGGCCTATATTCATTGTGCATACATAATTTTCCATGACATTTATTCCAGAAGAGATTTTCCATACCCATGACATTTCGAGGCACCCACTCTTTGAACCCTCCATTAGACAGAAATCCCAGAATTCTTTATATCTTTTGGTTTTGCAGAGTTAAAAGTATTTGGTGTTATTCCTGTATTAGTATTCCAGTGTCTCCTTGTTTCTTCATTGCATTCTTCCCTTCCCTTCCCTTCCCTTCCCTTCCCTTCCCTTCCCTTCCCTTCCATTTTTATTTTTCCCTCTGTAATACCTAAGCTCTGAGTTTGAAACATAGCACTTGAAATATTTAATTCAAGTAAAATTATTATTAATATTCTTAATTATGAACCTTTGTTCTCAGGGAACTGGGAAGTGACTGAAGAGAGAAGTTTTCAGAAGAAGTCCCAGGAGTGAACTACAGAACTGGTGAATGCAGTATCTGTACAGGGCACTTTCAAAATATCTATAATAAATAATAAAATTAGAGACAAAAGTAATTGTGACATTGGGCAAAAGTCAACATGAATGTTATCAGTGCAAATTGTGCCTCTCATACATAAACATAGAGCAGCAGCATATGAAGGTATTGGAAATCCTATCTGTCTAGATTGCCAAAGGCATTTTTAGCTCCTTGCCAAAGGCTTTTAAGGAAATGTATGTAGTTAAAGGGTAAGACTGCATGGATAACTGGATATAGATAGTTGAAAGAGAGAAAGTAGCAGTAGATAGTCAATATATGCTACATATCTGAATACATATATGTAGCACATATTATCTGTATGCATATATGTGAACTCTACCACATTCCTAAGATGCAGTGCAGATGCAATGCTGAGTTTTTGTACTCATGCTGAGCACTGCAGTCCCACTACTTGCTGTAACCTGGCTTCAGCCTCTGGTAGGCAGCTACTTCTGACAGCAGGCTCTTCATGGGGCCACTGAACCTGCACTGAGCTATCTAACTTCCATGGCCTTTTTGCACTTATTGTGGAGTTTTGCCCATCAGTGTTGCCAGTATGAAATGAACAGTAGAAAAAACCTGTCTCCTGGATTTCAACACTTGGTGTTGAAACCAGCTCTTCAGTTCAGCTGTTCCCACCTATCTCAAGGACACAGAGAAAGCTGTGTGCATGTCAGCGGTTAATGCATCAAGTGCCCTCTGTAATGGGGTCAGTCAGGCTGCATGGCTCTGTCCGGGCTGTGTGCCATGGGCTGACAGAGCTGGCTTTTGCATTTTAGTGAGAGAGTGAATGCACCGTGATCATTGTTTGTAATTTCCCTGCTGGGAGTTCTTACTTGGTAATCCAGTCCTTTTATGACTCCTCCTATTCAGACGATAAACTAAATTTTCCATTGCTGTGGAGATACAAAAACACTAAAATTTTTTTTCCATATGATTCCATGAATATGCAAAATATGCATGTATGTGTTTCAATTATAAAAAGTGTGGTTAGTGAAAAAGGAGCAAAGAAACATGTCAAGATATTCTGAGCTTAAATTCAAATATTGAAGTGCTGCACAGTTCCACAGCATTGGTGGTACTGACACTGACAGCCTGGGCTGCCCACATTCTGATCACATCGGCTGCAGAAGATCAGATTGGCATTTTATTCATCCAAATGCTGATAGCTTGGCCCCACTGACATTATAGTCATGGCACAAATTGCCTGGGCAAGATGGAGTTTTAATTATCTTGGATCACAGCCTAGAAATATTAACATTTATTATTTATTTACTTTAATCAGGATTTCCAAGAATTTTATCTTAAATACCATCAATTGCAAATTACAGAAAGCACTATTTTGATGTAAAGGAGTATCAGACTTGAGAGCTTGTGAGTGTTTGCGCTCACTCCATGGAACATTGTCTTCCCATCATTCTCTTTCTCTTTCTCTTGTTTTTTATTTTTGTTTTCTTTTTTTAATTTCTTTTTCTTTCTTCCCCTTTAAAGCTCATGTGAGTCACTTGGACCACACTGTGATGGAATGTTTGTTGATCTAGGCATTACAATGTTGTATGATCTTAGTACAACATCTAACTAACAAAGCCTCTGATATTTAGCTTCATACAATAGAAAACCTCTCTCTTTCAACTGCAACTTTAAGAAATTAATTCAGACCATCACCAATCCTGTTTATCTTTAAATGTCTCTCATCAGTTATCTGTTAAACACTCATTCACTTCAACAACTTATTTGCTGCTGCACAGTGCACGTCACTGGCAGACGGAATTTACAGGAAGGTTTAATGGCCAAGCCTCATTTTTGTCCCCCTTCATTTGAGTCTGGGAATTTATGGTGTTGGGAAGGCTGATTAAGAGGAAATTGCCAGTTTTCCTCCAACAGCTGAGAACTGTGATCTTGCAGTGCCTGAAAATCTTCATCAAATAGTTTATGAATTTGAGCTCTCGTTTCAAAAAAAGGAATGTGGCTAGGATATTGAATTTTGTATCATATTTCTCATAAAAACTTGGTTACCTCTTCTGAGATTTTCCATAAAGTTAAAGAAGTTGAAGCTCCCTTGCAACAGCTGAACTGGATCAATCACATAATTTAAACTTGTTGTGATTTGAGGAAGATTTCAGCTCTCCTCACTCAAGGTGCCTGGGCTGTGTGTGGACAATGAAACCCTGAGCTCAGCAGGGAAGCCTTTACATGCATAGGAGCCAAACTTGGTCACGTGCTTTTGAAATCCAGCTCTCCCTAAAGTCATTCAGGGAGAAAGAAAATGAAATGCAAGAGGCAGAAAAGAATGGTCCTAGCCAGGTACGTTTTGAGAGCTATCAGCTCTGTAGGCAGTCCCTGTGAGCAACTGCCTGCTCTCCATCAGTGTCCAAAGTTATGCCAGATGTAGTGGTGTCAGTGAGCCTTCTAATGTGACTATGATTTTCACAGCTGCGACAGTGAATTCATCAATTGAATGCCTATTGTTGCCTTTGTTTTAAAATGCTCCTGGAGGGGAAATTCTCCCTCCACCTGCTTCCCATCAGGAAGCCCAGCTGCTTCTCTGGCCCCAGCTTCCAGACAGAAGGCTGTCTCAGCTCATGCTCCCCAGTAGGAAGATCCCAGATGAGAATAACAGTTCTCAATTCATTTTTTTTTTTTTGTTTCTATTCCGTAGAAAGTGAATTTTAAAGGAGGACTGTGGTTCAGAAAGTACACGAGCAATTTGTGAGAGAGCGTTTGCTAAACCTTTTCTTCTCAAAGTCTTTCCTCCCCATTGCCTCCTATTACCACCATGGCTCAGTTCCCAGCCCCACATGGACTCTTTCTCCTTAAGAGGTCAATCACGGAGCAATGATGCCACCTCACTGCTGTGCATGACTGATGCCACCACTGACCTGAATGGCTGTGGCCTATGTGTGTGCTCTGCTTGTAGCAAGGCCATGTGCCCAGCATGCCATTGCAACAGAGGCAAGGCCCCGAGCAGTTAAAACTTAGGAGTGAGATGACAGCTGGGTGAGATCACTGTGCTGCAGGAGCTTATCCAGCAGCGTAATGCTTTGGAGGCTGGCATGGCATATTTTTGTGGCCAAACAGCCTGGTCTGCCTGGTTACAATGCCCTTTTGTTTACTTGAACTCTGAGAGGATTTCATATAGAGATCAGGGAGAACTTCGGTAGAGCTGAGATGTGATCACCAGGAAAATATGTTTTCCCTCGTCTCTGTGCGACAAAAGGCAACAGTGTATGGCCAATTCTTGTGTTTACTTATGCTCAGCACCTCTTGAACTTTCATAAACAGGGCTGTACCTATGAGGATGTTGGCCTGGTAAGCTGCTTGTAAGTAAATTCCAGGCCTTATGATAATGCATAAAATTACACCCCCTATTGAACCTAATTCTACATGAAACATTATGGAACAGGCTTCTGTTCCTTAGGAGATTGATATTCTTTAATAAAACATTGCAGACAGTCCTTAGTGTTTGCAGCATTACTTTGACCTTCAATATGAAAGAAGTCAGCCTCAGCTTCTTGGCAGGAAAACAGGTCTTTTTTAAGCAAAAGCAGCAGAGTCATAGTAAAGTCCTGGAGTTCTTTAAGGAGGAGCTGCCTGCCTGTACAAAGCTGCAGTACTGTTGTTTTCCTCCTCTCAGTGGTTGTTTTCTGCACCTTTGCAGACATTACCCTGTGGACAAATGAATTCTTGTTTATCTTGATGCAGCCAAGGACTGCAGAGGGAGATAGAGCACCAAGCTCACAAGAAAATCCCCAGTTTCATATTTTTGGCCACTCCTGAAACCCTTGTGAAGTGCTACATTAGTATAATACTTTAAATGGAAATGGAGAGAAATTGGATGTGTTTGTGGAAGCTGGTTGCTGGATCATGGGCATGGATAGCTCCGTGCTGGCATGTGGAACTTCAAACAGCAGGGCTGGCAAGTTTAGAAGAGCTCTCAGAGTTCTCTTGGTTTCCCTTGAAGGACAAGCTGAGAACTTAACATGGGTGACTAGCAAGTGAGAGAATGAAAAAACCTTAGAAGTGCCATAAATGATACAAACTTCATTTCCAATCAAGGGTGTCTGAGATCCCAGATGCTTCTGAAGTCTGCTTTGTGAATTGAGTAGGAATAAGAATAGGAATGCAAAGTATCGTAAGGAGGTAAGCTTTAAAATGTGTAAACGATTCTGAGTGCCCCAACTTGAAAAGGAGAGAGCAAACTCAGTATGCTGCTGGGAGTACACAGACTTCTGAGTCTTGATGTAATCAACAGTGAAGAAACCAACTCAGGGAATCTTAAAAAGCACAAGCATTAAACACTTCTGTTGAATGATGGAGTATGAAGCTGAATAGCTAGGGTATTTTCTAAAGCTGCTCCACAGACGAGGTTTTCTGAGGGACAAATAGTGACCATTTTAAGTGTAAACATCCTCTAACACAGCGGGATAGCTCAAACATGAAATCAATAGAGAATCTGGTATTTCTGCTGCATAAACTGAAAAAAAAATGCAGAAAGTGGAGAAATTGTGCAGCAACGTGGTAGAAAGTAGATTAGAATGGAACAAAAGAGAGCAAAACCCCAAGTCAGATCTGTTACAGGACATATCTGCTTCAATTACAGGCTATGCCTTGTGTGTTATCTCCTTGAAATGAAGTGGGCCTTCTGTCTTGGTATTGTCCTCTATTAGTTGACTACTCTGTGCCTGCGCTTAGCATTGTGCTGCTGAAACATGAGGTTGGATCATATCTCTTTAAAAAAAAAAAAAAAAAGAAAGAAAAACCGAGGCTGGGAAGGGGGAGCTAGAGCTTCTGCTGCATTGGGCTGCTCCGATACACAGCGGCTGCAGCAGTGGTCACGCATCCCTCCACAGCTTGCTGATTTTGCAAGAGAGGAGGAAGAAGGATCATTTTGCAGTCCAGATGCTGTCAAACACAAGCAACCAGTGGAAGAAATGGCACAATGAGCAGACGAGCATGTGGAAGCAGTTTATGAAGGAATAGTTAAACACGGAGCTTTGTCCTGGCTGATGCTGTAAGTACGAGCGCAATCTCAGATCCCGTGGTCTCTGTAGCTGGTCGTGGGTGATGATTTAGGAGTATCCCAATGCTTTGGGAGACATTTTACATGTGTTGAGATGCTTTTAGAACTCACATATGAAGAAAGCATTGACCGTGGTATGTTTAATAGTGTACTGAGCCAAATAGCAGCACTGCCTGCATCTCGACAGGGTTTCCGGGTGACTCATGAGCTGCAGTGCGCTGGCAGGGCGGGTGAAATGTAGGGCTCTGCATAGGAACATCTTCTCGGTTCCGGATGGCTCAGCCGGGCTCCCCGCTGCGGCCGTGCAGTGCTGCAGTACTGCCCTGCTTCTGAACCGGCCTTTGGAGCTCAGGGCTGCCTCCAGGCACAGGGGGACAAAGTATGTTATTTCATGCTACAGTGGCTGACCTGATTTTCAAAAATGCAACAATTATTCGTTATGCAACGTTACTTCGTACCAGGTGCCCTGTTCTTAATTTCCCTTATGTATGCAGCTGTAGAAAACGTATGAAATTCCAAGAGCTTTGCATGCTACATTTGGGAGGCTGGATCCTAACATAGCTCGAGGAGTGCGCCAAGTATGATTTATTACTCCCAGGAATGAACATTTTCCTGCCTTTTGTTCCATTTCTAGCTGATGTATATGTACGCATTTCTAAATGTAAACATCTGTTCTTATGGAAATGCAGTGTTTTGTTTTCTGGCAGATGATTTGACGCCTTTTGTTCTCCATCTGCTCTGAGGACCTAAGTCAAGCTTTAAATTTGGCTTTGGTGGCAGGTTTAAAACCAAATTCAAAAAGCAAAAGTTGCAGGCAAGTTTATCACACTGTTTATGGGGAAACTTTGGTAACTATGCATTTTTATTTTTTTTTTTTTTTTAATAAATATAGCTAAAATTATCTATGCAGCAAGTGAAAAACTAAGTGATGAGTATTTTCCTTGTTCTGTATAAATATATTAATTCTGCATTAATCTACCTCAGTATGCTTAGGGCTATGCTGATTTGTTCTGAAGCAAAGATTTTTATCTTTTTGATGGCCTCTGCAGCTTTACCTTGGTGCTCACCATCTGCTGCAGGAACCCCCAGGGAGATCTCACTTCGGCAGCAGGGAGGCTGTGCCGAGTAGCCCTGCTGGTGTGTCAGGGAGGGTGAGTAGGTGACACAAGGAGTTGTCATTTTCTGTACATCTCCTCTGGGACCTGTCAGAACTGCAGATGTGGGCAAGTAAACACTCACTTGTGACCCTGTCACTCTGGGGACATGCCACCCATGCACTGAGGAACCCAAAGGGATTTTTTCTCATCATCACCCTTGGCATTATCCTCACCTTTGTGCTCTCAGAGCTATCTCACAATCGTGACATTTCATTTGCATTTTCAAAGGAAATTCTTATTGCTTGCTATCCAAACCTAAATTATAAGAGGCCCAATTTAGTCCTTAATTAGCTTACAGCAAAACATCATTACCTGAGGAGTGTCCAGAAGGGAATTTGAATACTGAGGCTGTGGCATTGCCAGTGTTTACTCTTGTCCTTTCTCTCCTATGCAAGGATTGTCACCAACACTATGCAGTGTCTCTGGTTAGAAACAGAATTTTCAAAGATTAAGAGAGTGATCATTTGCTTTGTCATGTGAGCGTTATACGAACACAAACGGAATACAAAAAGCCAATCCCACGTAGAGAATTTCTGTTCCCACAGAAAATGTGCAGGACCATGACATAATTTAATTAGAGAAAATTGTTTTATAGGCTGCTTACTGTTGTGTGAAGGCAGTGGGAAAAGTTCAGCTCATGTGTACTTCCATTGTTTTCAACCGAATTACACTGGGGTGGATTTGGCATTTTTGGGGCCAACTGGAAAACCATTTCTTTCTCTGAACCTTTTACTTAATTGTTTTCCTGCTTTTCAGACATGAATCTTTATGGACTTCAGGGCAGCAGGCCAAGATTCATACAAAAATAAAATGAAGGACCTCAGATGCCCAATGCTCCCTGTGAAGTCAGTGGAAGCACAGGAGTCCTTCCCAGAAAACTGACAGTCCACATACCTAAAATGAACCAGAGGTCATTGTGCTCACAGTGACTGGGGCTTAGAAAATACTGCATTACATTGCATGTTAAAATACATGGAAGTGTAGGTTTTTGTAATCCAAAAGAGCATTTTCTTGAAGACTTTAACCTGTAAATGTCTAGCTGCCCAGTTTGTATAAACACTTTAGGATAATACACAGAAATAGAAATGCACAGAAAAACATGCATGTCAGTTTTCCAAGTAGTTGATCTTCTGGGAGATTTAATCTTTGTAGAAATAAGCATTAAATAGTTCAGCAATAATACAGTCTAGCAATTACTTCTGCCTCAACTAGGAAATACAAGTTGCACATTAATTTGGTGCAGCAGCCTTTTTTCTGTACTTCATATTCTGGTTTTTCTCATCAGTGTGTAAGTAATGGGTATACATTCATATTGGCAATCTTGAACTAAATCTTTAAACAAAGTGGTCTATCTAGTTTATTAGCATATTAGCATTTTCTTTTTTTTTTTTTTTTTTTTTTTTTTTTCCCCCTCCCCCAATAGATTTCCGGACTTTTTTCTAAAAATTTTATAGGTGACAGAAACAA
>VXAB01005237.1:140983-179015 GCA_013399175.1 Odontophorus gujanensis
TCTTTTTTTTTTTTTTTTTTTTTTTTTTTTTTTGCCATCTCAGCAGTTAGTCTTCGGAATTTTTAGCCAATATGTTGTGATGGAGACACAACAACAGAGCTGTGTAAGGGGAAGATTTCAATCTACCTACGAAGACTAAATGTATTCATGCACAAAATTTCCTACAACAATTAAGTTGATCCAGAAATAAATGGGGGTTAACTGTTTCCCTTAAATTTACCTGTATAGATTTTCTCTGCCCGCATGAAACCGAAAGAGGTGGGCGATGATTACACTCAGAACACAGTGGAACAGCTGTTCTGAGCTTCTCCAGTGACCTCTCAGGAGGGCATAAATATGCAAAGGCTCCTCTTAGCTGTAAGGTTTGGCTTCTTTTTCCTTACAGAGAATATATCTAGTTGCAAAACAGAATTATAGGGGTTGGAAGGGACTTCAGGAGATCACTGAGTCCGTCTCCACTGCTTAAGCAGCTTCCCTACAGTAGGTTGCACAGATAGACATCCAGATGGGTCTTGAATATCTCCCTAGAAGGAGACTCCACAACCTCTCTGTGCAGCCTGCTCCAATGTTACATCACCCTGACCATAAAGATGTTCTTCTGCATCTTAGTATGGAACTTGATAGGTTCAGGTTGTAGGCTGTTGCTTCTTAGGCTGTATCTCACCTACCTAATGAGGCAGCTGGCAGAAAATAGCTAAAGATCTGAGCTTTACCTCTGGGCTTCCACAAAGAAGGAAATAATAGTGTTAGTATTTAAATTACTAGTTTTAGTTAAAGCTTTTACTGAAGCAGCTTGTGCTTCACATAATTATTTTAGGATAGGCTAGTATACCTGGCTGCCTATTTGCTAGTTTTACATGGTACATGCTGAAGCTCTGCAGCATTAACATAAAAATCACATTCATGTTTCAACCAATGTAAGCTGAGATCCTTGAGATCATGACAGAGGGTTTAGAGCGGTCTGGTGTGATTTACAAACAGGCACCAGCTGTCACTGAGTCTTGTTGCAGCAAATCCTACTATGAAAAGTTGCAAATGTCAGGAGATGTCTGGAAACCCCATGGGAAAGAAGGAGGATTGCAGCCCTGTGCTCTCAATCCTTTCTTATACCACTTGTGTTTCCCCCTAGACTGCTCATGTGAACCTTTCTTTTCCATTTCAAATTCCTCTTTCCGTATAATTCTTTTTTTTCCCTCTCAGGCCAGCTGCTACATCAATTATAACTTCTGATCCACTCTCATTAGTTTTCCTGTAATAGCAGTATCCCTGTCCTGCCTTAGTTCCCAAACAGCATCTCACATTCCTCCTACTTCCTGAGGGTGGATTTAGAGGCACTGACCATACCTGGGCTGCTAAATAAGAAAGCCAGGAGAGAAAAACCTGCCCAAGCCCTTAGTTGTTTCCTTTGTGCTTAGTGGTGCATCCAAACTCATGCCTAGACTGGGATCATGCAGAAATGTTAAGCCATGGTCCCTGGCAAGAGCAGTTCATTAACAGGAGACATAGGCTGTGTGCTGCAGGGTGATCTTTGCATTGTCAAGTGATGTGGAATAAATCCAGGCACTAACAAGTAATTTTGGTTTTGTTATCTCTATGTTCATGTTGGTCTGGCACTGGAAACCTGTCTCATGATACAGGCTTTTGTTACCCAGGCAGTACTGCGCCCACAACAGTACAATATCCACCAGAGCACAGTAGTCTTAAGAGCTGAAGAACTTTACAGGATTTTCAGTTTGCTTTGGCTACATCTGTCAACACTAAACACATCTCTTTGAATTGTATTGGTTATTTGATGTTTATTCAGTGTGTGTGTATGTACACATGGACTTCCTCCATACAGCAGTCATCAGCTTGGGACATACACAATTGTATATGATAAAATGGCTGCATATATTACAGAGCACTTTACTGCAGAAAAAATGGATTATTAAACCTGAAAGGGCTTTTTCATCTTTCCTAAAAGCCACAAAAAGTAAATTATTTCAGTTTCTCATGAGCTATGACAAGGATGATGTCAGCCAAGTTGTGCATGCTTTGTCTCATAAAAAATAAATGAGAATGACCACATCTCCTCTTTCTCTAATGCATTAGTGTTATAGCTGGACGTAAAAGGCAGCAGCCTGCTTTATATGGGAGATAATGGAATTGCTCAGATGTGACTGAAAGCATTGATCTTGGGGGCTCCTGCTTGCCACCCTATGTCTTAATCTCTGTCATCTCTCTCACAGCGTTGTAAAATACTGCCTTGTTTAAGAGGAATAACAGTAGGATCTTAAAGTATTTAAAATAAATAAATAAATAAACCCTGGAAATAATAGAACAAAGTCCAGTGTCTTTTTGTTCATTCCAAATTTTAGAATATATGAATCTTCCAAACACCCTTGCAGTGGACCTTCATTCCTTATTTATTAATTTAGCAACTCCAATCTGAAATACCCTTTTCATTTCCTTCTTTCTTTCTCCCGCAGCACTTGCAGAGAGAGCTTTGTTGTTATAAGCTTCTCATTAATCATAATTTTCACTAATAGGGTGCTGCTTAATCAAGTACTTCAAACCACTCTGCAAACACACACGGATGCATCTTTATGATACCTCTGTAGCTTAATATAGTTGTTTGTGAATAACGCTATTTCTGTTTCATATGCTAGAATATCCATGTTTCTTTCCATCATACGCCTTCCTAACATTTTTAATTAGGAAAAACAGCACTGAAATGACTGCTTAGAAAACAAGATTTCTAATTGGGCAACAGGAGTAATGGAAGAGATGTCAAGTCTTGTGCATACCAGGTCTTGGCAGAGCTGTCCTAAGAATATTTTTAAACAACAGTTGCTACCATGAATGACAGCTGCTAAACATGCTGCATTTCCATGCTTTCACACTGATGTGCAGCATCTGCAAAGGAGTTAACTATTCTCAGCTTTGAAAAAATGTTCTCCTCACCATCTCAACATCCTGAATCCAGCCAACCCTGTGTGTTGCTCTCCTTGCTTCTGCAACATTTGACATTCCCAGACGTAAATTTTCAGCATAGCATGTCTCAGTTTAGAGACGAACCCTCCCGCTTACAGAGGAGGCATTCATATAGATAAATTATCTCCTTAAAAGCATAATAGTCATAGACAGAAAATGCCATGCCATTTGTCTTCAGTTTTGTCTGACAAATGGTACAGATGTCTGTCAAACTCTGTCCATACTTTTGTTAAGTATGTTGGGATCTTAAGAGCCTCTTGCTGCTGCTGCCTTTATATAGGAGTCAGCCTGGAGGACGAAGAGAGAAGGCAGTAAGTATGTTTACTTTTGATTAATATCAGTGACTGAAATTAAAATTCAGTTGCTTCAGAGGGATACATCAGTTGGTCTAAACAAGACTCGGTGTCAAGTGGATGGGCTGCCCATAGAGTCATAGAATCATCAGGGTTGGAAAAGACCTCCTAGATCTTGGTGGTTTTCTCACTACTGAGTCCATTGCTGAAGAAACACTTTTTACTGTGCAGGAACATTTTCTTGCCCGTAATGTGGAATTGTTTTGGGGAAGGAATACCACCTGCAAGCTATTCCCTGTATTTTCTTAAGGTCAAGCCTTTCTCCTTGAAAAGAGTTGTGAAGGCATACAACATTAGGTCTGTGAGAGTAACTTTATGCTATAAAAGTAGGATTTTTATACAGCTTCACTGTCTCTACTTCAGGCCTTTCTGACCCAGAAGGTGTCCTCCCCAAACTTCTAAAGACCACAGGATTGTCACATGGGGCAGAGAAGAGACACAGGGTCTGTGGCCCTGATATAGCATGGTCATAACTTTGAACACGTGAGACAATAGGCACCATCTAGAGAAAGGACTAAGTCCTGCTTTTGCAGCACAGGACTGTAGTAGTGTAGGCACAGTCAGTAGGTGCTGTATATATTTCCAAGATGGAGAGAAAGACATTATCCAGATGGTCTAAAGGCTATGCACATTTCTGTAAATATAAATGGCCTTTTATGAATGGAATGGGAACACTTCCCAAACCTTCTGCTCTGCCATATTTCGGCTACTGACTTCATCCTTTTGCAGCAAAATTTTGTCTGTCTTGGATCTTAAAGGTTATATTATCTTTTTCTATGCCTTTGTCTATCTTTGCTGATACTGACCCAGACACTGTCGTTGAAGATTTTTCTGCCTTGCCACAAGAGTGAGGCTGCCGTACTCTCCACTTTTATTTTCCTGAGCATGAGCTATCTGCCCTTATTTTCAAAGCTTTTGCAAGTCTAATGCATGTTCTCCAACACTGTGAGACTGACATCCCTCTTCAGTTGGCTAATAATAATATTTTCTAATGTTCCAATGTTCTGTTTTTTCAGTTGAACCTCGTTGTATTTTCTCCCACAAAAAAATTCAAAGGATGCTACATGCTAATCTGAATCAAGTGATGATTATGAGGGACTGCACAATTTGTGTCTGAAACCACATCATGCAGCATGGCCATATTTCCCTACCAGCTGCTGCTAATGGGTAGGAAACTGTAGATGCCTTCATTTCCTCCTTGTCTTTCCTCATTACTCTTCTTTCAAAAATATCCTAGAGAACTCGAGTAATAAAGTATGAAAAGTAGACAGTCTTTTAGCCATTCAGGTGCTGTGGCAACTGCTTGTCCTTGTAATGAGAGTTGTATTTGTTTTTGGAATGATTCTGGATTAGGCACTAGGTATTGTGACTCTTAGGGAATTGTGAATGGCTGTTCTGGAAATTTTCTGAGACAACAGAGAAGTCTTCACAGTTCAATAAAGCCATGTGTTATGCAAGTGCTGTAACATCTAAATATCTAAATACCAAGTACTAATCACTCGTATGGGTCAAACGTTAGGAATAAGTTGCAGTAAATCTGATGTTACATGCTTGGCCTTGAACAGCCAAGGGCTTTGATGGTTTCCTCTCTGAGGCAGCCAGACTCCAAAGCACTTCAAAGAGGGAGGATAAGTAAGCATAACTGGCTATCACTGGAGTTTATATATATTTCCCATAGTTCAGGACCAGACTGGTCTAAAGTAATAGGTCTTCATTTCACAGCTGTGGCCTGTTCGTTTAGATGGGTGTTACGTGTTTGCAGACTGCTGCTGATTACTTGATTCCTTCTAACATTTGTAGGTGCAGTATCTTTATCTCACTTTTGATGCTTTCATGCAACTATAACAAGCAAATACCTATTACAAAATATTTTTCTTCCTGCACTAAATCAGGCAGTCCTATGCTATGTCTGGGCACAAGGCAAACACAACAAGATCAGCATCAACATTGAAATTCCCTGCCAGCTGACTGGACAAACTTATCTGTCTATATTAGGTTGCTAGATAATGTACTGAGCCTGCAATTTGTTCATATCATCATTCTCTAGAAGCCAGATCATCATATTACACACTATTGTGGGAGTGATCTTCGGTTTTAGACTACACTAAAACATCTTTGACTTAATGCCAAAAAAATGCATCCATTTCTGCTTTATACTCATATGCTTAGCAAATCTGAAATGCGTGAGTGAGCTCTTTTGAAAATAAAGCTTTGTTGACACCATAAGGTATTCCCAAACTACAAATGGAAGATTATTTCATTTTACCTGGTTCTGATGGAGAAATTAGGTATGTCTTCAGTGACCCACAGATCAGTGAACTCAGTTACCACTAGATAAGAGGGCTGATGTAAATTTCAGAGTTGAAAGCTTCTCTCCACGCCTTTCCTAGTTTCTTGTTTCCATATACTCAAATTTAGATGCTGTCAGTTCAGATGTCCCAAGTGATTTCCAGGGCTTGGCTGTGCACTGCTGGGTTCAAAAAGATCTCCTGGAAGAGAGCAGTGCTCTGATGTCACGGCCTGTGGGATCCTGTTTTGGATAAAAGCTGTTCAGTCTCCAAAGCCAATACTTAACTCATTTTTCCTCTTGGATGGCTGCCTGGGAACCTCACTGCTTTTTTGTTTCATTCATTATTCTGGGGAAGTTTAAACTTCTGTATTTTTATACCTACATGCCCTCGTATGTTAAATAGCTCTTATTCCCTTCCTGTGCACATCCATCTATTAGATTTAAAAAAATAATCTAACCTGTTCTCTGTTCAGCTCTCTCTTTCATTCTGTTTGGCTAATGAGGACAGTTTCTCTTAGCCTTTGCTTACAGGAAAGGATGTTGATTCCCTTAGTTGTCCTTGTGGTATCATCATGTCTTTGGCAAAGTGTCATTAGTTTCTTGTTACCATCTGCCATGCAGCTGGTTCTGTATCTACCATTTTTGTAATATTTCAGTCTTTTCTTGATTAATGAATAGTTTTCAAAGTATTCAATGTTTCTAAACTTCAGAGGGTGAGATTTATGCAGTTTCTTTCTTTGATAAATAGTTTTTCAATGGAATATGTTAGTTTGACTTTGCATATTTTTTGTACTTTAACTCACTTTGTATTTGCTTTCATGTTTGTAATTATTATTTCCTTTCTAAAGCCTTACACACTATTGGTGTAGGATAAAGGTAGTTGCCCAATCACATTTTTTCCAGTCATAGTGGTAATATCAGGTTGATTTATTAAAAATGTTTCCTACTAAGATGGCAGTTTTGTGTTTCACAGTTCTTAGATGGCGATAATTTGGTTTCTTATGAGTAGAATGGATTAACTTTAACTCCTACCTCAGTTATGGCAATTTTAGTTTCCACACCTTTTTTTTTTTCTGCTAGGCATGTCATCTTGGTCCTAACACTGAACTCTATGAAGAGAGGGTAATGCTACTTACCTCTGTTATATTACCTGTGTTACTGGTTGTGCATGAGGCTTTCTGAGTAGAAAGACCGTATCTCAGGTTGTGCCCTGAAGTGTTCGGAAACTGTTCCAGAATAGAAGGTGCATCATTCAGTGAAGCAGTGCACTGCATATGGTCAGTAGCCTGGAACTGTTACGTGCTTCCTGACATGATGAATCAGACTCAGCTTCAGCAGATATGGTTGTCAGCTCTACAAATACCTGTCTCACTTGGAGATCTGTCAGGCCAGGGCTGTCTGCATATCTCACAGTGTCTAAAGTAGAGAATGACTTGGCAATCATGATGGTAAAGAGATTACCTTATTATAAACTTTCCAGTAACTCAACACAAGAAGTGATGATTTTAGGAGCAACAGAGGACAGGAAAGGAGAAAGTTTGGTTTCTTGAGCGCTGCTCTAAGAGCTGTTAATATCTCCCCTCCACAAAAACAAAAACCAAAAACCAAACAAACAACAAAAAAACCCACAATGTTTTGGATAATCTGTAGATTTTTAGAAATACTTAATGAGAGAAATAAATGCATTCACTACTTGAAATAACTTGAAATAACTTCTCATAACTTCCAACTACTGTGACAGACCAATTTTTCCAATTTTCATTGTAACTATCATAATAATAATGAAAAAAATTCCGAACCATACCAAATGCAGGCCGATACCCTCCTTCCTGGGCAGCTGTGTTGCAAGGTGAACAAAGAGAAAGCTGCTTAGCCAGAGAAGATAGCAAGGCCAGCTCTTATTGGTAGAAGGGATTACATGGTGTTCAAGGAATGGCAACATTGAGACCAGGTATCAGTTCATTTTAGTGACTAACCTTCCCTTCCCTTCTTCCCTTCCCCTCCCTTCAACACATTCTCTCTCAATTGAAATACTGGAGCAATATATGCAAGAAGATGTGAGTATAGCTACAGCTTGCATTTGAAGTTAAAATCAAACTTATTTTTAGAGCTTTGAAGGGATATCTTTTCTTGTGTATGTTGATTATTTGAACTTGGATTTTTTTTTTTTTTCTGCTTCAGACATTTGAACACAGACAAGGACTTAATTATTTGTGAACATCCAAAACAAACAATAACATAAATACATCATCCTAAATCGGCATCTGCAAAATGCATGTCAGGGGCACCAACAGACTTATTGCTTTTTTTTTTAATGATCCTTGGTGTACAACACCAGAAAGTGCCTTTATGTAACCACAGAGAATCATCTGTTTTCCCTTATATTTCAGCTAGGAGTAATGTTGCAAAGCAAGAGTCAAGGTGAGACCAACACTTGGTGCTGAGTTTTCTGGGTTACTCCTTAAGGAAAGTGCTTGTGGAATATTCTTTGTGTAGCTAAAAGAACCATTTTACTAATCCAAACAGAATTAATTAAAATAAAAATGAAGGGAAGGAAACCATGTTGTCACAACACTTGACTGGCCATTTCTGATCTTGTATCACTAACAGAGACTGACTTCAACAAAAATAGCAGCTGGTGTGTTTATTCTGAAATGTATTTTCTGTCCTAAAGTTTTTTCTGTTCCTATCCTGTCCTTTATGTGTTTTCTTGCCAGGGCCTCATGAGAAATAATTTGTTGCTAGGTATTTTATGAACTCTTGTACAAGCAAGCCTGCACAGATCGATATATTGCTGCAGTGCTCAATATAGTCAAACTCAGGTATGAGAAACTGTGTTGCTACTTTTAGCCCAGACACAGCTATGAGACTTAATTTGTCCTGCTTTCCAGCAAGCAGAACTTACTGATTATGCTGGGTATCTCTAAATGGTATCACCTCACGCAGTCAAGCCATAATCCATATTTATGCTATTTTTTCCCCTGCTTAATAACTCAGTTGTTTATATGTTTGTTTGCTAAGGCACAGATCTTCAGATTTCTGCATTATGGTTTATAGAAAGCCTCAGTTTCCTGTTTTACTGGAAAACTCATCAAATGGTGAGAACTAACTTTCAGCAGGGCTGAGTTCTGATGGTCCTTTTGTGAGGCACCTATTCCTTTTGGTTTCAGAGCAAGGACCCTCACATCTCTGGGTTTCTGGAGAGCAGCAGTTCTGATGAGCACTTAAATTCTTGACTTATTTTTGGCCAAGCTTTTTTTTCTCCAGCTGTTATGTGCTGCTCAGGAGTCACTTTGAAATTATCTTATTGAGTATCTAAGATCACTTCATCAGAACTCAGTTAAGAGATTCTTTACGCATAGTTCAGCCACACAGTCCCAGACAGTTACTGTAAGACCATGTGAATGCCACAGCACAGAGTCTGACTGCAAATTGGTTGTATTATTACAAACCATTTCTAGAGCTTTCATATTGGTATATGCAATCATACTTCCTGAGTCACCTTTCCTGTAAATGAAGTATTACAACTCATGTGTTAAGCACATTTACTTATTGTAGATTTCATTTCCCTTGTGCTTTTTAAGAAGTAGCAGATGAAACTGGCACAGAATCTCTCTTTCTATATTTTTAATTTAAATTAACTTTGTATTGTTCTTGAGCATATGTATTGCACATTTATTTTCAGGCCCTCAAGAGAAATTTCCTGTATTTCATGGCTTGGAGTAGTGGTGATCACAACCCAACATCCTCATGCAGCGTTGAGCTGTGTGGAGGTAGCAGCTTCATAGTGAGAACCATGCGGCCATCAGCTCTGCTTGCTGCAGCAGCTGTGCTGCTGGGTTCCTGTGCTTTGTTCCATCTGGTTTTGGAGCTAGCTTCTCTATCTGATCAGGTAACTCTGAACTGTTTTGCAGTATGTGCTACAGATGTGCCCAAATTCTGCTCTTGAGGTTATCGCCCAACTTCTCTATCTGCTGGTGGAGTCTGTTCTTTTTCTTTCAGTAACAAAGAAGTTTTCACAAATATGGTACAGTTTTTTTTCTATTAAAATATAATACTGAAGTCTAAACTTCATGTAATGTAATTACATTAAATGTAATTGCTTCCAAGATTCGTAAATCATGCTTTTTTTGAACTTCTCAAGAAATCACTGAAGAGATGTGAATGTGGAACTAAAATGTTTTAGTTTCACTATACAGGAAAACTGCATAACTTAAATCTTTTATCTCAGTGGTCACTTCCTTTTTGCAGGCAGTTCTTGGTGTACTTGTTTAGGCAGACATGAATACAGAACTTTCTATATATGCTTGATTTAATACATAACAAATACTCTCCTCAGAAAATGTAGGGAGATGGGGCCTAACAACCTTCAGAATCAGTCTGAATCATTGGCTGAATTCATGGACTCACAGATCACTGCCATGGTGTTATTTAAGCTGCTTCTCAAACATAGCCTGCTGTCTGTAACAACTATTCCAGACAAATATGGTCTTCTGCTCGCTGTGGTTTATCTTTATAAATTTTTGGCATAAAACTGAAGTAAGTCTTACTTGATCAGATGAAATAGACTCAAGTTGTGCCAGAGGTTTAGACTGGATTTCTGCTGCACTACAACACTACAGTTATGGGATTGCTGGTCCCGTAGTCCCATTTACTACACCATGGGATCTAAGACAGATAATTGCTGCTCTCTGTTGCTCATGTAGCCTTGCAAGGGGTAGGTACAAACAACAACAACATTTGGATCCAAAAAGCAATGACCACAAAATTTTTCCCATTTCTTTTATGTTAAATATTTAACAAAATCATCACATTCCAGATATGGAATCACTTTTTTTTTTTTTTTTTTTTTTTTTCAGCTACCAATGATCTCTATAAAAATTGTCTCTATAAAAATCAACAATACTGCAGTATTTTTATCCTTGATAGCACAATTAGAATCACAGAATTACAGAGTTGCAGGGTATGGAAGAGACCTCAGGAGATCACTGAGTCCAACCACCCTGCCAAAGCATCTTACCTACAGTAGGTTGCTCTGGAAGGCATCCAGACAGGTCTTGAATATTTCTATAGAAGGAGACTCCACAACATCTCTGGGCAGCTTGTTCCAGTGCTCTGTCACCCTTACTGTAAAGTTCTTCAGTTCTTCTGCATGTTAGTATGTAACTTCCTATGTTCAAGTTTTAGGACATTAGTCCTTGTCCTATCACTAGACATCACCAAGAGCCTGGCCTCATCATTTGTACCCCCACCTCCATTTAGATATTTGTAAGCATGTATCATATCACCTTTCAGTCTTCTTTTCCCCAGGCAAAAGTGCTGGAACACTTTTGGGTAAGCTGAAATAGACCCAGCTTACTCAGCCTTCCCTCATAAGGGAGATGCTCCATGCCCTTTTCAATCATTGTGGCCCTCTTCTGGACTCCTGCTAGGCGATCCCTGTCTATTTTAACTGGGTAGCCCAGAACTGGACACAATATTTTAAATGTGGCTTCACCAGGGCAGAATAGAGGTGGAGGATCACCTCCCTCAACCTGCTGGCCATGTTATTTGTAATATAAGCCAGGATACCATTGGCCTTCTTGGCCACAAGGACACAGTGCTAGCTCATGGCCAAGCTGTAGTCCACTAGGGCATCCAGGACCTTTGCAGAGCTCTTCTCCAGTAGGTCATCCCCTAACCTGTACTAGTGCACTCAGTTATTCCTCCCTAGGTACAAGTCTCTACACTTGCTATTATTAAGCCTTGTCTGGTTCCTCCCTGCCTAACTCTTCAGTATGTCCAGGTCTTGTTGGATGGTGGCACTGCCTTCCAGTGTGTCAGTCACTCCTCCCAGCCATGTATCATCAGCAAACATGCTGAGGGTAGACTCTATCCCTTCATTCAGGTAATCAATGAAGTTGTTGAACAAGGCTGGAACCAGAACCGACCCCCATGGGGAACACCATTAATCACAGGCCTCCAACCAGAGGCATTAATAATTAATTAACATTAATAATATAATACCAATAGAATCTATGGCATCAATGCCCTCAACAGTAGCAAAGCACTGGCATTTTGGAATGGTTTTAGTTTAGTCTTGTCTTAAAATTACATGCAGTGAAGAATGAAAGACCATATTATACACAACAATATAAATGCAGAAACATATACTTGTCTGATGGCACTGAAGAACTTTACAGTAAGGGTGACAGAGCACTGGAACAAGCTGCCCAGAGATGTTGTGGAGTATCCTTCTATAGAAATATTCAAGACCTGTCTGGATGCCTTCCAGAGCAACCTACTGTAGGTAAGATGCTTTGGCAGGGGGGTTGGACTCAGTGATCTCCTGAGGTCTCTTCCAATCCCTGCAATACTGTGATTCTGTGATTATCATATTACTCTGTATCAGGTCTTTCTCAAATTTCTACAAGACAGCTCTCTCTGAGAAGCAACTTTGTATGTTTGTGTCATACTTGCAGTCATGTGGTAGTCTTGAATTTAGTTTAACCTTTGATAGAAATTAATTTCAAACCCAGATATTATGCTATTAATGGACAGGAACAATCTGTAATTAAGTCATGCCAGTTGTCTCAGATTTTTGGATGATCTTTTATTTTTTATTCAAATTCTTAGCTGCTTTCTCAGGAATGTAAGCTCTATAAAATCTATTTCAGTTTGTCTTTAACCCTCTATGAGTGAAACACTGGAGTTCAAATTTGCTGAACAGTTTCCTATGTCAGTTTTCATAAAGGCTTATTCTGTATAAATTTCTGTAGACTGTTCTGCATGTATACCTTATTCTGTCCACAATGTGCAGCAGTCAGTGTGCTGAAGTTCACACTGAGAGTTCACATTTATGACACATAACATAGAAGTTGTGTAGCTGCACAAAGCACTGCCAGCCCATTTTGTGCACCAGTGCTGCAGCTAGGGATCTAGACTCATTCAGCCCTATTGCATGGAGTAGGATTAAAGCTGAGAGTTAAACGTGTCATGTGATGCTGCCTAATAAACCCAGGAAAAGGCAGAAGTTTAGTAAAACAGTGGAGCCATTCTGTATCTGAGATGACCTCATAATACTTGAGATCAGAGATTAGACCTCAGGAAAACTTGTTTTCCAGCTTGTTCTGCCTCTGCTGGCACTCATTCATCATCAGCCTTCACTTTTGCTGAATATCTTTGCTTTTTTTCCTTTTAAAGTGATGCTTTTTATGCTAATGAGTTTAATACACAGGAGTGCAAGTTTTTAGCATGTGTAACAATGCCTATCTCCCTGTATTTGCTCTTAAAACTATTCTTGGTAGAATCAAGCTGATTGTCACATTCATGAGATATGTTTGAATTGTACATTTTTCATTCAATTTACACTTTACTAGGGAAGCGTTTTTGAAGGAGAATGAAATAATCTTGTTTAAAATAAAAAAAGTTTTTCCTGCATTTTCTTTACATACGGACTGTTTGTGGCTGTTACGCTGCAGGCAAATTAAGCATTTGCATAACAACATGCTAGGACACACACCTGTGGTTTCATACCTACAACTAATAGCAGGCATCCACAAAACTGAAGATTGTTTTTACAGGCTGACTACTAAACCTCTTCCCTTCACCAAAATTCAAATGAAGACAAAATTCTCCTGTAGAAGTTATTTCCTTTTAAAAGCTAATAAATTTTATCATAGAAAACTGATGTAGGCAATGTTTGTAAATGTATTTTTTTTCTAGGAGAGAGGTATGATTATGTTTATACTAATGAATTAAATGAAAGAATGGTGTCAAACACCGGGGCTGAGTATGGTGTGAAGTTACAAGGTAGACTGCATGGCAACCTCAGGCAGTGAAGAAGAGTAAGGTCAGGAAGTCAGTGTGCCAGGATCTGTTGGTGCCTGATATCTGACAGCCAATTTGTCTTTCATTCTTACCATGGTGAGACAACATGATGACGACTTTGTCAGAATCTTTCTAGGATTGTAACATGATCTGGTAGCAAACTGATAATGCCATGCGGTCACATCCATGCAGGCAAGGCCAAGTTCCTTCAGGGACTATCAGAATGATTTGCCAAAGTACAGATGTCACTTCACACGTTCATTTAGCTTAAATTAGCCTAAACTTCCTTTGAGTACTTTTAGATCAAGGTATCACCATCAAATGTCCCACAAGGATTTTTTTTTTTCTATGGGTATGTCAACAGCAAATCAACTCTTTGAAACAAAGGGATTCTCAGTGTCCTGCAATAAATACTCATGGCAATTACTGACTTACAGCGATAACAGATTTAGCTAGAGTCTCATCAGCATGCAAGTCGTGCACAGTGGTATGTGCAAAATCATGCACAAAATCACAATGAGTTAACAAGCTTCTCCACAGCAATGTAATAAAGGACAGTCTTTGAAAGGCCAAATCTAGAAATAGAATACAGTCTGAAAAAGTGTGTCATTTGCTAATTATGCAGAGACAGTCTCTTAAATCATAAATAGCTTTCTATTATAAACCTATTTTTTTCTTTTTCCTTCCCCTAGACAACTGAAGCTGGTCAAACAACTTTCAGTGCTTTCCATGTTTGATTTTACTAATTTTTTTAGGGGAAACAGTATAAGCTAGCCTGGTCTTTCAGTGATGGCTGCACCAGAGTGACAGATCTCCCTAGTGCTCAGCTTTCCACTGCAACCAAAATTCTTTCCTTGGTGCTCTCCTCCCATTGGTAACTCATTACCCAGCAGAGCTGCACTGGTGTCATTCATTCTAGATGGTGTCCTTCATACCTGTGCAAATGAGGCTGGATTTGCATGACTGTTGCTTAAATCTGTATCTCTTAACCACAGAAGTTTTATGTCAAGCTATGTTCTCTGTGACGAGAAATTAAAAATTCACCTTCAGTCCATATCCTTTGATACTTATTTTATTTACTGGGGAGGTAAATTTCTAAATACAGGGAAAAAAGCCCTCAGCCCACATATCTTCCCTCCTTTCTTCTATACCATATGTATTTTGGTATCGTACTTACACAGTAAACTGATTTACCTTTTGCAGATTATCCAGTTGTTTCCCTTTCTGGGTCAGGAAAGAGTGGCTCTCTGCGTTATTGTTTGAAGAGGGTTATATCCAACTGCACATTATGTAAAGGCTCGAAAATACTGTCAGAGCTCAGAGACAGTTTACATTTGCACAGATGCTGAACATTAATGGAATACCACTGTCTTTCTCTGAGCTCTCTCACACATACTTTCCTTTGGCAATAACTTTGTACATATATTGAATGAAATGTTTTCTACTGTCTGACAGCACATGCTTTGTCTCATTTATAAACTCTCCTGGTGTTACAAGAGTTTTGTGTGTCATCTTGAAGGAACTAGCTCAAGGTGGATGTTGACCTATACAGCTGGGAGGAGGGATTAATTAGGAAGACACTGAATTCTCCCCATGGAAATCCATTGCAATGGAATAATCTTATGTTAAAGCTGCAATATATTCTGGAGTCTTTTTTAGCAGACACCAATGCAAGGTAGAAATTGAAAGATTTGTAGTTATTCTGCATACATTCAGCTACGTATGTTAGTTATTGTGTTGACTGCACTATACTGTACTGGAGGAAAAGCAAAAAACCTCATTGGTCATTTTCAGTTCTCCACGTGCTTACTAGCACTGTAATGCAGAAGGCAGTTTATAATTAGTAACATGCCCTCAGAGGAAATGACTCTCCATACTCTTCAGTTCAATTCTCTGTTGTATTAATGATCCACCCCTTTTCTCTTGTGTCTGTTCTTCCAGAACTCCTGAGCTGATGTTAAGAAGTGGTTTCTATCAGGTGTGAGGGGGAAGACAAGTCAGACTTCGGCCTTCACAAATAATATTCCAACTTTGTCTGCTTCCAGAAGAAAGGAAGAAAAAGCAGAAACAGCAGCTGTGGCACTTCCAACCCTTCTCCAGAAAAAATATTACAAATCAAGTGCACAAAACCATCGTCTTGAATTCATTTAAAAAAAAAAAAAACAAAAAAAACTAAGCAAGACGTTGCTTTCTGAAGCTGGTCCTATTAAGTCTGTTCCTGATTTTGGGAGAGGCAAGGCCTGTGGACAGTTGAGCGCTGAGTTTTAGAAGAAAGTTGGAGAAGCAGCAGATTGTGAGACATGAAGCAGTCTTTTGGAATAAAGAGATGGACTGAAAATTAAGCTGAGTTTGGGCTTTCCAATGTCCACTGAAGGGGAGATGATGAGCTACCAAGAAAATAAGATTGAAAAATCATTTTCTAATTTATAAATCCAGAATCTCCTTCATGTTTCTACTAGGAAGATATCAAAAGCGAAGAGACAATGGAGATCAAGGATAAGAACAGGTAAAACATTTAATTCCTGCAAGAATTTTTTTGTTAGGGTAACATATTCCTGTTCAACCCTCTATGGTCTTCAGTAAGATAAATGCTGGGTCTGAAACTTACCTAGAATTTGTTTTTTAAAAAATGCTACTTTAAAAAGTGAAATTCATTGCTTTAGTTACAAACACATATGTAGGTATCAGGTTCTGATGCATTTTCATATGAACTATCCCCATGAAATCAATGAAAACTTCTTGAAAAAAAAATAGTTCCTGTGAGATTCATAGTCCGACCTTCAATTTATATGTATGCTTCGCTTTCACTACTGCATTTTTTGAAAACAAGTGGAAGTTTTCTTATTCATACACTTTCCTAACAGTGAATGCAACATATAGCAGCAATATGTTACTGGTAACGATGGATAATCTTGCTAACAGCTGAAAAACAATGTGAGTTCTTTGTGCAGACTGTGTCTGAACAAAACCTAGGAGATAAATTTTTATCTGTCTTAAACTACCACTGGAAATACTATTACTCACAATGAATCCACAGAGAGATGACAACCTCCACCCTCAGAACTGCAGTCTGAAGGATCCCCAGTGACATACAACGCTCTGACAGACACAACCCCTGCATGTGTTGACCTAGATGAAGCTGCAGGGCCAATACACAAGCTGGGTACTGTGCGTTGGGAAGAGGTGGGACTGAGTAAATCAGACTTAAGAGTTGTAGCAAGGGAGAGGCTTTGATTTGACAAATACTGACTATTATATACAAATGGCTCAATCTGTTCTGCCATAGGCAGATTTCTTGCAGTGAGCGTTATTCCTGCTGCCAGCAGTTTAAAATTCTATATTCAATATTAACTTCTCGGATACTATTTAATGATGGGTTTTCTTCCACCAAGATCATAAATGACAAATATCCTGTCATGCCAGTTAAATAATAACTTCTGCTTATTTGGTTTCACATAGTTCATATGTTTTTATGTAAGTTTCAATTAAACTGAGTTTCCATTAGACTGTACAGTGAAAGCTCAGAATCCTCAATGGGCATCTTTTTTATTATTATTATTATCAGTATTGATCGATTAGAAAAAAATTACAGCTCTCAAAGATCTTGGTACAATATGTTATCTGACCTTCAACTTTAATATTGATATAGTTCCTAGTTATTTTTAATTGTGGTCAACGTGTAAGTCTGTTTGTAAAATTTAGAAGATCCCTGTTGACTTTGTGTTGCTGTATTTACTTCTCAAATTTTGGTGTATGCCCTTTTTCCAGCAAGTCTACTGCAAATACATGTCATTACAGCAGAGCCAAGCCTTCATGTTTTTTATTTTTTGTGTGTCTATAACAACAAGACTCTGCTGCTAGATGGATATTCACAGGATTTGTGCATTATATTTAAAGACAATAGCTGAAGTGCAGAATTCCACTCCAGCTTTTGTCTTCGAAGGTTTTGAACTTTTCTCTACATGTATTTTGTACTAATTTAATTCATGGTAATAGAAGTGCAATTCCCTTACGTTACTATCCTCATTCCTCTTTCTATCAACACATAAATGCAATACAATGACAATAATGAAGCTTTTAGAGCTGACAAAAATGAATGGCTTTTACAGAAAAGCTTCGCTAATTAAGCTATAGATGGGTTTTGCTGCAGTATGAAACACAGAATTAGAGAGTAGTAGTGGTTGGAAGGGATCTCTGGAGATCAGCTAGTTCAGCCCCCTGCTAAAGCAGGTTCCTTACAGATCCTGCTGCACTTAATCTCATTTCTATGTATTCACAAAAATCTTTGACTACTGAAGTGCTTTAACCAAATCTATGATGACAGGAACAGAGTGCACTGCAGCAGTGTGATGCAGATACTCAAAGAAGATGCGGTCACAGCACAGCTTCAGTTCCTGCAACCCATCACCTGCTAATCCATTCTTCATGGACTGTGAAAGTTCTTATCAAAGCAGGATTTTTTTTTGTACATTGTCTACTGTTCAGGACAGGTACAAACAGGTTAACTGTAGAGAAATCAGCAGAAGCTTGGGTAACTTTACAGTTGTCACACCCATGTTTCAATAGAAATTTTACAAGAATTATAATAATAGATTCACTGCATTTAACATTTTCCATAAAAGGATATGTGTAAATGTGAATATATATGCATGATAAATAAGCATACCATCTGTGGTGCTGTGGCAAAATCCACCCTATAACCTCTGTAGTTGTTCGATCTCATTTTCTTGAGCATTTGTGGAAAAATCCCTTGATTTTTCTTGCATCAATTTTGTCCAAATACACAGAGGCGCACCAAGGGCTATCCGTCATCTGTACTGTCTCATAGATAGAGATTTAAACAAGGACAGCATTTCCAAAAACACCCTAACCCCAGCTAGTGAAATTCTGCCATTAGCTTCAGTGTAGGCAGTTAGGATGTCTTTATACTTTGTCTTTGGTGAAGCTGTAGGGTAGCACGACCCCAGCTCTGAGGGTACCATGGCACCTGTAGTTGTTCTGTGCCTCAAATCTGTCAAAATGAGCCAAGCTAGTTCAACAAATTCAAACTGTAAGAATTTGTTAAATTGGGTGATAATGCTTGAACCAGGATAAGGGGTAATTATAGATGTTCTACCCAAAAATCAAAAAGTAGAGTGAAATGCATTGGGGTGTAGGACAGGAAATGGAAGAACTGTCTCTGGCTCCTGATGAGGGATTCTTGTGTATGAGCTAAAACTCTGAGCAGTGTTTACTTGAAGATATCACAGCTTTGGAACTGGACTTGTCAGGCAAACCAAGAGTCCCTTTCACTTCTTCTTTGCGTTTTCCCAGAAGGAGTTGCTCAGTGTTGTTCCTTCCCCTTTTCTTCCCTTCCTCTCATAAAGCCTTCCTTGCTCTCATGTTTTTTCCTTTGCACCACCCATTGTTCTGTTGTAGTCTGAAGGATAATCTGTTGTTTGTCTCAGTGTTTTAAAAGCACCTAGGAAGGAGGTAGAACTGATAGAAAGCTAGCAGAATGTTAGAATGATTTTCTACTCAGAGGGTGGTGAGGCGCTGGCATAGGTTGCCCAGAGGTTGTGGATGCCCTATCTCTGGAGGCACTCAAGACCAGGTTGGATGGGATTCTGGGCAGCCTGATCTGTTGGGGCAGGGAGATTGGATGTAGATGATCTTTAAGGTCCTCTCCAACCTCAGCCATTCTGTGGTTCTATGATTACTGGGTACCATCCACTTATTTGATGCACAGACATACACAGACACTCTCAGAGGCCCTTGAAGTTGTGAACTGTCATAATTTATGAAAATGGCATGTCTTGAATCTTATTCTGTTTGATATTTTATCCAGATACATAGAATTCTGTTCATTGATGCCTAGAAAATATTCTGAAACTCTGGAGCATGAATAGATGCAGTATTCAGAAGTAATCCTCTAGCACAGAGATAGAGAAATACTTCTTAGGATGTGTAATCTGGGGATATTGATCTCATTTTACTGTTATTGAGTGGATTTTCCTCACTTTAATTAGAAAGATATTAGCTTCATTAAATATTCTGAAATGAAAACAGGAAAACTGTCCATGTAGTATGGAAGAAATGCCCTTGATAGTCTGATTACTTTGTGCCCTATATGGAGGCCTGGACTGGATTCATTATGGTATTACGAAACTTACTTTAGACACTGAAATCCATGTGCAGATTTAACCTCTGCTTTTTGGTGTTGCAAAGTTAAAATGAATGTCCTAAATCTGATCCTTGTCTTTTCACCAAAGGCTGTAAAAAAACAACTATTATTAAAAAACGTGCCAACAGCAGTTCTTGTAATACTGCAAGGACTCTTCAGGCAATTCTCTGAAGAGCAGTTGAAGAGGTTACTTTATCACTGATTTTTTTATTTGATATTTTTATGATTTGAACCATCTGGAATGGAAAACCCCGTGATTTTTAGCAATTCAAATCTGTGGAGTAATGGTTGTTGTACTGTAGTTAAGAGCAAAGTTAGGTCTTCTCTTAAAGGACATAATATACTCTCATCACAGAGGTAGATCTAAGAGGAAGTTGTACTTACACATCTGAGAAGATTTTGAAATTCTACCACTTCTATGTGCCTTCTTGCTCTATTGTTTGTTAGCAAAGAGTATACAAGTTTCTTGTCCTCTTAAGGGCTTTCCCTTGACATTTCCTCAGTGCCATCCAAGGAACTGGCTTGAACACTAAAAGAAATAAGCGGGAGGATAAAACTATTACATGGAAATGAATTACTGTCCTTGGCCCCTGTGCACTTAAATCTTTTGTTTGTTGTTATTATTAGTATTTCAAAACTGCTGTGTTCTTTAAATATTTGACCTCTAGAATGTGTATTTAGAAACATATCAGCTTGCTAAAGGAATAAGAACACTTTCCTCTAGTTCTTGCACATTTTACTAGGCCATGATCATGGAGCTATTTGGCTTAGAAGATGGCTATAACAGTTTCATATGAGAACTGAAGAGAAGGAGAACTGATTCAAACTTGCTGCACCAAACTATAGTAAAATTATCTTTTGTCAATTGTACTAGATAGAATTAATGCCTGTTTAGTGATTTCAGATAAGAAAAAATGTCAATAGAGCTATTCAAATAAGTAGAAACTTCCCACTCTCCAGAAGGAGGTGTTTTCCCAATGAGTAGTGCATGTGTCATCAGCAAACGATAGGTTTAGACTCAAACTTCTCAACTCAACTTGAAAAGGAATTGGTAAGGAAGGATAAAGCAAGGTCCTGCAGTGTCTGCATGCTAATGCAAGCTACAGTTTCTGGCTAATGGGAAATATTTATGATGCAGCACTGAAAACATCTGTTAGAAACAAAGAGCTGGGTTAAGAAAAAAATTAAGTGCTTACTGTGTCATAGAAATCTTTGGCTTTATGTTTCCTATGTGCTGTCTCAAATAAATGTAGCTGTTGAGTCACTCCTACTTGCTTGCCAGCACCGCAGAATATTTGCTGCACTGGATGACACTGTACTGCAGTGGATTTTCTCTTCTATTGCTAACCTCACGCTATTTGTTTCTCGGCACTTTTCCTTTCGCAGTCTGCATTCTGTCTTTGTGTGCACAATGATAAGGAAAGAATGGACTTGAATTCATCTCTTTCTGCTGCTGCTCACTTATTTTAAATTACTCTCAATGTAAGATCACATTGCAACACAGGTTTTTCTGTATCAAAGGAAATATTACTTTCAATGTATTTGATAAAAATAATTCAGTACAGCAGAGACTCTTTCCATTTTTTTTTCTATTTCATGTCCATTTATATATAGGCTATATGACCTTATTCTGAACCAAACAAAACCCTTATTTATGGATACAGGAAAAATTTCCATATATATTTTTAAATCCAAGTGCTGTTCTGCTTGGAAACATTGTGATAAAGACCTTACATACCTTTCTAGTTCTATTTTCCAAAGGGATAAGCAGGATTAAAAATAAGAATTTAAAAAAAAAAAGTTTTTTTGTTGGTCTTCAAAGTGTGCAAATCAGAAATAGTAATTCTTTTTCTGCAAGTAGTATGATTTCTAAGTAGTCACTTTTCTAGGAGGTTTTTGTCTAGCTGTCAGGAAAAATATAAGTTTTTCTAATAGGTTTCTACTCAAATTGTAGTTTTCTCTCCTCCCTCCCCCTCCAGTTTAGGAGCATGTTTTTTTCCCATTCTTTGGATCTGGTGTCTGGTTTTTGTTTGTTTTCTTCTTTGTTACTGAAATCAGTGACTTCTCTTGATAGAAGTTTGTCATAAAACTGGTAACTTGAAATTTTGGCACCACTGGAATCAATGGGAAGCTCATTCATCAAAAGCAAATAATGAAGAAGCAAAGCCCTAAAGAAGATGCTAGAACTCTGAAGGGAGGTGACATAACATAGCTCATGCCTAAAAAACTTAACACCTACCTAAAACCAAATGTTTCTGTCTGTTCTGTATGTCAGAAGTAATCCCTGGTTTATGATCTATGGCTGGTCATAATCCTGAAGACTGCTGGTGGTTTTGGGTCAAACTGTACTGAGAAGCACAACAATTACACAGTGCAGATAATAAAAATCTGTGTAGGTACACATGCCCTAGTCATGCTTAGTTTGTGAAGAGGTTGACCATCTTGCTTTCATATGGATGGACAGAAAAAAAGAACCAAAGCCAGAAACTGATCAAAAGGGAAAACAGTAATAGAAAACATATGGTAGAGACAAATGAATGGTTTCCCACATTAAATAAAAATGGATAAAAATGTCCTACCAGTATGAAAAAGTAGTCTCCTCTGTAACTTTGAGGATACCAAATATGGCTAATTTCCAGGAGCTCAGGGCTTCCACTCCTTTGTGGCGAACTTCCATGGCTTCAGTTCTGTACCACCTTTAGAGAAGAATTAGATTTTGCCAATGTGGTTTGGTGGTTCAACAGCTCTGGAGGCAACGTGGATGTGAATTCACCATGTTTCCCTCCTTCCACTTTGGTCAGTCATTAACGCTTGTGCATCTGTCAAACCATAAAGCCACAAACAGACTGCAAAGTCACTCATTTCATTTGCATGGGCATATGAAAAATTCTTTGATGACAGGAACTGTTGAAGGGGGCACAACAAAATGGAGAAGTAGGAAGATTAAATGAAAAATGAAGGGAAACTTAAACTAATAGTAAAGGATTTGATTAATCTTTTTTAAACTGAAATAAGATGTTGCAGCAGTGGCAAGGTTGTCTGTCTAGATACTGATTTTGATCCGTTTGACATTGGTTTTTTAGGCTTCATTTTATTTTAATAGCCTGATCCACTGCTGCTTGCCTTAGCTTGGTAAATTTCATGCAAACACACTCATTGTATCAATTTTCCTTCCTCACAGAAATTCTGCTCTCTGTTGCTGCCACATAGCACATAGAGTTTTCACACTCATACTGAGTAAAGTCTATAATCAGGGTCTGGAATCTAGAGTGAGTGGGAATGAATGACAAATGTTGATTGGAGGTCCTCAAACTCCTGTAGAGATCTCAAGTTCAGCTTCCTGCACCAAGGAGGACCAAGTCAGCCATGGCTAATCCCAGAAATTCTCCAAATACCTAGAATGCCCCCAGGCAATTCTTGCAGTATCTCTTTACTCTCCTAGTGACCCCCTCTTCCTGATGTCCAACTTGAACCACCCAAGCTGCAATTTTTTGCCATTGCTTCTTGTTACAGTCCTTCACTTTTAAGTGTTGGTTCCATCATGCCCATAACTGCCCTTCAGGCAGTTGCAGGATGCTACCACATAATACCTCAGTCTCTCTTTGTTTGACTAAACAAGCCCAACTCCCTCAGCTTTTTTTTTTTTTTTTTTTGTAATTGATGAACTTTGTGCATAATATCCAGCCTCATCAGCACTGAGCAGGGACTCACTTCCCTTGATCTGCTGGTCATCTACCTTCTAGATTTCTCTCTGCTGCTTCATTCAGCCTGGCATCCTCCAAGTACTTTAAAGCAGGGTTGTTGTTCAGCCCATTGATTCCCAAGGTTTATGGAGGCACAGTCCGTGGACTCAGGGCAGGACGTTGCACAAAAATAACTTTGGATGCTTTTGTTGTCCCTTTCCATAAGTTTCTTAAAGTTCTTCAGATGACAGATGAACTAAAACTCTTGAACTTGGAGCCTGATTTGCACAGGGAAACTGCTGATGAAAAGTATATGGGTCACTGAACCGTGCTATCACAGCATAAAAAAGGGTTCCAATTAATTACTGCTTGTTTTGTTGTTAATGTTACTGTTACGTGCAAACAGTATTTAATCCATCAATGGCAGCAATACCCACATTTATAGAAAGGCACTTTTGTACTAGCTGACCCATTAAGGAGCGATGCCACCTCACCAGCCACCATGGTATTGCACCATGGCAATACTATGGTGACAGAGGGTATCCCACTGAAGATGGTGAGCAACTAACACCGATCTACAGAACTGTCACCAACCTAGACCAGCATTCCTATATGAAGTTTCTCTGCACCAGGTATGTAGCAAAGACAGGCCCCTCCTCTTCTCTCTGATAAGAAATTAAGGCCCCAAATAGGATCTCTTCTGAGGTTTCAGAACAACTTTCCCAAACTTGACTTGTCAAAGCTTGTGCTTATGTTGGTGCTCACTGGCATAGACACCACAGAGGTCAGTCAGTCAGGTATTTCTTCATTTATCTTGCCATGATATTATCAAATTATCATAAATCTCTTGCAAAGCATACCTCCCTACTGTCAGTTTTAACTAATGCCTGCAAGGACAAAAAACAATTTCCTTTTTTCTTCCCCCTCAATATACCAGTTGTCATACAGCAGAACAGTTAAATCATTTCTTTCTCAGTCATATTAAATCTTGTCTTTAATAGACCTTAGGTAACAAGAGAATGCTCTGAATGCTGCTGTATGTGTGCCTGCTGCAAGTTTGCTTAGTGCTTGTGTTCTTTTCATCTAGGCAACTGTTGAGTTGTCTAGGAGACGTTGAACAGTATCACACCTACCCAGTACAACTACCTAAATAACCTGCTTTGTACAAGCTCTTAGTCTCAGTAGTCAATATTTCAACCTACCTTCTCATTCCTAGCTCATATGTTTTCAGATTCCAGACACAAGTACTACTGGCTACAGTTTCAAAAGCCATGCTAAAGTTGAGGTGTTTTTCACCCAGTAATTTTGTCTCACAGAATCGCAGAATTGTAGGGGTGGGAAGGGACCTCCAGAGATCATGGAGTCCACCCCCCTGCCAAGGCAGCTCCCTAGCCCAGGTTGCACAGGTAGGCGTCCAGGCGGGTCTGGAACGTCTCCAGAGAAGGAGACTCCACCACCTCTCTGTGCAGCCTGTGCCAGTGCTCCATCACTGCATTGTGAAGAAGTTCCCATGCACGTCTACATACTTGGTCATTTCACCATATAGGGTAATTAAGAGTTGATTATATCCTTGTTAATTGATGCTTACTTTTCATTATTACATTTTTGTCTTTCACATCTTTTATGTGGATTCCGAGTGGATGTTCTCCGTGTTATCTCTCAGATCTGACATCTAGTGGCCTTTAATTCCTTTCATTATCCTTTTAGACCTCCATTAATACAGACCTTCTTTTCCAGCCACGATCCTGTGCTGGTCACTGTGCTTTTTCACAGGCGGCACATTCCCCACATAGCCTCACAGTCACACTGGTCTGCGTTTGAAGACTCTGGTGAATCCCATCTGTGTATATGGACCTGAGTAGATAGACTTCCTAACCGTAGCTCCTAATTATCTGCTTAGTTCTCGTCCTTGGCTGCTCCCCTCCTTCTCAAAATGTGTCAGAGAGATAAGAAGCAGGCTTTGCCTTTAAAGACTCATGCAGTGAGTGCTTCAGCTGTTTCCACACAGACGGTCATTAAGTTGTTTCCACCATCCACCAACATCCAGCTCAGAATTTTACAGAACTTCCTTTCCCAATGGGCGTATTGGTTATCACTGAGTTTGGGTACAGGCCGAGTGAAAACAACTGCAACACTACCACTGCATCCTTTGCTTCCACTCCTTGAGAGGCTGGAGAAAGCTCTTCCTACCTATTGGGAACACACTGCTGTTTGAGGCTGGAAGCCGCAGGACCAAAACCAACGGGCTCCCGCATCCTCTCTGCACGGAGCCGGTTGCACCTCCCAGGCAGCCCCGCTTTCTCCTCCTCCTCCTTCCTCTTCCTTCACGGCGCAGAGCACAGGGCGAGCCCCTCCCCTTCCCCGCGTGGGGAGCGGCGGTAGCAACTAACGGTCCTTTGTGCGCTGCGGGAATGTGAGTGGCGGCGGCGCGGGACGGGACGGGACGTGGCCGCGGGTGCGGGTGCTGCCCCATCCCGCCACCGGGCCGGGAGCTGCGGCGGCAGCCTCGCGTCTCCGTCTCGTTGAGGGGCTGCGGGTGGGCGCTGGGACAGCGCTCCTCACGCGGTGTCTCTCTCTGTGTTGGCGCAGGCTGGCCCGGGTCACCGTCCTCCATGGCTGCCTGGGCTGCAGGACGTTCGAGCTGCCGCCCTCCGCGGATGTGGGTGACGTGAAGGCGCGGATCGACGCGGATGCCGGCTTCCCTGCTGCCCGGCAGCGGCTGTGGCACTGCGGGAGAGAGGTGAGAGCGGGGCGGGTGCGGGGGTTCCTGTCCGCTGCCCTCACGGGGCGGAATTTGAGGTGTAGGCACTCAGGAGAGGAGCGGATGAACGAATGACCTTGTGCCGTGGAAAGCATCAAGCGGAGGACATCGGCTCGGCGAGCTCCGGCCGTGCTGCCTGAAGGTGTCGGTGGGGTGGGATGGAGCTGGGAGGGGAAAGCAGGCTTGGGAACTGGGCTTCGGTATGGCGCAGGGATGCTCAAAGCATGGAGAACCAGGTGCTAGCAGTTGTACTGCTCAAGGAACTCTTACGTGTTTTGAGTTTTGAATTTATTTTTTTTTTTCTGACCTATTTTTTCCATCCTTGATTCTGCACTCTTCAGAGGCCTTCCTGTTTTGAGAGGAAGGGCTCTGAGTATCACCCTCTAAAACCCATCTGGAAGCCGAGATACTAGTACAGCTCTGTCTGACATAGACTTCCATGTTTTGGCAAGGAGCAGTCAGTAAGCAGGCTGTAGTAACTGTTCTCAGATACATGTTTCAGGTTAACATTTAAAAACATCCACATGAACAGGCATTCTGTGCTGCAGCAATATTGAAAATCCTTCTCAAGATTTTGAAAGCTTGTTTATTTTATTCGTTATTTTGTTGCTATGTCATTTTTTTCCATCACAGCTGCTACCAGGTGTTAAGTAATATCCAATATTTCTTTCACGTAGCACCTTATAGAGTCACAGAATCATTAATGTTGGAAAGACCCTAAGATCATTGAATCCAGCAATCAGCCCGTGCCTGTGACTGCCCTAAACTGTGTCACTCAGTGCAACAGCTATCCTTCTCTTGAAAAACCTCCAGGGACAGCGACTCCACTACCTCCTTGGGCAGACTTTTCCAATAATGAAGTGTTAATCTACTAATTAGAACCTGTTAATTCATCTAGATACTGCTCGTCTTTTGGGTACAAAAATACAACCAAAGAAAAGCTGACTATTCTCTCCCTTTCATACTTGCTGATGGGTTACAGCATTGTCTGGATTCTTTTCTATTTTACTGAGTCCTGAGTGGTGTACCTATTCTAAGTGATTTTACATCTTGAGATATGCTCTGCTCAAGTACAGCATTTATGTAGGATCTTACAATAAGCGTACTGTTGCTGTAAATACTTCTTGAAACTTTTGCAATTGAAAATAAATGTGTTTCCAATTAATGTTTTAAAATTATGACTATGTGCTGTAGACTGGAACTTTCTGCTTATTAAATGTATTCTGATTGTAAACATCTCTGTGTGAGCACTAACTTCTTCCTAGTGATTTGTTTTTAGTCACTGAAGGGAGAAAGTAGGCCTGAACTTTACTGTAAATTGAGGCTAATATAATAATACGACTTCACATAACAGAATTGTTAGCTTACTATAAGCTGAGACTAATTTCAACGGCTTAGTTTTCAAATTAACTCAATACAACTTCTAATTACACATTTGTTATTCCTTTATGTTTGTGCATCGTGTCATATATGACTGGGTCTCCCATAGTAGACTAAAACCATATAACAAAACCATGATGCTTTTCCCAATGGCTGCTAAGGAGTTTGTTGCTTAGTTTGTCCCCGTTTCTCTGGCATGTTCCCATTGACTCCATTGGTTTGCTCAGAGGTAAAAGTGAGATGAGATTGTCAAATTTCTCAGGGATTTTTCAGTGACATATTTATACTCTAAAAACTACCTTGAAATACCCTACCCATATCTACTTTTTGGTGTACATAGATCATGTATTTCTTTTGTATATTTATTTTCTTAGTGGGCATGCACCTTAGAACAGTAACTGCATGCTTCCAGAAGTTTGCAGAGCATGTAGCTTCTCAAGTGGAGAAAAAAATAAAATAAAAAGGCTGTGGTTTACACTTACTAGGCTTCTGCAGACGTTTTTCTACTTGATTTATTTACCTCCATTTGTTCTTGTTACTGTCAGACCAGTGCATCATCTGAGGAGTACGAATCAGACATTAGGCAAAGGAAGCCATCATAGACAACTGAGACTGAGAGTTCTGCTTAAACTGAATACTAGATGTTGGGGAGTATTTGTGTACTTCTAGCTAAAACCAGGCTTCACAGCATAAATATGTATGGAGTAAAACTAAACTAGATTACATATACTTCCAAGTATTTTGACCAAGATCTGTTTTTCTGTTTCAGTTGTCTGATGATATCAAGATTGTTGATCTTCAAAAGTCTCAACATCAAATTTTTCTAAAGCTTCAGTCAGAAGCATTGAAAGGGGGAGGTATGAAAAATACTGTCTCTTTTTATGAAGTAGAAGGTCCAAATGTTTTCTAATGCAGACTGGAATTAATAGATATGATTATTTTTTAAAGGGGAAGCAATGTATTTTTGTATAAGTATCCATTACAAGGGAATGAAACATGGAAATGCATGAAGAAGTTTGGTGTCACAAAAAAGCTGTGTTTCTTAGCTTACATGAACCACAGATCTACTGACTGATGGTTTTCTGGTGACAGGAAAGTAGGGTACTTGTGTATTAGCTACAAGTTCATGTTTTATCTCCAAAGAACCTGTAATGGTTCAAAAACTCCTGTGAAAATGGACTCCATGTTTCTATGACATGAAACAATTTTCTTTCTCTTATTTGGTATATGGCATTGATAGACTTCAAGTAAAGAGTTTTTTCCTCTTTCTAACCTGTTTTTTTTTTGATCATGCTAGTATATGTGGAATACATTATAAGTAGTCCTATGAAATCCTTAATGGAAAAGAAAAACTTCCTGTTTTTTGTGCTTGAATATTTTGATGTGAGATTTTCTTAGGAAATACTACTGTAAGGATTCCATATCTAGATAAAGCACTTAACTTTTCCTAGCCTTTCACTCTGATGTAAATCACTCTAAAGTATCTGAAGGCTTTAATACCAGACTTCTGCCTGTGTAAGTTCTGAGGTTTTTGTCTTAAATCAGGTGATTCAAGGAAGTCCCTGAATTTGTAACTTCATAGAGACCATGATAAGTAGGGCTAAGCATGTTGATTGCTGATGTACTCTGAAGACCATTCAAGACACCTCTGTGTTAATTCATCACTGGTGTCTATCATGTAATGCATAATTCTATTTTTATAGTTGGAGAATAATCATTCTCCAACTGGTGGGATATCAAGAGGTCTCTACTTCACCTTTCTTCTTAAAGCAGGGTCAGCTCTGAAGCTGAACCGGCTTGTTTAAGACTTGGACTGGTTGTGTTTGAAAGTTGCTGTATTTGAAATTTCAGTAGTTGGTAATTGGGATATAAATGACTCAAAGCCTTAGCTATCACGTTTGTTTCACCCAGTTATGAAATGTCATACTGACATTAACACCGACTGCATTTTTTTTTTTAGGATGTTATAATATCAGGTTGTAAGTTAATGTAAAACAAAATTTGAAGTAATTTTTTGGTATTTTTTTCTTAAACCCGAAAGTAAAAGCATAGTAGAATAATAACACAGATTTTTTTTTTGTTGTTTTGTCTGTTTTTAGGTCGTTTTGGACAAACAACTCCACCACTTGTTGATTTTCTTAAGGATATTTTAAGAAGATACCCAGAAGGAGGACAGATTCTTAAGGTATACAATAAATGGTATTTTTAGAAGAAATTAATGTGCATGACACGCTGCTATTAGTTTAATGCTTTCCAGCAAATGTTTATGGAAGATTTGAAGTACTGAAATCTGTCTTCATCAGATAATCACTCTAGTACATTAGATAAATATTTCTGTTTCTGTGAATAAAGCAAAGTGGGTTGTGTTTTTTTTTTTTGTTTAACATAGTCTTTGAGCTTGCTTGTTACCGGTGCCATTATAATTAGTAAAAAAGAGATAAAAAACAGATGTTAGTTTACATCATGAAGTGTTTGATTTAATTGTGAGTGAGCTGTCTAAAATGTTTAGTTTGCTCGCTATTATATTAATTTCTGCTGTAAACTATCAAAAAGTACATAATAGTTTACGCAGTTCTGTGGGACTTATCTTAGTGTAAGATTGGGATAAGCCTGAGAATCTAATATGAAATTTTGCTATGGAATTTCGTATTAAATAAATATGTTTTTCCTCAATGAACTACAATGGTATCACAGTCTTGTAATTAGATTAAGTACACTTATATAAATACACCTATATAATCTTCTCCCAGATTACTAGTGACAGGACGAGAGGGAATGGCCACAAGTTGCGCCAGGGAAGATTTAGATTAGATTTGAGGAAAAACTTTTTCTCTGAAAGAGTGGTCAGGCACTGGAATGGCTGGCACTAGGGCGCATTAAGTTGCAGTGCTCTGTGTTTGAATGCTGAGTATTACATGGGCAAACCAAAGATTAGAAATCATAGCATTGACCTAAGAGAGAGATTTTTTTCAATTAATAAGATTAATAATTAATAAGATTTCAATTCTTGTAGGTCCTTTCCAACCTAATGAATCTATGAATCTATGAATTAATAAGATGGGGAACTGGTAGAATAGGCTTTATCTCTCTTAACTCTGGACATCAGCAATGCATTTGATACTGTCTCGCATGACATCCTTATAACAAAGCTAAGGAAGTGTGGGATAGATGAGTGGACAGTGAAGTGGGTTGAGAACTGGCTGACTGGCAGAATGCAGAGGGTTGTCGTTGGTGGTGCAGAGTCCAGTTGGAGGCCTGAAACCAGCGGTGTCCCCCAGGGGTTCGTGCTGGGTCCAGTCTTGTTCAACATCTTCATCAATGACCTTGATGAGGGGATAGTGGCCACCCTCAGCAAGTTTGCTGATGATACNGTGTAGGGAACCTGCTTTGGTAGGGGGATTGGACTTGATGATCTCTTGAGGTCCCTTCCAACCCCTATGATTCTATGATCTCAAAACACAGATAATGCTAAACAGTTCACAGTGATTTCAATAAGTTTAGCAATGGAAAAGATGACTTGGCTAATTTATCATAGCTTTCCATTCTAACATGTTGAACTGTCAGTTTTACTTTTGAAGGGCACTTCATCTGATAATTTCATATTTGAATAATGTACGTGTCCAGAATGTATCATGGCATGGCTGGTAGGGAATTCATTTCTCTGGTATGTGGGAATTCCAGGTTCTGACTAGATGGGATTTGTTACAGATGTGTTTCTGTTCACAGAAAACACAATAAAATGAGTGACAGTAGGCGACAAACCCTGTTGTCTTGGAAGGTTTGGCAGCTTGCATCATGGATATATTTTTCAATAGTATCCATTCTATGAACACACACTTACCATTTTTACTGTGTAAATAATACTGAATACTAGTTGAATCTATAGTGTACATTTGCATCATGAAGGGTTCATAATTTCTTAAAAAGTGAAACTCAGTTTCTCATTCTAGCATGAAAAAAAATAAGATAATATCCTTAGAAATCAGACAGTTAGATCTAATGTTGTAAATGTTCATCTTTTCATGTTTTTCAAATCAGTGTTAACTGTCTGTTAGGAAAGGCTTAGAACTAGGAATTTTGCTGGTCTGTTGAATTTGATTTCAGTGTTAATATTTTTCAAATATATTGCTGTTAAAGTCAAGTGTGCCGCAGAATGAATGAGATTCCTTGGCTACTTGTTAGTTTCCCTTCTGATTTCGTGTTTCTAAAGACTTTGGCTGTTTTTCTGCATCTTCTTGCATGATTGTGTTAATTCTTTTGGAAGAATTTATATTATTATTTTTTTTTAAATTAAGTACTACATGTAGAGATTCTGTTTAAAGCATATGCTTTCAACTGGGTGTTTTCCTTGCTATCTTCTCTTGATTTTAAATGATATAGAACTGACATTAAAAATAAATTATTTTGGTTAATTTGTTATGTACTTTAATGGACTGAAAATATTTTTGTAAAGGGGAAAAAGGACTTATCGCTTTAAAACTCTATACTAGATATCAGTGAGTTTATTACTCACTTATTACTGTTCATTACTGCCAACAGTATATTGGAATCCAACTCGAACATTCATCTTACTAACTGCTCTTATATTGCTGTGAATGATTGAAGAAAATTTATATTGTGTGTTATGTTTTGATGTGATGTACCTATGTACGTAGGTCTTCAGTTCAACTGAGAGACTCCTTTATGCAAAACTTAATTACACATATTGCCACGCACATGGGTACTTATGTGGTGCATTTTTGAAGCACTGACACACTGAAGATCTGGTAGAAATAGAGCTTTTCGTGAAATTCTTAATTATTCACATGAGTATATGGTAAATGATACTAGATGGACATACTTTATCAATATAGTTTATAATGAGTATAGTCAACTACTTTATTTACATTTCAGTTATTAGATTTTTCCATGGCTCTCACTGCTACTAATGCTGTTTAACAAATAGTCAATCTTAATATAAGCCTCTTTTTACTCAATGGACTTTGACAGGTGACCTCTGTTGATTCATTATTGTAGAGATACTGCTTAGAAATGTCTTGCACCTCATTGCTGTAGGATGTTGACTTGAATTTAGCTAATGCAAAGAAGAACACGGTGTATTACTCCTTCATAATTTTTTACTTGATATCTGTCTCAAAATTGTGTGGTTTTAACAATGAACTTTTTATTTATATATATTTTTTTCCAATCTTCTGCCATCTTTCATTATTTTGAGACTCTGATTTGGGATAATATAGTTGTTAGAGTAACAGTTAAATGGTTTAGTTCTAAACTGTACAAATACTGGTTGCATGTGATATTAGAGCTCTAAATTCAAATCATGGTTATAGTATTTGTCTGAATGTTCCTTTTATAATGTCTGTTTTCATTCAGGTAAGCTGGATAAAATACTTTTGGTTGAAAGGCATGACAACAATTATACTTGAGACGATTACAAGTTACTTTCTACTGCTTAAGTTGGAAAGCCATGGCTATGGTGTGTGTACAATTACTGCATTGCACCTTATCTTGTTTCTTTTAATTCTTATTGTCAGGAACTGATTCAAAATGCAGAAGATGCCGGTGCCACCGAGGTTAGGTTTTTATATGATGAAACTCAATATGGAACAGAAACTCTGTGGTCCAAGGACATGGCGCAGTATCAGGGTAAATACACTTTTTACTAATTTTGTCCATTCTTCAGTATGCATGTAGTTCTATGCTTTTTTTCTGTGTGGAGTTGACTACTATAGGGATGTCTCCATCGCTGCTTCAACCTTGCTAGATCTTTTCTTTAAGTTCTGATGTTGATAATTTTTTTCCAAAGCAAGTTTTTAGTTTTGAAGGCCATGCTGTCTTTTTGCAGGCTGTCAGTTGCAGTTTTCCAAGTACTTCCAATTATTCTGGTTAAGGAAATATTCATGTTCTACTTTATTCTAAGTTAATTCTCTGAGAGATATGTGTCTATCTCTAGGTTTATTTCCCTTGGAAATAGTACCATACACATTGATAATTCTTAACTTTTTGCTTCTGATTTTTGCTACTCCTCTGCCTGTACCTTACTTTCATCACCAAGAGTAATCTGAGTCATTGCTTCCCCATTAAATTTGCAGACACTTATTTCAAGGAAATACTGTCTCAGTTTTCTAAATTAATTCTCTAGAAATTTTCAGCAGTGAATAGTTTTCTTCTGTCATCTTTTTAACACTTGCCTATTTATTTTAGGGCCAGCATTTTATGCGTACAATGATGCAGTTTTCACACCTGAGGACTGGCATGGTATACAGGAAATTGCTAGAAGCAGGAAGAAAGATGATCCCCTGAAAGTTGGAAGATTTGGAATTGGCTTTAATTCAGTTTATCATATAACAGGTACATTCAGTATATATTTTCATTTAAACATTTTTTAATTATGTATTCATCAAGTATGTAATAACATCTGTACAGTACATTTTACGTTAGATCCCAGCTAAGTTTCTCTAAAGAGTACATACGTTTTTCTAAAACCCTATAAAGGTGTCTTTCTTATTTTTGAAGATTTGGAGAAGATTTGCTTTTTCTAATAACATTATTGTGTACTTAGTCCCTTATATGGAAATGAACATTCCTCTACATCGTTATTTCAGTTATGTGCTGCAGTTCACATTATAGAAAGGTGTAATATAGAGTGGATGTATAGGCAGAAGCATCTAGTCTAAATTGGTCACTAGATCAAAACTTTATGCAAGGTCTTTATATAAAAAGCAGTGATGTTTATTTTATGCTAAAAAGGGTACACCATAATACAGGGATTTATGTGTTTACAGTTGAGAAAGATTTTCCAAAAAAATATACTCCACGCAAAAAAACCCTGACAAAAATAACTTTACTAACTGGGAAAATTAAGTATGAAAATCCATAATTCTTTTGGAATGCTTTACTAATGTACAGTTAAAAAGAAGTAGATATAAACAGTGCCTGCAGCCTTTGTAGTAGTTACAGTAATACAGGATAAAGACAAAATTTTTCTGAAATAACGTATTGAACGCGTGTTGCCTGTGAAGGGGATTAATAAGGCTCAGGGTGTTTTTGCAGTATATTCACCTAGCACAGCCTGCATAAAATCTTAGTTAAAGTTAATACGTTGAGTGGTTTGATAACTTTGGAATGCTATGCTTTTATATATGTCAGCCTTCGGAATCTGCCAAGTATGAATGTAATAGGATACATTTTTTAGAAAAGTAGGTTTTTTAAAGTCTTTTAAACGTCAAAATATACAGTTGAAAACAACTCCACCCTTTTTCTGTTTGCTAAAATCCAGAAGTCTTATTGCAGAATAGGGATGTGGTTGTTGCTTTCTGTCAGTAAATACTGAACTATATGTTATCAGAATTTTGTTAGGTTCATTGTTGTTTTAGAATGGAGTAAAACTGTATTTCAAAATGCTCTTTTAGGGTTATTAACATATTTTGGCGTTTATTTATGCAGATGTTCCTAGTATTTTCAGCGGTGACCAAATTGGAATGCTGGATCCCCATCAAACCCTCTTTGGACCTCATGAATCAGGCCAGTGTTGGAATCTCAAAGAAGATAGCAAGGAAATCAGTGAACTTACAGACCAATTTGCACCATTCATTGGTGTGTTCGGCAGCACTAAGGAAACTTTTAAGAATGGAAACTTTCCTGGTACATTTTTTCGCTTCCCACTTCGATTGCAGCCGTCCCAGCTGAGCAGCAATGTTTATGACAAACAGAAGGTTTTGGAACTGTTTGAATCCTTCAGAGCAGATGCTGACACAGTATTGTTGTTCTTAAAGAGTGTTCAGGATGTTTCACTGCATGTTAGAGAGGCGGATGGAACAGAGAAGCTGATTTTTAGAGTGACTGCTAGTGAGAACAAAGCCTTGAAACATGAAAGACCCAATTCTATCAAAATCTTAGGAACAGCAATAAATCAGTATTGTAAGGGAGTTCCAAGCAATAGCATAACGTGTGTGACGTACCATGTAAATATTGCTCTAGAAGATGAGTGTGTTAAGGATGCACAGAAAACATCTTGGTTAGTGTGTAACTGTGTAGGTGGCCGAGGAATGTGTACTGAACTGGACTGCTTAGCAGATGACTTGAAATTTGTTCCTACTATTGGAATAGCCATGCCTTTATCATATAATGAGAAGGATAAAGGAGCTGTAGCAGACTTCTCAGGAAGAGCATTTTGTTTTTTGCCTTTGCCTCCAGGTGAAGAAAGCAAAACTGGTCTGCCAGTTCATGTCAGTGGTTTCTTTGGTCTCACAGACAATAGAAGGAGTATCAAATGGCGAGAGCTGGATCAATGGAGAGATCCAGCAGCTTTGTGGAATGATCTTCTTGTGGTGAATATTGTGCCAAAGGCATATAGCACCCTTATTTTGGAAGCTATCAAACGAATGGAGACTGAGGAGAATTCGGATTTTCCATTGTCAGCTGAAAGAATTTATGGTTTATGGCCTGATGAGAACAAAATCAGGGTACCCTGGAAACCAATTGTAGTACCTCTCTTTAAAGAGCTGCTTCAGCATACAGTTATTTACTCAGTGAGTAATCAGTGGATGAAAGTGGAACAGGTGTACTTTTCTGAAATGGATGAGAGTTTGGAATACACACAATCTGTTCTCAACTACCTCCAGAATTCAGGGAAGCAGATTGCCAAGGTACCAGCAAATATTGCTAGTGCAGTGCATTTTACTACTTGTACTGTTAAAGCTGTGAAAAAAGTGACTCCTGCAGTTGTACGGCAAGTACTAAGGAAATCTGGACACAGTGGACCTGCTGAAGAAAAGCTTCATCTCCTTCAGTTTGTGCTTTCTGATGGAGTGTACAGTGAACTCATTGGACTGGAGCTTTTGCCACTACAGAACGGAAACTTTATTCCTTTTTCCTCATCTGTGTCAGAGCAGGATATCGTTTACATAACCTCAGAAGATTTTCCCAGGTATAATTAGTATTTTAAAATTTGCTTTATAGTTTAAATGCTAAAGAGCTTCAGAATGTTATTTGCTTGTCAGGAAATAAGTTGATACACAACGGCCTATAAAGTAATGAAATATTGCATAGACATATCTCAGTTTTATGGATAAATGTAAATGTTTGTATGCATGTGTCTCATTTGAAAAGTTTGAAAGCTACTTAGTTCTATAACTTTATAAAGAATCATGTCATCTAGGCTTTAACAGAATGCCACAGGATATACATCAAATTATAAGAAAGTACATTAAATTAAAAGGCTTTATTAAAGTATGAGATAGCTTTAGGCTTTTTTATTTTTTTAACCTGTAGCTGTTCATTCTTGTCTCCTATATGTGATGGAACCACCCCTTTTTTTCCTTGATTTCAGTAATTTTCAGCTCCTTTTGGGTAAGATGAGGAGTTGTGGGATAGATGAGTAGACAGAGAAGCAGACTGAGAACTGGCTGACTGACAGAGCTCAGGGGGTTGTGATCAGTAGCACATAGTCTAGTTGGAGGCCTGTAGCTAGTAGTGTTCACCAGGGGTTGGTGTTGGGTCTGGTCTTGTTCAACATCTTCATTGATGACCTGGATAAAGGGATAGAATGCATCTTCAGCAAGTCTGCTGATGATACAAAGCTGGGAGAAGCGTCTGACAGACCAGAAGGCTGTGCTGCCTTTCAGGACAACTTGGGCAGGCTGGAGAGTTGAGTGGAGAGGACCCGTATGAGTTTCAACAGGGGCGTGTGTATAGTTGTACACCTGGGGAGGAATAACTGTGTGCATCAGTACAGATTAAGGGCTGATGTACTAGAAGGGAACTCTATGGAGAGAGACTTGAGTGTCCTTGTGAACAATGGGACGATCACAAGCCAACAAAATGCCCTGGTGGCCAAGGCCAGTTTAGTTTCTTACTGCTCTCTTTCCTAAGTTGTTCTTAACTTTTTTATAGGATGATACCCACTGACAGCCCAATATACAAGTGACTACTTTGCATGCACCAATTACCATGATTATTACCATGCTGGGAATTTCTGTATTGGAGCATACATGAATTAGATGTTTAGCTGAAAACTTATTTATTTATTTTTTAAATGTGTTAGATCACTCTTTCCTGGCCTTGAAGGGAGATTACTTTCTGATGACCTGAAGCCTGAGGTTCTAGCTGCTTTGAAAGAAGCTGCCAAAAGCAGAGGTAATGTCTTTTGTAAACTCCTATGATGAAATAGATTGCTAATTGTTGAACAGAGTAGTTGTAAACTTCTTTGAAATAGAGTTCACATTACTAAGTTGATCATCTCAGAAAGAACAAAAGACTGCAGACTAAAACGTATATGGCATAAATGAAAATTATGAATGAACATAAAGAGAAGATCTAAAGAAGGATGAAAATATACAATAAAAGAATAATAGGAGATAACTCAATGCAAAGTTTGTATGTTTAGTAGTCTTTCTCTTGACATGGTCTGAGTTCTGTGCTACATGTCTTATGTTATCATTATACACAATAGCAGTATCATGTTTTTTGTTTGTTTGTTTTTTTAATATTATAGATCATTTCTTATCTCACAATCACAAGTGATCATATCCGTGCATTTTTAAGATACATCTATAAAAAACCAAACAGATGAAACCATCTTAATCATCTGGCTGGATACAAGGCCAAGTGCCGGGTCCT
>VXAB01005238.1:0-28225 GCA_013399175.1 Odontophorus gujanensis
ACCGATGTTCAGTCGGTGCTGAGTGTCACACATGGGGCAGAACTGCCACCATGATGGCGTGGAGCAGAGGGCAGGCTGCAGTGTGAGCTGTGCTGGGCCGCGTGCTGCCTGGAGGCAGCAGGTAGGGCATGCCTGATCTACAGTCTAGAAATAAAGTGCTTTCTCCATGGCCCCCAAGAACTGATACAGCCCTCTGTCCCTATTTTCTGCACTGATAAAATGGCACTATTTTTTTTCTATTGCTGGTAATTGGTAGGAATTCTCTTTTCCATGCTGGAAAAATAGAAATATTTCTTTTAGAAAGTACAACTCCTCAAATTTTCATTTAATATATACCCAAGGAAAATCATTATCTTGCCAATTGAACTACGTCTTTTCCCTAATTTTCATGTGTCATTTTGTTTTGTGCTTAAAAAAAAAAAAAATTCTGATTTGCTTACATTTAAAATCTGGAAGGGATTTCAAACAGAACAGCTACTACTTTGCTCCCTTCTGCTAACTATACAGATGTCTAATTTTTACTGTTGGTTCTTCCAACACAGATATGTATCCCATTGTTGTACTACTTATATCCAGATATTGTTAGTACTATCAGTAAGGTAAATTTTAACTGCATAGCAATTCAGGATAAAAATGAAGAGCATAAAAGGTTAGTTCAGTTGAATTTCAGAATTCACTAGTGCATCATTTGAATGATGCATCATTTGAATGACTCAGTTCCTGTGTTGCTTTTTAGATAGCATTTCCAGAAAGCTTTCACCAATTCACTAAGTGAAAGCTAGCTCTTGTTTCCATAAAATGTCACATCCTTGATGCCTGGCTGGTTTGAGTCTTAAGTCAGTAGCCAATCTTGTAGATTTAGACCAGACTTCCACATTTTTAGTTCTGTAACATGTTACTGGTACATGCAGATGGAGAACAGTGTCGTTAGCCAAAGATGAAAAATAACAATCAACATATAAGATCTGAATATCTTTTTGATTACCTGACACTAGGGATAAAAGTACATAGTGAGGTACAAGTTAATATAAACTTTATATATAAATTATGTCAGCTTTTACTCATGTAGTAAGTCAAAATAATCTTCAAAGTTAAAATTACAGATTGAAATGCTTGTATATGTCTTTCAGTAATCTTGACAGAATACTTAGGAGTTTGAGAGATTTCTTAAAGTCTTGATGCAAAAGGTTAAATAAACTTTTTAAAATTTAGTCTTCTACCATCTGTGAAGAAAATGTAAAGACAGCAAAAATATAGGAGACATTCTATTTGGTTTAACAGTCCAATTCAAAATGGTTTTAAATACTACACGTCTGTAGAATAGTTTTATTCACGGAGGGCTTTGGTGGGGTTACTAACACTTATTTTGTTTAGAGACTGGTTTAATTTAAATACAATTACGACAAATACTTGATATTTTTTCCATTTGAGTTCAAGATTAGGCTGTATTTGCATAGGAATTCAAATGCAATAAAATGTATACCAAGCCAGTGTCTTAAAACTTTTAGAAAAACTGATCATATCTGTCCTGCTATCTAAAGTACTGTATTTTACAAGTATTTTACAAGTGTAATGCTTTTGTAAGCAATCCATTTGTTAATAAAGAGAAAATTAGCTATCACAGTTCAGTAAGAGACAGGTTCTTTCAGGTTTTTGCAGCTGAAGTTTTTCAAAGATATTTAGATGCTTAAAGGTACAAATCAGCCCAAGCAGATTTATTGGGTTTGTGTTGCCTTCTCTTAGTCAGACAATAAATTAAAATGGTCATCTAGGCTTAGTGTATTAATGTAGAGAAAATGGTGCCTATAGGGTCATTTCCTGAGACTGATGCCTAACATGGGTTGGATGAATCACTATCTCTAGGTGCCTATCTCTCTACACAACATGCATGGACTAACTTAAGGACTTTGCCCAGGATCATATCCAGATGGCTTTTGAAGATCACCAAGATAGGGAATTGAACAACCTCTCTGGACAACCTGTACCAGTGCTGAGTCAGCGATTCAGTAAAAAAGTGTTTCCTGATGTTAAAGAGGAGCATTCTGTGTTTATGTTCCTGCACACCCTGAGAAGAAACTGTCTCCCTGTTCTGATCTTTGTACGTGTATAGATTAATAATATACCCTTTGAACAAATCTTGAGGGTAGAGAGGCCTTGCAGAGAGATCTCAACTAATCCGAAGTCTGGGCAATCACCAAGTTTATTTAACAAGAGCCAGATTCTGTACCTTGGATGAGACAACCATGGCTACACAGTACAGACTGGAGGATGAGAAGTCAGAGAGGAGCCCTATGGAATGGGATTTGGGGGCTTCTGGTTGATGGCAAGGTGAATCTTTGTCATAGTGTGCCATGGAAGCCAAAAGGACCAGCCTGATATAGTAGTTGGTGGCCCTGCCCATGGCAAGGGGCTTGGAGCAATGTGACCTTTAAGATTCCTCCCAACCTAAGCCATTCTACTGTTCTATTATCTCTGCTTTCTGGTGATAGTGACAACCCAGGGGAATGACACGGAGCTGTGTCAGGATAGGATTTTGTTGGGTGTTAGGAACAGGTTGTTCAACAGAGGGGGATGGGCACTGGAACAGGCAGTGGTCATGGTCCCAGGCTGCCAGAGTTCAAGGAGAGTTTGGACAAAGTTCTCAGATATGTGGTTTGAATTTTGAGTGGTTCTGTTGGAATCAGGAGATGGATTTGATAATCTTTGTGGGTCTCTTCCAGCTTTGGATATTCTATGATTCTACATTTTTATGACTAGGTTGAATAACCCCAGCTGTCTATGCCTTTCCTTATCTGGGAGTTGTCTCAGTCCCTTCTGACTTGATTAGACTATGCATCTAGCTTTAAGATGGCTAAAATTGTAAGACATATTAAATCCACTATTAGTATCCTATTAAATCAGCTAACCATGGAAAATCTTATTAGCCACAAATATTAAAATTAATTTAAATATTTAAAAGTAGATTAAAGTTGAGAAAAGAAAAGCAAACAACAAGAACAGCAAACAAACAAAAAGAACCCACTAAAGCAAAGAAAAAGTCTCATGCCACTTTATGCAATTAAAAAATCATGGCCTTATTGACCTGATAGGAATTCAAGAACTGCTGGAAAAAAACATCATCTAACAAAAGCTGAAGTGATGGCGTGTCCCAAAATCAGAAAACCTGTGGATATTCACAGACTGTATGCAAAATGGTTCATGCAACAAGATCAAATGCTTCAATTGTTTCAGTTTTTGATGTTTCATACATATGATCTGTTGTTAAATAGGTTTCAAAATTTTCCATACTCATCTGCCTTCTGAGTGACTTGTTCAAGAGGTCTGGATAAGTCTGATAGAAGATATATAACTTTAATATGCTAAATATGTTTTTAAATCTTCCTTATAATAATAATAATCTTTCTTATTTAGTAGAGTGGGAAATAGACTGAAATTCTAGGAAATGCAACGTATTAGTACCTTGCAGAAAAGGAGCAAGAACAAGGCAGGCAGGCTCCTTGATGTTACCAGCAATGAGGGAATAGATGCCATTTGCCGTCCACTAGAAACATCCTTTTTATTAATTTGAAACAAAAGATTCAGCTTTGTATAATTATTTGAATGAGACCATTATGCAAGTTCTTGTCTACAATGGCACTCACATGCTCTTCTCTTGATGGACCGTGTCCTTTTTCTCTGTCAGTTTTCATGCAGAATAGCTAGAGAATTACATTTCTAATAAATTCTAATAAAGTCAGACAACTGCTTAAGATGTGATTTGTCTGCTATTGTGCTGAATACAGACAGATGCAGGCATGTTGGATTGAACACAATTTATTCCAGCAGTGGACATCTTTCATTCAAAATATTTTTTTGCAAGCAGCTCCTTTGACTTCTTAAAATTTAATAAGCTTTATGAGCCCTGTTAACATTTCCAAACTTTTGTGATTCTAAATCATTATTTCATTAACATATTTTAACCAAAAGTCCTGTACAATGTTTCATTTATACCAGTCTTGTTTTTTTCTTACAATTACTTCCAGGAATAGAACCATTATTTTTCAAGATTTTTTTCTGAAGATTTTTGTAGTGGAAACGCTAAGTCATGGACTGAACCAGTGATTAAGCACCTGGTGGGAAAGCAGGGCCAACCCAGAGGAGCTTAGATGAATGCAATGTACCTGAGTAACTTGAAGGGGTGGAGCAAGGATCCACCCCTTCCTAGACCTCATTTAATGGTTGGCAGTGGAGGTCCCTGCTGATTTCAGGGCTTATAAAGGTAAGCAGTTACTTTCCTTTGTTTCTGTATTTGTGGCTGTTGCATTTGGGTTTGTTCTTATTTGCTGTAGTCAAAGACTTTGCCACTCTACTATTATTGTAGTACTTTCTGTCCTGTGATAGCATTACAATTTGGAAGTGATTTATTACTACATCTTTGCTATAGTTTGCTGTAAAAGTTCATGAGATACCTAAGGGGAGAACATACACTAGAGTTCCAAAATGGTGGAATAAATAAAACTGTTTTAAAGTAATAATTTCATTTAAGTTCTTAAATTATTTTGTTTCACTCTATTTACTGTTATACACAAGTTGAAGAAAAATATGCTGCAAATAATGCTACTAAGTGAAGGCAAGTAATGGTAGGGAATTAAGCTATCCACTGATCAGGACAAGTCTGCTAATTAATCAATTCAGCAGACTTGCCTTTGCCTCCTGAAGAACGTATGGACAGAAATCTGATGTCCTTCTCAAACTTTAGCTGTTGGAGGTATAGTTGTTTTCCTTTCCCCTTCATCTGTTTCAAATCATCTGTGAACTAAGGTCTCCTAGGAGGCTGAACAGAAGAACATGATACTATAGAGGTATTAATCTAGTCTACTACCACTGCAATCAATAGGAGTTTTGTTTTTTGTCTTGGACAATCTNTTGCATTTGGGTTTGTTCTTATTTGCTGTAGTCAAAGACTTTGCCACTCTACTATTATTGTAGTACTTTCTGTCCTGTGATAGCATTACAATTTGGAAGTGATTTATTACTACATCTTTGCTATAGTTTGCTGTAAAAGTTCATGAGATACCTAAGGGGAGAACATACACTAGAGTTCCAAAATGGTGGAATAAATAAAACTGTTTTAAAGTAATAATTTCATTTAAGTTCTTAAATTATTTTGTTTCACTCTATTTACTGTTATACACAAGTTGAAGAAAAATATGCTGCAAATAATGCTACTAAGTGAAGGCAAGTAATGGTAGGGAATTAAGCTATCCACTGATCAGGACAAGTCTGCTAATTAATCAATTCAGCAGACTTGCCTTTGCCTCCTGAAGAACGTATGGACAGAAATCTGATGTCCTTCTCAAACTTTAGCTGTTGGAGGTATAGTTGTTTTCCTTTCCCCTTCATCTGTTTCAAATCATCTGTGAACTAAGGTCTCCTAGGAGGCTGAACAGAAGAACATGATACTATAGAGGTATTAATCTAGTCTACTACCACTGCAATCAATAGGAGTTTTGTTTTTTGTCTTGGACAATCTTCTCTGATAGAAATCTGTCATATGCATTTCTAATATCATATGTTATGTGAATTATATCTCTAAACTGATCGTCTCTCAGTTTCTTATTCTTTTATTATGCCTATCAGATGGTGACACATTTATATACGTCAGAGATTTGGTTTAGGTCCTCAGCTGGGATATGAACAAAAAAAATCTGAAGCTTTAGGACTGATGCTTTATTTCCAATTTAAAAGGCTGAAAGTCTGGTCCCATTTCAGCTTTCAGACATCTTCCAACACTAAACAAAGAAACTAGGTTCACTGTTTTCTTTCTTTAGACACATCTGAAAGAAATAAGAACAAGTGTGTTGTTTGATGATTATGGATCTATTTGTATTACTGGGTCAAAAATGAATGAATACTCTGCAGTTTACAGATGAACCATAAAGAGAAATCACATGGAAGATACAGTTTCCAATGAAGTCTCTTCATTGTCAGTCCAAATGTTTTCTTAACATTGAGGTTAATGTTCCAGTAATCTTCAGATATTGGATTACTGTGTTAGTATGTGTATTACATGACTGAAGCAGAACAGAACTCTGTTGTATGCAGCAAATGCCAAAGTTGCCTCTACATAGTAACATTCAGACCCTTTAAGAATTTGTGAGTATGAATGAAGGTAGTTTTGGCTGAGCCTTCCCCAGACTTGCTCATCGCATCTTCATCTGGTGCGTTTCAGTAGAAACGTGTATTTAAAGCATAGGATTGGTTCTGGGAGCCTGTGATCAATTTATTCATAGGTTCAAGATTTTTTTTTGAAAGGTGATGGAAACTTTCTGCTGTAGCTGCAAGTTCAGTTGGGAGCTGTATTTTGATAGCCTTCCTTCATATAGCCTCAGACTTGAAATCAGAATAGCTCTGGAGTGTGCATGTCCAAGGAAGTCATTGAATATTCCTACTGAGGGGCTAGAAATGGACTCATTCAAGTGGATTCCCAAGTCTGAACCTTCACTAACAGAAAAAATTAATGCATCTCACTGAAGGTTAAAAATATTGTGGAAAATTTGCATGACGAAGGAATATTTATCCAATGAGTACTTGCATCAACACATAAGAAAATGAAGAAATATAGTAGTCAAAATCTATTTTGGGTTATGTGTGTTATGTTATTTACATCTTCCTCCTTCCTTCAGGTTTATGTTCTTTCACCCTAATATAAGGTTTTGTTGTTTTATTATATACACAGAATTATGTGCTTTTTGAGACAGGAAAGTATTGACAATGTTTGGCCTTTGGAGGAAAGGTTTCATTTTTCCAGTGCCTGAATAAATACTCATCTGGTTTTATTTTATAGTTTTACAAAGAACTCATAGATTTTTTTGAACCTGACCCTTGCTGTTGCTGACAATACTTGGCAGAAGTGGACTAGTGATATAATACAGAAATGTTACGCTGAGTTGTGCCTCTCCCTGTGATGTAATGTACCTTCTCTGACCTTATGGAGAGTGACTCATAATATAGATTTGTCATAGACTTAAAGAAAAACAGAACTGTTTTTATCTGAAGGAAAGGTAGAATTAAATAAATTTATTGAGAGTTCAGCAGTCTTCCTGAATTCAGGAGGAACAGTAAAAGTTATGCTGCTTGCTTTGCTTTATCAAGAGAGGAAGCTCCATTTGTTTTATTTCATTTGCTGTAAATGATGTGCTTTAGGCAGGTTATTTGGTGTTTCAGTAGTTGATCTGCTGCGTACAATGGAGAGTGGGGTTAATATCAGAAGCAGAGGGGGGGGGAAAAAACAGTATTGAGAGGAAAGGAGGAAGATATTGAAATAGATATCCCCTAGTCAGAGGGACAGCAGGTAATAACCCTGCCTAAGAACATCAATGGAAACTGAACAATATGAAAGCAAAGAAAATATACTATAATGATATCATTACAATTTTGAGTGCCTACTCTTACTGATTACTTTGAAGGTTGAAAAAAGTAAAAGTCATTCAACTGATGATGCAACTCAGAATTAGAATTTCAGGAAGAAAGCTCTGAGTACAAATTCCTTCATACTAATTCTGTTTTGTTTTCTTGCTGTGATGGTTTAAACTGTCAACACAGGGAGGTGAAAGTCACTTGCAGGCATATCCCTCCTGTTGAAGGAAATTGTATTTGATCATATTTACAACATTCTTAGAGTCAGCAGCTATCCTAGCAATGGACAGGCTGATTTACTCATTACTGGGATTCCTGAGTTCTGTCTCCATCATTTCCAAGTCAATAATGGTTGCAAGATTTAGCATATGAATGAGGAAGCACTTAATGAAAAGTTGTCATGGAGGGTAATTTCTTACCAAATTTTCTAGAAGGCAATCAAATACTATTTACGTTTCATGAGGAGACAATTTACAATAAACTTTTAAAGTAACTTATTTTTTACAATTAAGTCTACAGAAGCCCCAGTGTGGACTACAAGCACTATGAAGAGCCAAATATGGAATATAAAGGACAACAAGTATGGTGCACTTCTTTTTTGAAGTGACTTATAAAAGTTGGAAAATTGAACGTACCTCGCTGCTTTTCCATTTATTCCTGTAGCTCCAACAAGTTGTATTATACTTCTATGCATTTTTTTATTTTAAGAAAATAAAAAATCTTTGTTTACTGAAAACAGAAGTCTCTTCCTTACACTGTCATAGAGAAATTTTCAGCTGTGAACTTTGTGCTTCTATTCTACCTAGAATTGTAGAATATTCCAAGTTGGAAGGTACCCACAAGGATCATCAAGTCCAAGACTCTTCATAGGACCACTCAATTCAATCTCTGTCTGAGGGCATTGTCCCAATGTTTTTTGAACTCCATCAGCCTGGTGCCTTGAACATTGCCCTGGGGAGTCAATTCCAGTACCTGACCACCTTTTCAGTCAATAACTTTTTACTAATATAAAACTTAATCCTTCTATATTAAAGAAGGGTCAGAACCTCAACCCCATTTCTTTTTTATTAAAGACTTAAACACTAATTAAATCTAAAAGAAACTGGATTGCAGAAAGTGGCCAGGGTTTTAGCAAAGTTCAGAAATGCTTTTTTTACATCTCTCAGTGATTAAGGGAATGTTTTTGTTAAATGACTACAGATATATGACTTAAGTATTAAGATGTGTAAGACTTGCATACTGTGCATTGTCTAACAGCAAAGTTCCTATCCAGCTGCTCATTCTTTCTCCATCCTCAATGGAAAAGTCAGAAAACAGAAGGAGACAACTCTTCAGTTGAGATAGATTCAGGAAGATAACTTACCAATGATTGCCATGGGCAAAACAAAGCCGGCTTGGGAAAAATTCATTTATAGGCAGTTGAAATAGAATCAGGTAGTGAATGAGAAATAAATATTAAACCAGTATCCTTCCTCCTCTCCATCCCATCACCTCTACCACTCTGCTGCAAGGTGATGAATTGGAGGCCGTGATCAGTACATACTGGTACCTCTCTGCTGCTCTTCCCAGATGCGCTGCCATCTTGGCTGAGACAAACCACAGAGAAACCTGGAAATACTTCTCAAGAAAATGAGATTCTCTTTGTTTTGTGTCTCCTCCACAATTATACACATAATAAAGTCTCAAGGTAAGAACATATTTGAATTGTTTCAGCGTATAAAAAGTTTCCCTCCAAAGAATCACCAGATAACACTGTTATCTAACTTTTTTGAACAAGTAATAGAAAGCGTCAAAGTTAGAAGCTTAAGCAAAACATTTTCCTTGTACTTGTTTGAAGAAATTATATAATCCTCTTAACATGTCCAGCCTCAGTATTATAGATGTATGGTCTACCTATATGAGAAGCAGAGAGTAGTTTGGCACTGATTCCTTTTTTAAAATGTCTATATGTAAAATCTCCATTGCACATCTTATCTAATAATAGTAGTAAAATTTGAATAAGTTTTCCTGACCTGAGTTCTATACACCCATTTCCTTAAATAAAATGTTGTAGACTCAAATGTCTGATGTGAGCTGGACCTTAGCCATTACCATTTATAATGTTTCTAGCAGTTACTGATTTAATTTTTACTCCATTCTTAAACAGATCTGACAGTGCCTTTTCTAGTGAATGTACCTAATCAAGGCAATGACATGCATCCTGAGTACTTTTGCACAGTTTGTGGTATCAGGTTTGTGGTACAATAACCAGGAGTGAGGCAAGGATATAAGGCTGTGACCCTTCAAAATGCTTCATGCTTTATTAGCAGGGGCGAGCCATTAAACAGGACATTATAAAGATTGCTCTATTTCCCATTAATTTCATAAGCCTCACGCTGAGTTATCTGTGAATGCATGTGTATCACTTACAGTCACTTTTCTTAATAAATGATTCATATTTAATGGGAATAATAAGTGTTGCTGCAAGTTTGTAATATGATTTTTTTTCACTGCAATTTCCTTTTCACTGTTCTTTCAAAACACTTAATCTTCCATGCTAATAATTAGCAAATTCTTGTTAGCTGAAAGGGAAATCATATCTTACGGTATTTGCTCCAGATAAACTAGATCCATTATAACCCATCTCAGTACTATATTTTGCTGGACATGGGAAATCAATTCCCAAAGCATAGAACAGTTGTTGTTTCATTTTTTTAGGCTCACAGTAAAAAAAACAAAACAAAAAAAACTTTCATAATCTTCTACTGTAAATATTTACCTTTGTTTGTAGTAGCAGCATTCTGGTTTAAATGACAAAAGTAGAAATTTAATGCAAAAAGCTGTAGAACTCAATCATAAATAATGTGCAGTTTATGCCTTCAGCTATGTATTGGGCAGTTTATGCCTTCAGCTATCTATATATGTGCCACTTCCTGGGATATGTATTTTGCATATAAATTGCAGAACTGGATTTAGTCTGGAATTCTTTGAACTAATTCTGAGAAAATGAATCTGCTTGTGAATACTGTCAATAAACACTATTCACTCACTAAACTTAGTGAGTTTTTAGTGAGAGCTATTTGTGATGGGCGAATGGTTGGACTGGATGATCTTACAGGCCTTTTCCAACCTTGGTGATTCTGTGGTTCTGAACCTTCAGGCCAATAAACTGAGTCAAAGCTTCAAGCCAAAAAGAAAAACCCGTAAGATGTGACAGAACCATTGTAGAAGAATGGAATCACAAAACTGGAAGCTCGCATTCAACCTTATTTACTGAAGCACTCTTTCAGATAAAGCAGAAAGCTTAAGACTGTGCACAGTTGAGTTTTGGACATTTCCAACAATGTGGGCTCACAATATCTGTAGGCATCATGAACATGCCAGACAGTGTTGGTATTATCAACTCTTGAGCCTACAGCTGGACTTGCCACTGCTGATTACAAATCTGTGAGCTCAGCAGTGTCAGCTCAATTCATTCGTGTAGTCTGTACTTCATTAGTTTGTCCTTGTGAAACATGGGAATATGAGAAGTNCGAATGGTTGGACTGGATGATCTTACAGGCCTTTTCCAACCTTGGTGATTCTGTGGTTCTGAACCTTCAGGCCAATAAACTGAGTCAAAGCTTCAAGCCAAAAAGAAAAACCCGTAAGATGTGACAGAACCATTGTAGAAGAATGGAATCACAAAACTGGAAGCTCGCATTCAACCTTATTTACTGAAGCACTCTTTCAGATAAAGCAGAAAGCTTAAGACTGTGCACAGTTGAGTTTTGGACATTTCCAACAATGTGGGCTCACAATATCTGTAGGCATCATGAACATGCCAGACAGTGTTGGTATTATCAACTCTTGAGCCTACAGCTGGACTCGCCACTGCTGATTACAAATCTGTGAGCTCAGCAGTGTCAGCTCAATTCATTCGTGTAGTCTGTACTTCATTAGTTTGTCCTTGTGAAACATGGGAATATGAGAAGTTTTCTGGAAGTTAAGGTGAACAACCTTCACTGTTGTTCTCTTCGTTACTAATCAGTTATCTCACCGTAGAAGGATATCTGGTAGGTTAATGTCATATAGCTGGACATACAGTGTTAGTTTCACTATTGAACTGCTCCAGATCTCAGCCTGAACAAAAAGAAATGCTTGAAGATGGATCTGACTTTAAAGAAGGATGGATTCAAAAATTTTGATCCAAATATAGATTGACTACTATGATTAGAAATGCATATTCAGATGTTGGCAGTTCAGAAGATTGTGTAGCACTGTCTCCAGAAAATATTTTACTGGCTGTATAAAGTGTGTACTTTTTTTTTAACTGTATGGGAATTCTTAGGTCACAGCCTGAACCACTGACTGAGCACCTGTTGAACAGTCAGTATAGTCAGGTATAGTCAGTCCTGGGAGCATGGGTGCAAGTAATTCACTTGTGCAACTGGAAGGTGTGGGCCCCTTCCTAGTCTCATTTAAAGACTGGCAGCAAAGAGGGAAATATCTCTACTTGGAGGATGCTTCCACTGGGGAGTTTTCCAGCAAGCTCTTATCTTTGCAATAGGATAAGCTATTGGTTGTGTTGCAGACTGACTCCCAGATAAAGTAAGAGAGAGGTATGTGTGAATGATCAGTAGATCACAACTGTAGAATTTCACTGTCTTCTGATGAAGAAAGGAACAAGATTACAAAAATATTCTGGAGTGAGGAATTGGTTGGCTGTAATGACTGAGGCATTGATTGATTTGGAGGCAGGTGATGGAGAGAGAGTTATGTGACTATAGCACTCTCTTAGGTTTGCACCTCTTTTGAAAGACACAATTAGTATGAGTAATCTTTTGATGTAGTGCTACCAGAACATCCTATTNCTCTTCGTTACTAATCAGTTATCTCACCGTAGAAGGATATCTGGTAGGTTAATGTCATATAGCTGGACATACAGTGTTAGTTTCACTATTGAACTGCTCCAGATCTCAGCCTGAACAAAAAGAAATGCTTGAAGATGGATCTGACTTTAAAGAAGGATGGATTCAAAAATTTTGATCCAAATATAGATTGACTACTATGATTAGAAATGCATATTCAGATGTTGGCAGTTCAGAAGATTGTGTAGCACTGTCTCCAGAAAATATTTTACTGGCTGTATAAAGTGTGTACTTTTTTTTTAACTGTATGGGAATTCTTAGGTCACAGCCTGAACCACTGACTGAGCACCTGTTGAACAGTCAGTATAGTCAGGTATAGTCAGTCCTGGGAGCATGGGTGCAAGTAATTCACTTGTGCAACTGGAAGGTGTGGGCCCCTTCCTAGTCTCATTTAAAGACTGGCAGCAAAGAGGGAAATATCTCTACTTGGAGGATGCTTCCACTGGGGAGTTTTCCAGCAAGCTCTTATCTTTGCAATAGGATAAGCTATTGGTTGTGTTGCAGACTGACTCCCAGATAAAGTAAGAGAGAGGTATGTGTGAATGATCAGTAGATCACAACTGTAGAATTTCACTGTCTTCTGATGAAGAAAGGAACAAGATTACAAAAATATTCTGGAGTGAGGAATTGGTTGGCTGTAATGACTGAGGCATTGATTGATTTGGAGGCAGGTGATGGAGAGAGAGTTATGTGACTATAGCACTCTCTTAGGTTTGCACCTCTTTTGAAAGACACAATTAGTATGAGTAATCTTTTGATGTAGTGCTACCAGAACATCCTATTGCGAGTCATTCTAAAATATGATGAAGTATGCTGTAATGATTCACGTTTATGTAGATTTTAGTTGTTCATTTTTATATATATATATTTAAGATCATAATGTATTTATTATAATTATTTATCCTAAAGTTTAGGAAAGCACTTCTATGTTCATGTTTCTCCAATGGAAAACCTTCTTTTACCCCCCAAAATAATATTTATTCTGTCACCATGTAAACCGTATATGGACTGGTTCAGTCTGGTTCCATGATGATTGGGGTGGGGGACCCATACCCTGGAAAAGGGAAAAAGGAAAGGGGAGATGGGCCTGACAAAAAAAAACAGCGGCAACAATCTGAGGTGGAAAGCTAATTTACTAAATAAGGTATCAGAATGCAAAATAACACAATACAGTATAGTTGGAATTGAAGCTAATAAATAAAATAAAAGGAGCAAGGGAGTGTCCAGTAAACCAAAGGCCTTACACCAAACACTGAAAGCCAGACGGCTAGCAAGCACCTGCTGCTGGGTTGATCCAAAAAGGAAGAGCCTGTGTCTCATGACACGCAAACAGTTTTTATCTTTCCCCCTGAGTGGAAAATGAAAAAATGCAAAGCAATGCAAGGTCCTCTGTGGTATGTAGTTCTTTTCTTCTGAGACAACTGTACCCGGATCTGCTGCTGATCCACAGAGCTGGAGTGTTATCTCTAACTCCCACTGTGCTACGTGATGTTATGGTGTGCAAAACCAGTAACAAAAATCATAAAACCATGACACATCACAACGTTAGCGTTATACCATTTTTTATTCCAAAATGAGTTATAAATTAAACAGGAGCCATCAATGTTCTTTAAAAATTTATGTCTTTAAAAACTCTACATGAAAATACCTAATCTTAATCCAATGGATATACTTTGTAAAAGTATATGCATCTATTAAATGCAGTGAATCTGCTGAAAAAATAAAACCGATCCTTTGGCTGCAAGCTGTATTAAACAAAAGTGTGAAAGCATGGTTGATGTGTTTATTAAAATTCTATTATAAACTTAAATCTACTATATACCAACAATAGAAGAACAAATAATCACTTTCTGCATGGTTAAGCCATACTCACATACAAGATGCTGAATCATAGGATCACAGAGGTTGGAGAAGACCTCCAACATCATCCAGTTCAACCATCCACCTTCCACCAATTTTTCTCAATTATACCATGTCCCTTAGTACAATGTCTAAACATTTATTGAACACCTCATGGGATGATGTTCAAGAACCGCCTCCCCAGGCAGCCTGTTTCAGTCCCTGACCATTCTTTTGGAGAATAAATTTTGTGTAATATCCAACCTGAACCTCCCCTGGTGCAACTTGAGGCTATTCCTTTTAGTCCTACCTCCATACTAAACTCTTAACTCTCTGGCCATTAGTTAAAATTATTTAGATTATTTGATAGGTTTTAGTCTGTTAATATATATTATAAAATTAAAATCATGGTCAAGAACTTTTCTCTGTTTCATGATGTGGTAGTTCTACTAATTTAAATGGGATATGAGGCTCCAGTTGCTTCATTGCATTCTGTATGCTCTGTATACTTCCTTGGTCCAAAGTGATACCTATCTTGAAAGCATTTATGCAAATACCTAATTTGCATAAATGGGTATGATGTTGTTTGTAAAGTCATGCATAAATATGACATAAATTCTGGACACATCTGAAAATGAAATAACTCATTTATTTTTTTATAAAACACAATTTGTATACTTAAAAAAATCAGTATTTTTCAAGGAAAGGAAATGCTATTTCATTAATGGGATTTTCACACCATCATGTGGATCTTCTCTACATGTTAGGCATCATGCAATCATAATTATGTTCCAATAATGTAGAATTATGCACAGATCCATCAAAGCATTATATCACTTCTGGGAAAAGATTTTATTTAATTTGACTGTAATCCAAGATATCATACTGATTTAATTGTTTTAGCATTTTAGCTTGTATGATGTACTCCAGCAATACTTTGTTTTAGAAGGCACAGAGAACAATCTAATTAGTATTATAAATACAAAATAAATGGCAATGAAAGTGAAAGTGGCTGAATAGGTGTATTACATGAGAAGATATAATAAGATAATGCATATTATTTTTTTTTAAATACAGTACATAGTGTAAAAATGCAGGAATATTTTAAACAATACTTATTATCTAATTTTAAGCCTTAAATTCCTGGAGAGTAAAATTGAAACAGGGAGCTGACATATTTATTGACTCAAAACTTAAGAAGTCCTGCAGTAATTCAACATAATGGTACTTTCTCATGAACCTTTTTTATTTCCTAGTAATTCAAGGTACCATTCATACTTATTAAGCTGATTTTGCAAGTGTGTTACTAAAATCATGTAACCATCATGGATAAGTATATATTAGATTAAATTTGTTCTGAAAATTTCATGGTGTTTACTATAGTTTTCATAGGCATTGACAAAAATAGAAAAGAAAAATTTAGAATACATGAGCAAAGTATTAAATTCATTTTCTGACCCTGCCTAAACTACTCTTGGGGCCTATCCCATTAAGCTCCAATCTTTCCTATTTTCTTTCTTCTTGTGTTCTGTGTAGATGCAGAAACTGCAGCTGTTGGCTTAAACAAAAGTGACAAATACTTAGTGAGTATCTTTGTTCAGCATGAATGTTAGCATCTCAGTCTGCTTGCATTATGACTGCTAAGACACTTTATTTACTTTCTCAGTAAATGACCATGGTACCATCAATTTGTTCTGCTGATATATTCCTAAAATATATTTTCAAATAAATTTTCAACCCTCTAGATTTGGTGCATTACACCAGTTTTTATCATGGTCAAGAAGTCTGCTACAGATAGACTGTTTTCCCATATCTGGCTTGTGATTCAGTTTCTGTCAAAACCACAAGTATTTATTTTTAATTTCAATCTTAACTTTACCCATAGAGTACATATGGAGTAAAGCTAATATTGCAGAATAAAAAAAAAACTTCACCAAATTTTATATTTACTAAAAAGTATGTCAGTACTTTCACTTTTTGTTTTCTGCTCCCACTGACTGTAAAACGTCTCTATTGTTCAGATTTACTGTAAGCTTTCAGACAATATTAGTGCCTGAAATCTTTGCTCTGGTAAATAAAACCATAGAGAAAGGGCCATGTTGGGAAGTGGCATAGTAAATTAAATGATAACTAATGGTCTAATCATAATTATATGAAGAAATTATCATAAGAAGTTGAAATGACTCTCCTAATACCTTAGCATTCAGGAATTCAAAACTATAAATTGGCTGCTACTTAAGATTATGGACTTATTCTGCACACAAGTAAGTGATTAACTTTACCTTCCTTATGACTCTAAGGCTCTTGTCCTTTTAATTATAAGATCCAGAGGGTAGCTTTTATGTTACAATTATCTCTATTAAACTTTGAATAAAAGCTGCATTGGAATTTGATATATTAGTCATATGTAATAGCCTGCTAGCTCCTTAAAAGATATAAAGTGCTCTTCTGATAAAGTAGGCAGACATTAGGAAGAATGTACTTTAGTTTCTCTTTTGCACACATACATTCAGTTTCTAAATATCAAATTGGGCAATTTAGGTTAAAATATTACTTGGATTATCCATATTGTAGAAGGGCAATGAAGTTTACTAATTTCTCACGTATTTCTTTATTCTTTTTCTGGTCATGCTTCCATAGGTTCAATTTCAACATTCAGTATAACACTGCAGACTTGTGGGAAAAAAACAATAAAACCTTGAAAATATTCATATGTGAGAAAAATACTATCAATTATTCCTTTGTTCTGGAAAGGATAATGCATATATTGCAGAGCTGGACATTGTTGGCTTGTTAATGTTTAAAAATACATGTGAAATAATACTAAGTGGAGGCTGCTTCTTTTAAAGGAATACAAAAGATTCCACAAAACTATGCAAGGCATTACTTTAAAGTAAAAGGAGAACACTATAAAGTTCAAGCAGTTTTGAAATGTAGAACATTTTCTTTGGTTTTCTTCCTGACAAATTCCTCCCAATTTCACAAATGTGGAACAAACACATCCTTCCTCAGCAGCCTTAGGAGCTGTTTGCATTTTCATTAGAAAAACCTGGCAGGTGGCAGGTTCGTGTTAGACAAATAATCAAAGGAAGCAGAGATTAGGACAGCTTTCATCTTTTAACCTATAGATGAAGAAGCAGTTGCTCCTGTTTCTTCAAGACCAAGGCCTAGTGGCAGCAAACATTAAAAGGCATTAAAATTTCTGTAGCAGGGAGCAGTGCCCATGCTCCCTATCCTGTATTATTCATTCAGCTCTTCAGACATGCTCTCCTTTCTTTGATCCTCTGTCTTTGGGAATCCTGTAGTCTTCTTTCTTGGGTGTCCCTTTCAGCAGGAGGCACAGAGGTTGATAGACCTGCCCTCTGTCGCCCCCAGAATGCTCAAATGCCAGAAGCAGGTGGCCCAGTGCTGCAGGCTCTGTATGGAGAGCACCAGGCCACAGCTTGAGCCGAGAAATAGCTGACGTAATGACCACTGCCCTGGGACATAGTATCTGCAGGTATTTCAGCAAGATGAAATGATCCTCCCTAAAATGTTCATGGCAGCATGTTACAAAGATGATATGGGTGTTAGGTGTTAATCCTACCTATATCAAAGCAGTAGGTAGTAAACCCCAGAGCAGGGAAAAAGGTTACCTGAGGCCTTTTATTTATTGCTATATTTGTAACTGTCATATACTCAACTTGTCAATACTTGTTAAAGCAATCCACAAAAGTACAAAATCACAATAAAGATGTGTCTTCAGTGCCATTCACTACTAGGTGAAGGGGATTAGGAGAATGAAGATCCCAGCATGAAAATGAACGGCTGTGCCTCAGCCGGAAGTTCTATCCTGGCAGTGTTGGAATAGTCTTGACTTCAGGGCTGGACTGTCATCTCTGCTGAGCATTGTTTCTTACAATTCATAATGCTTGTAGTGATTGCATTATTCAATACGGATGATGAAAATATGGACAGTAAAACAGGTAACTTTGGGATTTTTTTTTTACCAGATAAGGGAATCCTTCAGTAAGCCATTGAAAAGTGTTAGCAGAGAAGGAAGATTGCCAGGATAAAGATAGTTGTTTTAATAAGACTCATACTGCTTTTAACACTGCTTGATGGCAAAACATCTTAAATAAATACAGATACAATTTAGGCAAGTGTTTCAGCAGTGGTCCTTTCATTTGTCTGTGTGAATTAAATAATTGAAGACATTCCTGGCTGCATTGGACCTGTTAACATCTTAGTATAAAGGGCAAGATTACTAAATTATTTATCTGACATCATAGATTTTGACCTTGGAGTTATAAAGTGCAGAACAAAATGTTCATGTAGTTCTGCTGACATGTACCATGAAGCTATAAAGTAAAGAAATACCAGAGATATAGGAAAACTATCAGGGAAACTCTGGCCAACAGCACAGAATTTCACCTATAATGTTTGATCAATTACAGGTATGTATTTCTTTGCCTGTTATTTTCACTATACTTTGAAGCAACAATACAAGAACACAAATGTCTTTCTACTTAAGACACTATTTTTAAGAAAATAATAAAGCATGTCCTTCAAGCCTATGCTCCTTGGTATCTTTGGTGTTTAAAATTCTGCGCATCACCACCTTGACTGGGCTGGGACACAAGGGCTGTTTAGGAGTCACAACATACAAATCTCTAAAACTCTTCCTGAAGGGATGTTTGGTGGCACACGTGCTCAGAGTAGCCTAAAAGATGCTGATAAGGCTGACTGATAGCTTGCCAGCTCCATGGTCACAAACAGGTTATCCAGCATTCAGGGCAGGAGAAATATGCTCAGTTATGTTGGGAAGTTGAAGATCTGAATTCTCGGCTGATTTTGGCTCCAACCTCGGAGGCTGAAACCTGAGTGTGAGTCTGATGTCTTGGTTGCATCAAGCCAGACTGAAGAGCTTGAGCACTTCTTTATCCTCCCTGATGGAGATGAAATGAGCCTCACCAGAAATCGGTGCAGACAGATAGTCCTCAGAAAAATAAATAATCCTTACGAACTAGGCCTGGCTGTCATACCATTTACTTCAACTGCTTCCTAATGTAAAAAGACAGGTGTTGCTCTCAGTGTCTTCTCCAGAGAATTTACATTTCATCCTGTTACACAGTTAGGAATAATTCTTTCTCTGAGAAACTACAGCATGGTGGTCCAGCAGGTTTTCTGACAACGTTGCCTATCACCTAATGTTTGCTGATTCCTACTGCCTGGTGGGAGAGGAGAGAGTGACTCACAAACTGAGGGAGGCTCTGAGTGATGGTGTCTCCTTTCTGAGTGAATCAATTGGCAGATTGAAAAGAAAAACATGATGGTTTGCAGAGCCTCTGCCTGCTAATCTTCCACTAGGTAGTACAGCTTCTAAAGGCTTTGAGAGAAGAGGCAGATAGCTACAAATATATAAAATGTCTACATATCACTTAATGTAAGGTTCATGTTTCTTTACATTTTCTGTCCTGAAATCAAAAGCATTCTGCAGTGCACCAGCTGATTGCTTGCAGGTGTTTCTTACAGCATCAAGGAGCCTTGAAAGGAATGTTGAAGAGCATGGGATGCCTTGTGATCAAAGGTTGTGATTACATACAGGTTAAAATGCTGAGAATTTGAGTCTCTGAATTTTGTAATCAGGGGTATGATGTTGGCTGTCTCATATGGAATTTCCTTGATGGCTGTCTTTGTAGAGCCGGAGATCTTAGAAATGACTCTCTCAAAAAATAATAAGAGATGGTATATTTAGATGGATCTATACAGGCAATATACAGGATGATACAAAAGGAAAATGGCTCACCTTAGATAGAGAAGGCTCGCTGGTACTCCACACGGGAGGGATCTCCAGAAAGAGATCCTTCTCTGGTGGTAGCCAGCCCTTAAATGGGGCTTGGGGAGAGGTGGAGCCAGGCTCCACCCCCTCCAATCACACAGGTATTACTGCCTTCACCTGTGCCCCCATGGCTGACCCAATGCTCACCTCAGGTGATCAATCAGTGGTTCAGGCTGTGATTCAACAGTTCCCCTACAGTCTTTCAGTAGGATTTTGTCTTCTCTTGGAGTTTTCTTTTCACTGTTTTTGAACAGGATGACAGGACTGTGTCACTATGTTTATTACCCTTATACAGATATGCCAAAAGTTGCACAGACACCCCACCCCAGCAGACTTTTAGATAAGGTGAGTAGATTGATTTGCTAAAATGAGAACTCAGATTAAGCTAAATGCCTTAATGTGAACCGAACTACTTTAATCTCTGCCATATCGATCCTACCAGAAAATTCTTACTGGAAAACTTGCTTTCTTCTTTTGTTTGAAAATTATCCTGTTCAAACAGAATGTTTGTTATAAACCAAACATCTGTAATCCAAATTTCCAAGGCTGAAACAATGGAAAAAGTTCAGTGCTGAGTTTTACCCCATCTAAAATAAAATCACAAACCAATATCCAGAGAACTATGTAGGTGATTGATTTTTTATCCTTCAGAGTTTAAATTCATATCAAAATGACACACCTAAATTGTAGTGATGAATCTTTATACCCTTCTGGATTTTTACTTTATTCCAAGTAGATTCGTTTAAAAAAAAATGATCAGCTCTCTGCTGTTGGCAGCTGCACACTATTACATCTGCAGCTAGGTTATGGAATTTGACTTGTATGTACAGTATAGGAAGCCTCTCTAAAATCAAGATCCATGTTGTGTACTGATTCATTTCTGCTACGTTATTCCAGTGCCATCAGGAACATTCATCAGGTATGAGCTTCATTTAATTAGGCCTTCCAGTTTCCTCTTGGTATTATTTCCTCCTACATATGTATGGGATTTATGTTACTAAACCTGCAGCCTCTGGTATGTGCTGTAGCTTGGCTTTTTACATTTTTCTTTTGCTGCTTTCACAAAAATCCATGGATTCTTTCTCCATGATTCTAGTTCCTCATAAACCTTTTATGTTCTTAAAAATTTATGCCCATAGATGCTTTAGGATGATGTCAGAAGCCTTGCTCAGAAGAAAAAAAAGCAGCCATTGTTAAGCAATACTCTTATTCTTCTGCAAATCATTAGGAAAACACAGCAATGTATTTCACACATAGTTTTTCTCACTGGATAGGAATAACAACAGGTGCGAAACAGCATTACTCCAACTTCAACTTTCTCATGTAAACAGTGAGTTTGACTTTATGACTAACATGTGTAATGCATTTTCAACCAGATTAGGAGAGTAAAAAGAAGATTTTCATTTGGGCAAAATGACCTTGAAAGTATCATTTCAACTTCCCACAGAGGGGCTCGGTTTTTCATCATTTAGATACCTAAAAAAAGACCTGAGGACTATTTTGTATGAATTTCTCACAAATGAAGAAATACCCTTCAGTGATTGAGCATGACAACTTAAGTTATAAAAAACAAATAAAGCTTACTGGAAAACTTCCATTAAAAAGTAATGAGAATATAATGTGCATTGAAAATATAGAGAATGCAGATATATGCCTGTATGAAATCAGAAATCTTATAATACTCAGAGTTCTCTTTATCTGAACGCAAGGCCATGTTAGCTCCTCTCAAACACCATCCTGTGCTAAACTTTGTAGTGATAACAACTATACTATGATATCATGTCCTGAAAAAGGAAAAGCACATTACAATAGATATTTTTAAAGTGTAAGTCATGCTAAGAGAATACAGATTAGTTTTTATAGACAACACTGGAAGTCAAAAGTTAGCTGTTTTAAAGATGTTGACCACACTGAACATAAACACAACCTTTCTGCGTGAGTAGCTTTCTTTGCAAGCCCTGGGAACAGCTCTCTAATGTCACTTCCAGTCCAAACTAAAAAGACATGAATCTTATGTTTGCTTCTCTGTCATCACAGTTTCCTGACCACCTAAAACCTCTTTTTTTCCTCAGTGGTCATAGCAGTTTGATTTGTTGGAGCACTCTGAGAAAGGCCACAAGCCAGACTCTCTGCTTCCTCAGTTGGGCAGAATTAGCTATAAAAAAAAAAGTGTGAAATAAGCAAAACAGCTGAGAAAACACAACACAGTCTCCCTGGTAAAATCATATTTGGTCTTTGGAAGGAAAAGAGCTGTGGCTCAGGAGCTGCTGGCTATATACAGTATGTGGCAGAGAATTCCTTTTCCTTACAGAGGCCCCAGATTTTTCAGTTTTAATTCTGGGCAGTGGAGTGAACACACACACACTTATATTTAGAAAACCTTGTTCTTTACTGGAATTGTTTTATTTCAGCTACATTTTGTATAATTACTTTTAAAATGAAAATAAAAGGCATGAACATGTTTCCAGAGCAATGCCTGAAATCCCCCTTCTCAGATAAGCAGCTACGCATCACTACATTAGGAAACCATGCACACTTGCAGAGCTTTTCTCTTGTCACCTTTAAATTTGTCATCCTTCTATACATAAGTGCTAGATTCAGCAAGAGCTATGTAATTCTTCTTTCTTCTTTTTTCTCTCTTTCCTCTTCCTGAATTCTATCGACTCCCAGTGATCTGCAGACTCCACTGAGGACAGTCAGCCCTCTGAACTCAGATACCACAAGTGGGCATTGTTGTTTCTTCCAGGCACATTCGGAAATAAAAGTGATACTGCATGTGTTTGATAGTCACTGTTAGCTTAAGCTTACCATATTTTACTTTAAGGTGGCAGCTCCATATCTGCAGAGAAATTAGCCTTAGCAAGTTTTTTGGGGGAAAGCTTGCATATTTTTCCCCCTCCTTAACTGCAAGTGATTTGTGAGAGACTTCGAGTTACATAATGCCAAAGCGACAGCAAGCGCATTCAGTGGATAAGCACCTTTCTAATCCTACCCTGGACTGCAGTGTTATTTGCACCAATATAGATAAAACGGAATTCTGCTGAAATTAAAGAAATTATGCTCAGGTTTTCTATTATGTGGGTTGTCATAAAACACAAGGGATGATTGTTGTGGTCCACAGAAAACCAGTTTTAGCATTCAGTACTTGACAGGATACAAAAGTAAGAGTAGTTACACATCACCATTTCTGTAGTTAGGATTAGCTAAATTCTGTATTCATATGTATATAACAGAAGTGAAGGAGAAAGACAGAACTGACAAAGCAATGTTTTCCCCTTCACAAAAGATGTCTTCCTACAACTTAAAGAGAAGTCCCTGCAAAATCCAAATAGAGGAAATACAAGCAACAGACAATTTTAAGCAAAATTACTTTCCCTTCTTTCAAACTTGTCCGTGAGACATGAGTCCAGGACTTGCACTAACATTTCCCTATGTCAATGCAGACTTTTGAAGGCTCTTGAGGGTAGAAAAGAGTTTATCAGCTTAACCAGGAAAAATAATGTATCTAGTTTGTTTTTTATGGCAGTTTTACAGAGAGGATGTTATAAATGTTGACCAGCAATGGAAGGAACCAATGCGAGTCTTTTTTTTCCTGGGCTGTTTTCTTTTAGAAGTATGGTTCCGAAGCAAATGGGAGCTTTGTTGACATGTAACACAAGCTAATAGTTAAAGTCTGATTTGTACTGGTCTATGGCAGACAAGGAAAAGAAGGTGATAGACATGGAGCAGAAGGGGGCAGAGGGAAGGGGAACCTTGGTGATGTACCAAGTAAAAATATTCAGTACTGTCAGACATGAAGAATTTATGAGAAATGTTGGATTCTGCTGATGCTGGGTCTCAGCCACCCCTGTTACTATATTAGCAGAAGCTATGAGACTTCTATTTGACTGTTTTGGCTGAATATTGAACTGAACACAAACTTCCGGACCTAAAGCTCTGTGAGTCTTCCACAGCAGTAAAGTTTTGATGCATTCAGAAGCTAATGAAATCTCAAAAATAAATACCAAAGCAGAGATAGCTATGGAAACTGAAGTTCTCATTTTTAATAGTTATTTTGTCTGGGAGAATTTTTAATTGCTATCTTAAATAATTTGATGATATGATAATGCTTGACATATGTTGGCTTGGGCAGCTAAGGCTGTTTTTAATAGTGTTCCTAGTACCTGGGAAAGTTGACTGAACCTAAGCAATGGTTTTCTCATTTGATTATATATTACAATATTAATGGTCCAGATGTTTATTCTGTATATTTAAATTTGTTTATCCTTACTTGGGTCATATCCAGAATGCAGTTGAAACATGGTAATTTTAATTAATTTCAAATTTCCAGCTTATTTCCTCTGTTGATGTTCAGCCTGATATTAGGAGTAGTGTACTATGTTGTTTTTGGAACCCAGTAATTGCTTATGTATCCAAAGTGATTCTTCTCTATTTTCCCTCACTATTCTCAGGTATAAACAGGCAAAGTCTTTCTGAGGCTTGTGTTCAAACCTAGCCACAGTTTAACCACTTGTAAGATTTGTCAAGATTTGTTCCATAATCTACTCTGAAATACTATATTTGGGTATTTGGAGTCAAACTGATCTCTGTTTCATATTAGCATGATTAATAGACTTGTAGTAGCAATATAACTGATAAAAGAGCTTCTATCTCAGAGTAGGCTGTACACATGCTTTCCATTCCTATAGCTTCCAATTATCCAATAAGCAATTCTGCAGTCAGTGTTAACACTTTATTACAGTATACCAAGTTCATTTTATGTGGGATGAATAATAATGACAACTGATTTTTTTTAGTCAATTAATTATCAAATAATGTTTTTGTAAAAAATAGATGGCCAGGCCATATCGATAAAATTATTTATTTGCAATTTTCCCCATTATTTCATGAATAATTTATTTGGAAATAATTGCCCCATATTCTCAGCTGCTTTTAATCAGAAAAACACTATTGGAACCCAGAGAATTTTCCTGACTAAAATCAGCTGAAAATTTGACCCATCTGTTGTCAGTGTGTCCTTAGTGTTGAATATAGGCTTTAACATGGCATTTATTTGTATAAATTAGGAATGCTTTATTTTTTAACTTCTGATAATTTTCTGAACATGAGTACTCTTACAATCTTAATGAATCCTTCATGAGATAGGATTCATTTTAGTTGGTTTAGTTCACTAAATCTTGGAAAACTTTCCAACAGGGTGTCAGTTGCTCAAGAAAGTGTACAATTCTTAAGAAAACTGTGGATAAAGCATGAAGTTTGAAGAGTAAAATAAGGAGACTAGCTTTATACTGATCATTACACTTGGTGTCACTCATAAGTACTATACTCTCAGCTTCTAGTCTCTCTTGTGTGCAGACTAATGGAATTGCCGGATTCAGAATGAAAACAACCTTGCACTCGTTGTGGCACCACAGCGAGTAACCTTAGGGTGGAAAAGGAAGTGCCTTTGTCCCAAGTGTTTTTGTTCTACCAATAAAAAATTCAATCACTGGACAACAGCTCCTGCAGATAGTAGGTGAGCCAAGAACTCAGCATGTGCACTACCTAATGAAACTGGGTGACGGTTTTAGCGTAGCATTCGAAAAGATCATCAAGTTCAGGTTTCTGAGGTTTCTGTGTAATGCTTAACCTGTAAGCAGACTAGCAAAAGTAAAGAACTTCTGAATTGTGTAGATTTTTGTTATCTTGTAAAAGCTTTTTGAACAAAAAATAGAAAAATAAATATTGTAACAGGAATTAGAGGTGATTTTTGACTAAAACTTTAAGAAGGAAAGGTAGGGTTCCCTTTCATTAAACTACTAGAAATGTTCTCTTGTTCCTTCTATCAGAAATGACAGTTGTGAAATCAAATTACGCTGTGGCACAGAAAACGTTTAACAGTGCTTGTAAGCCCTCACTTGGATAGAAAGGACAATATTCCTGCAAGGCAATTCTGAAATTGAAAGTGGCAGCATATATTTATAAATACACTTCCTCGGTTTTAGTCACAAAGGTGGACACTAGTTGAGGTTTATTTGAGCGAGCAGGGAGCATTACTGAGCATTAGAGAACAATCTTTTTTTTTTGGAGAGAATTGATAAGGTACCAAAGATATGCAATTTCCGTATCTTTTCCCATAATAGAAGGATAGAGCTAAATACCAGTACTGTCCAAATTTTATTTTATTTTTTTTAGTTTGGAAGTGACCTGGTAATTGGTGAATCATTTTTGCTATTGTTGGCCAAAAAAAAAAAAAAAAAAAACCCAAAAATGCCTGTAGGAAAAAGATCAAAATATGCAAAATGTTACTCACACATTACTGCAAAAAATATTTCTCTACTTCTAATTGTTTATGTTGTTATGGTAATTTGTTGAATTTTTTCATCTGCATCTAACAGTGTAGAAATGATTAATGTCAGCAGCATGGACTAATGCTAATGAATTTTTTGTACTATTATTCTTTTTCTGAAATTGGTTAGGTTTTTTTGTTTGTTTGTTTTTTTATGGTAGATATTATCTAATACACAATGTAGGGATATTTAACTGAATTGTGTGGGTAGCAGGTTTTTGCATACACATTAGAGAATTTCACTATCAACTGTAATGAATATTCCACATGCTTAGCTGTTTTTGAAAATCCTTATTTAATACTTTGTCATGGGAAAAGACAATATTAGTCAAGGCCTAGTAGTACACAAACCCCTTTGTTTTTGTATTTATGCATATTTGACAGGGTACAAAAGTACAAAAGAAGAGTAAAGAGAATTCAAAGTATATTAACTTCAATTCATTTGGATAATGTATAATCCAGATAGTTTGAAATATGAGTTCCTTGAAGTTCATATTTTGTGCCTGTTTTCTACAACACATAATTTATAGTATTCCAGATGCAAATAATAAAAGTTGCTCGGAGCAAAAATTACCTGATTTAGTGTTTATGTCTCATATCCTGAGTGTTTCAGTCAAACTGAAATTCTTATAGATTCTAGCATACACTACTTATTTTTACATGAAGTGACCTCAACAGAGGCCAATAAGGTGGCAGAGGTAAGGAGCACTTGTCCTGTGAGGATAATATGAGGAAGTTGGCCTTGTGCACCTCTGAGAAGAGACCGCTTCAAGAGATTAAAAAGAGGATAACTTGCTTGAAGGCTGTATATCTAGGAGGAAAATTCTGAGAAAATAGAGACAGGCTGTCTATACTGAGAGGCTTTGAGAGTTGGGGTTGTTCCTCCTGGAGAAGTTCCCAGTGACCTTACAGCAGCCTCCCAGTACTTAAAGAGAGCCTACAGAAGAGATGAGCAGAGGTTTTATCAGGGATAGGACACTGGGGAGTGGTTTTAAACTAAAAAAGGGGAGACTTAAATTAGATATTAAGAAGAAGCTTTTTACTCTGAGTATGGTGAGGCACTAGAACAGGCTGCTCAGTGAATGTGTGGATGCCCCATTCCTGGAGGCTTTGAAGGCTAGGTTGGATGAGGATTTGGGCAACCTGTCTAGTGGAAGATGTCCATGCCCATGGAAGGAGGTTGGGATAAGATGGTCCTTTTGGTCCCTCCCAATCCAAAATGCCCTTTGATTATATGATTATATAAAACATAATTTTTACTAAAACTTCTAATAAAAGTACTGTATTACAATTGTATATTGTTTTTTATACTCTTCAGGTACAGATGTAATGTAGAAATAATTTCAAATACAAAATTAAGATTTAGTTCACTTGACACTGAGTCAAGAATTTTTTTATTAATAAAAATTCAATATCTCTTACCCCATGTTTTTAAAAATTCATCTTAAGGAAAGTTACTTCAGGCATATGCATATGTATTTCTTTAAAAGTATACAATTCTTCATCAGATAAGATCATATTTAACATTTTTTAATGTGACAAATATATGTTTTTTATGATAATTTTTAACATGAGAATCATCAGTTGGAGTTCAACACCAATGGACCTTACGTTGTTAGACAAGTACGTATTTCAGAGCCAGCAATGGTTGCAACTGCCTTGGCTGGCAACGAATCTCATTAGTTACAGTTCAGCAGCTGTTCATAAAGATATTTTCCTTGTGGGAGAAAGGGAAAAGTAGAATTTTTTTTTTTTGTAATGAAAGTATTTTCTATTTCTTTAGTAGGAATTGGGTGTGCAACAGAACCCAGAACCACACTTCTTCCTGTAAATAAAAGGAGGTAATTTTCTTGCAAGGAAGAATCACCCTATATGGGAAAATGGCATGGTCATTAATTTTTGAAAGGAATAACAGCCAAACGTTCCCCACATGCCTTTTTTTTTTTTTTT
>VXAB01005238.1:31259-90747 GCA_013399175.1 Odontophorus gujanensis
TCTTGGAAACTTCCTAAGAACTTATTAAAAAATAAAATAATAATAGTAATAATAATTTATAAATATATATATAGAACTATGTTAATCTGACAACCGAAAATCAAGCCTGTCTGTTATTTTTAAGATTTATTATCTTAAAAAGTATGGGAAAAAATATTAGAAAAAAATGCAACAACACGTCATGTAAGACTCTTTTTGCACAATTAAAAAACTTATGCGACTAGGCAGTCAATAACTTTGATCAAATACTGTGGATGCATGCTGCTATAGTTTCAGCTGATATAAATAAATGCTAAAGGGGAAAAAGCAGAAAAGATATTTGTATAAACAAGTGGTGAATAGCAATTAAAAATGATCTGTCTTTAATGATTTCCACACTTCTACTTCACCTACTTCCTAAGTATGAGTTTCCCTATCAATTACATAAACCAGCACATTTTTATATGTTGGGTATGAATCTTAGATAAACCTTTCATTTTCATTGTATACCCTTAATACAAATATTCCAGAAAACTGGAATCTGGACCAGCAATTATGGTAATAAGTCCTTGAGAATTGTAATACACTTTGGTTGGAACATTTAACCTATACTTGAAAAGACCATACTTAAAATGTCTACTTTTGTATCCCAGTATTACATTTGTATATCAATTATTTACATTTGTATATAAATGTAGATGCTATGACTTTTAGAAATACATGAAATATTTCTGTATGTGCCTAGTTAACTAAGCTGGAAATAGAATGACATAGGGAAGGAATGATCTCTTGATTTTCAACATAAAAATTGATAAAACTTTGACTCCTTTGAGTCCAATGGAATGTTTCATTTGATTTCAGAGCAACCAGACTTTATCCCAGTGTGTTTCTTTCACTCATTGTGTAATCAATACTGAATAACAAAGTTTGATAACTGATTTTGTTCACTTTAAAAATGATTACTTCATTCCTACCTCTTTCACATGGGTGTTACTATGCCCAATTAAGTTTTCACTTTCTCTAGAGAAAGCTGCTACCTTTAAATAGCTCTCTTTAGATTTGTGAATTCTGTGCGTGGTTAGCTATTAGATTGACAGATTTCTGTGACTAGTGATATCTTGTGACACATCCTTACCTGAAGCACGTCATCTCCTTGGGCACGTGTCTGTATGCCTCCATTCATCATTATATTCACATTAGTCAGAGACTGAGGCCACCTTTGCTAACAGCTAAATGTCAGCAGAGAATATTCCTTGGGCCTAATGAAGCCTGCTTTTCAAACAGTGATACAACAGTTCAGATTAGTGATGCTATGGAATTTGAGTCAGTAAGAAAAGGCATCCTTTAATATTTAAAACAGTAATATTTAATCCACTTTTACCTGTACTGAAATGCATTTTCTTTGTGTCTATATATTTACTTTTGCTAACAAATCTGTATTTTAATGCTGAGCCTGATGTTGGAAAGAACAAACAGGAGAAACAAAGAGTTTTTGCAGGTGCAAGTATACACGTATGGATATCTCCAACATTTGGGCATGTGTAAGAATGTTACACATCTAATATCTAAAATATAATATATTTCATAATGCAGTGTCTCAATCATAGTTTATATATCAATTATTCCAGTCTAAATTGGATGTGCAGTACATTGAACAAGTATTTCTATAAAATACAAGTAGAAAAAAAAATACAGTAACAAGTCATTCATTACACTAACAAAAACTCTTTTATTGGTGCCAGGAATAACTGTACTTTTTCAGCAAGAAAAAAACAGGAATGATTTTGCTATGTGAATAATAGATAAAGAACAACAAAAAAATCATAATCCAGCTATCTTCTCTCCAGGGAAGAATAAACCCCTATGAGCTCAATTTGTGCAGAAAGATCCATTAGGCAGGAAGTTAGTAAGCCAGAGTCTGTCCTATGACTCTGAAGGGAATAAGTTAATATTGGGAGTTTGGTGTCTTAAATAAGAAATTGCAGAAGGAAAAGTATCAGCATTTCATTATTTCTTATTAGCAGTTTACTCTAAAAACACTATCAGGACAAACATAATATTGGTGTATAACCTGGAATAGCACGAAGTGTTATAATAAAGCTCTTATTATCAAGAGGATACCTTGCAAATCCCAGTATTTTCATTCTGTATGTGTTATGCATCCCAAAGGGGCTTGCAAAGGTGTGTCATTTTAATAGAAATCAGGAAAAAAAAAATCCTGGAGTATTATTGGTCTGAAGCCTAGATTGTCACTTGAGTTATGTGAAAGGAGGTTTCTAAGTCTCAGAATGCTGTAACCTTGTATGTTCTGGATGTAGATATGATATTGCTTTTATTACATTAAGCATGGTATTCTGTATTGCCACTTTTTATAGTCACAAAACTGCATTCAGTGCCTAGAAAAGATAAGGCACATACTGTAGAATCATAGAGTTGGAAGGTCATCTAGTCCAACTCCCCAGTGAACAATATACACGGACACCTACAGCTAGATCAAATTGCTCAGAGCCCCATCCAGCCTGATTTTGAGTGTCGCAAAGGAAGAGGCCTCCACCACCTCTCTGTCAACCTGCTCCAGAACCTTACCCACCCCTATTGTAATAAACTTCTTCCTTATATCCAATCTAAATCTCAACTCTTTTAGTTTGAAATCATTTCCTTGTCCTATCACAACAGATCCTGCTATAGAGTCTGTCTCCTTCCATTTTACAGCCCCCTTTAGACACTGAAAGGTCACAATTTTCTGAGTTTTTTCTTCAGGCAGCTCCAGGTCTCCCAGCCTGTTTTCATAGGAGAGGTGTAACATCCCATGGATCATTTTAGTGGTCCTCTTTTGGATGCACTCAAACATGTGTTTGTCCCTCCTACAAAGACTCCAGATCTGGATGCAGTTCTCCAAGTGAAGCCTCACCAGTGCAGAGCAGAGGGGCAGGATCATTTCCCTTGACCTGCTGATCACACTCCTTTTGATGACGCCCAGGATATGGTTGGCTTTCTGGGCTGCGAGAGCACATCGTTGACTCAAATCCAGCTTTCCATCCATCAGTTCCCCCAGGTCCTTTTTGGCAGGGCTTTGCTCCATCCTTATATTCCCCAGTTTGTACTGACAGCAGGGGTTGCCATGACCCAGGTGCAAGACCTTGCACTTGGATTTGATGAAACTCATGAGGTTCATTTGGGCATACTGTTTGAGTCTGTCTAGGTCTCAATGAATGTTATCCTGTCTCACCAACAGCAACACATAGCTTGGTACCATTTGCAAACTTGCTTGAGCACTCGATCCCACTGTCAATGTCATTGATGAAGATACTGAAGATTTTCAGTCCCAGTACTGACCCCTGAGTAAATAAATTCTTCCTAATCTCTAATTAAAATCTACCCTTTTTTAGTTTAACACTTTTTGCCACTTGTCCTATCACTACAATCCCTGACAGAAACTTTCCCTGTCATTTGTGTAGACCTCCTTTACATATTGGAAAGACACTATAACTTCTCCTCAGAGCCTTTTCTTGTCTGGACTGAACAACTCCAGCTCTCTCAGCCTTCATTTGTAGGAAAGGTGCCTTCTGATTGTCTCCATGGCTCTCCTCTGGACCTGCTCTCACAGCTTTTATCTTTCTTGTGCTGCTGGCCCCAGAGCTGACCACAGTCAATGTGAGGTCTCATGTGAGCAGAGTATAAGTGGAGAATCACCTCCCACAACTTGCTAGCTACACTCAGAGTGTACAATCAAAGAGATAGCTGGCTTTCTGGGATGTAAGTGTGTACTGGGGGGCTCACATCTAGTTTTTCCTCCACCAACACCTCCAAGTCCTTCCCCACAGATCTGCTCTCAATCCCCTAATTGCCTGTACTTACGTTTACTATTCCCCAGTGCAGAAACTTGCACTTGGCCTTGTTGAACTTCATGAGTTTTGCATGGGTCAGTCCACTTTTCAGGATCCCTCTGGATGTGGTTCCTTCCTTCCATCATGTCAGCTGCACCACATTCAATTCTGAGGGAAGGATGTTGTGTGTGACATTATCAAATGCTTTGTCGTAAGTCCAGGCAGATGGACTTATGAAGATGCTCTTCCTTTCACCACCAATGCTGTAACCTGTCATAGAAGACCACTACATTTGTCAGGCATGGTCTTCCTGTCACCAGTCATCTCTTTGTTTTACACGTGCCTTAGTGTATGAGAATCGCTTCCACGATCTTGCCAGGCACAGAGGTGAGACTGAATGGCACATAGCTCCTGAGTCTTCCTTTTTGAAAAAGGATGTTATCTTCCCCTTTTCTGGTCACTGGGAATTTCACCAGTCTGCCACAGCTTTTCAGTTATGATGAACAAGGGCTGACAACCTTATCTACCTGTTCTCAAAACACTTGCATGTAGCTCATCAGGTTCCATGAACTTGTGCACATGTTCCTTCAATGATCTTGAACCTGATCTTCTGCAGTTTGTGGTACTTCATTCTCCCAGTCATTACCTTTGGATTCTGTGCCTGTACATTTTCAGTGAATATAAAGCTTTTTTAAAAATTACCTAGCTCAAATTTCCTGGAATTGCAGTCACAGTCATAATGGTACATAATAGAAGAGAGAACTAAAGGACTCTGATCAAAGCTGCATGAAGGTGGATTCTTAAAGGTCCAGTGGCAGTATGTTTGTGAGGGTTTCAGTGCTTCCTGTATTATAAATCAGTCTTGTGGAGATGACTGTGTATCTTAAACTTCTGTGATATGAAGATCAAAAAGCATGAAACTATCTTGTGCATTTGTGGTGGATTGTGCACCTGTTTAATGGATTTATTCACAGTCACTGTATATTATGTTCCTTCAGGAAGAGTGGTCTAATCCGCAGAGATTGTTAATTTTTTTCTGCCTACTGAACACTGGTTTGCACTCTGAGCTGCTGGGAACAGAGATGCTCTGTAGGAAGGCCTCTTTGGACTGTGTGGTGGGGTAGGGAGAGCAAGAAGGGAAGAGCAGAAGACCTGCTAGCAAATTAACTGTTCCTAGCAAGGGTAGATTTGCGGAGAAGGCAGAAAAAAGTTGGCAAGTAGCCTGGCATCAAGGATAACATTTAACAAAATTAACTCCCAGGACCCAGAAATAAGTCCTGCAAAGTGTGCTACAATCTAAAAATCCTCCTGAAATTGCTAAACTGAAACTGAAGTGAGAAAAAAGGAAGTATATGGTGACTGAGAAGGACTAGATTAACAGTCTTTTACACTTCTTTCGTCTCACTCTGCAGATCTAAGCTTTCTCAATTTTAAAAAGATGTTTGCTTTAGTTTCTAGTCCAATTAAACCTAACAGATAAAAATAAGAACCTTTTAAATCATTTGAACTCTAGGGCAACTGTACACTAAGCAGCACCCAACACAACATAGTGTGCATGGTTGCTCTGTGGTCAGGTTACTGTTGGAGTAGGATGATGATGATGAGTGGGCTTCTGTTCTGCATAGGTTATCTTAAATGTATTCAGTAACAACTTTGTACCTTCTAGTAGGAATCATGTAACACATATATATAACTTTACCACAGGATTTTCTTTTCATTTAAAATGTGTATTAGAAAGTAATCAGATTTTTGTCCTTAGAAAATCTACACTCTCATAGAATACTTATTTTACTTCATGCACAAAATTACAATCAACATCTGTGTGTTGTTACAAAATAACATTTCCTTTCCTGTACTCATGCAAATCTTCTAAACATAAAGCAACATATTCATTTACCAAGACAATTATTTATACAGATGGTAATATTTTGACATTTACTTAACTGTGGTTGTTTAAAGAAAAAAAAATCTATATATACAGCAGGAATGTAAGCTGCTCTTTAACCTCATGCTATGGGCAAAAGATGAAGAGGAATCATTTCAACTATTTCTAGATTTCAGCAAAAGCTGAAATACTGCTGTGGCAGACCACAGGCATTAATTTACAGTTAGTCTCTCAGAAGACATAGCCACTAATATCCAACAGTGAGAAACTAAGATGAAAGACATCATTAACTAGGGCGTTATATTATTTTATTGATGAAACTAATTGAAGAATTTACCCTCCCATCACATTAAAATTTGTTTCTCCTTCAGTTGGGAATTGGCAAAATGCCAAAACCAAACTCCAAAATAAAAATTGTTTGTTGATTCTCTGTAGTGTAAACCAAACATCTGTAGCTCCCTGAGGGCCTCTTACCCTCACCTATACATACTCAAGGTCACAACTCTCCTCTTTATTAATCATATTCTTATTCCTCATCCTTTTACAGTGACAATAGCCCGCAAATTTGCTCAAGACTACAAAAGAGATAAATGTATATACCTGGAGAAGGAACCTGACTCTTTTTAATTTCCTTCTGTATTCTTTTCACTGCAATGCTCTATCACACCATGATATGCTGTCCAAATTAAGTTACTTCTGTTCCATTTAATAGAGTGAATCAATGGCCTGAGGTATGTTCCAGTAATATAGATGTCTTTAACAAGCCAAATAGCTCACATCTGACCTCTTACTATGACTAGTACCCTTCTACCTTGACTGCAGTCAGGGTTCCCCAGCCACCTCCCTGCTCTGATTATTCTGCCACATTAAAGTTAATTCTGAAATCTCAAAATTGGTAATTGTTGGTAAAAATTTGGCTAAGGACAGAACACAAGGAACACTTCATAGCACGTATCTTGAACCTGTGCATTACCAGTAGAGATATGAACCAGACACTGTGTTTGGTTTAGAAAGTTGGGAAGTCTTTGTAAGTGATAGAGCAACTCACTGCTATAATAGATCTGTCATCAAACTTAATAATTTTCTCCTGTTATGAAGGCCACGCACATGGCATGGAGAAAATTTTGTTTGATAACAAACACAGTACAATAGGTAGAGAGGTTATCTTTATACTGTTTCTGTCCCCAAAAATGCAAGAATTTTCTGATTTAGATTGAACTATAGGGTATTTTGATTGAAATCCTGGTGTAAAGTAAACACAATTCTGCCCTTGGCTTCACCGGTCTGAAATTTCATTGTATTTGTTCCATGATAAAATGCCTCTATATAGATGCAACTATCAGCAATGGTATACACTGGGATTAATTCTGTTTGCCACACACAAAGTGAGCTAACACTTCCATTGGTAATCATTCCCAAAATACCCACAAATGTATCTCCTACTTATGAAAGTTTCAGGGAAAAGGACGTCAGCAAGTTAAATTGAACCAGTCCAATAATGCCTTTGCAAAGATGTTACTTTCAATATTTATAAAGACAATCAATATTGTAGTGATACATACAACATATCATGAGGACTGGGAGTAGCCCCTTGAAGAAGAGAATGAGACCACAAAGACAAATACTGTTGTGTGAATAACAGTGGTAAGCGAGCTGGCTTGCAGATTACTGCAGTCACAAAGCATACATACATACATACATGTATATATATATATATATATATATAAAAGCAGAAGAAAATGGAGGAAGGGAGTTAGATTCCTAGTGTGAACAAAATCCTCCTTAAATAGCTGAATTTATAACTAAGAGTATAATGGATTTGGATGCTCCACTGAGAATATTTATTCCAGGCCATTTAGAAGAATGCAGCTGAAAAAGACACAAAATAGTGGAGACTAACAATTTGTTGCTTATGGTGAGAGCAAGCTGTCCTGACAGCGACTCTGGTCTTGCCCATCACGAGGTAAGCTCAGGCAACAGTAAGATGCAGAAATTTCATTCGCAATTACCTGCATCAGGAGCAGTTTGAACTTACTGCCATGAGGGTTAAAAAGAGGATACCCAGGCTTTTCAATCTGTATCATCCTACTCAGACTAAGTTCGCAGAAAACATACATCTTATAAAGTATGAGCCTTAGTAATTAGAATAATTTTTTTTGTTATTCTTCAGACTACAGGAGTTATAGGATGATCATAAGTGACAGGAGAACAGAACAGTTTATGGATAGTGAATTAGTATAGCCCACTGCAAATGGAAGTACAAGGCAAAGAGTCTCAAAATATTTTAAACCTGGCAACTCAGTTCAGTAAATATTCAGAGAAGAAACAGAGGCAAGTGAGGCAACTGAAAGCCAGAAATGTATGTGTGAGTCAGGAAGCCAGGCCACGATTGGAAAACCTAAACTAGATAGAGACATGCTCACTCATTGCTAAAACAAGTAAAATGAGCTTGTTTTACTATGAACAAAAAGTCATCCATCTCCATTTAAAAAACAATAGCTGAAGAAACAAAAAGAACTGCACCAGATTTTCTGATATTACCCGCGGATTTCCAGAAAAGTTTCTATTGTAGAATTTGGAACTTGTACTTTTGTACAAAATATCTGAGTCAGTTATTTCTGTTATACTTTTCTACTTCTCTGTTTTTCTCGTATTCACCATGAGGACATTATAGCTGACATAAAAACATTTGTAAAAGATTTAAGTGTATACAAAGAGCCTTTGTTTTTTGAAAAAAGTGAACTTTGCTTGTAGCACAAATATGTAGCAATAGGAAAAAAATAAATAAAACCAGGAAAAATAAAAATGCCTAAGGCCACTTGGAGTAAACATTGTGCACTCTGTTTATAAAGAGAAGGAAACTAGATATTAGCACCATGAAGTAAAATAAATTGCTGAAGCAAAATAAACTAACTCCTCAGATGCCTCTGTACCCCAGTAAATAAATAAATAAAGCTACTTGATAAGAAGAATAGAAATGATCTGCTTTTGAAGAAATAACAAGTCCAGGGAATATCTATTTCCCAAATTATTGCTAACTGTAGATGAGAATGGTAAAGGAGTTCCTAGATTATCTTCAATAGCTCTAAGTGGGAATTGAGCTGAAGGGTATGACCCCTGCTACAGGCCTATCAGTAATCCACAGTGGTTTAAGGAACACTAGATGCAAGGACAGTCATTACAATACACAAGAGAACTGTAATCAAGTAAAGCAAGAGTGTCATTACAGGTATGGTAAACGTGCAAAGGTGTTAATCAAGGCAATATCCACAGTGTCATTAGCCAATGTCCAGCTGGGAGGATGTTCAGATACAGCACTGGATACAAAGCAAAACTACAGTAGCTATAGTTTTTCAGAAGATAACTAATTCACACCAAGCAAGATTTCATGGATAACAGTAGCACTAACAGTATTCTGTGCCAGAATTTGACAGAAAGGTGGATTGAATGAAAAGTTGTCGTGGCAAGTGAAAGAAAAAAAATAAAAACAAAACAAGAAAACAACAACAACAACAACAAAAAACAACACTTTGCGTATTCACCTCTATCATAGAGTATAATGTTACAAAATATAGAAGTTCTACCTGTTGGTGTGAGGTAAAATGTGTGTCAGAGTTGGATACAAGACTTACTGAAGAATGTTAGCAATTAAAGTAACAGTGAATGCAGTAGTAAATTGATTAGCAATTGTTTTGGGAAAGATTGGGCTGAGACAGGAATCCATTTATCACCACATACATTGAGGCAACTACTAAGATATGCATTCACAGGCTAGAGAAATGCGGGAAGATGGATTAATCTCTGTGGGCTACAGTGTCACCAATAATGCTATTACAGTGAGTCAGTAAATTGCTAACATCCTTTTTTCACAATAAGAACAACTCCTCTGATAAGTAATAGAAATAGAAAGAATTCACTTGCTGTGATCCAGGCTGAGGCCCTCTTGCCTGGGGGTCCTGGTGGGCAGCAAACTGAGTCTGAGCCAGCAGTGAGTCCTGGCAGCTGGCCACCACCATCCTGAGCTGTATCAGCAGGAACACAGCCAGCAGGCAGAAGGAAGGAAGGAGAAATCCCTCTCTACTTGGCATTTGTAAGACTGCATCTGGAATACAGCATCCAGTTTCAGATCCCCAGTGCAAGGCAAGGGGCTCAAGCATTTGTCTCGCAAGAAGGGTCTGAGGGAGCTGGGTTTGTGTAGCTTGGGGCAGAGAGGGAGGGACATTCCAGAAGCCCTCTGCAACTTATATGGTGGGAATGGAGACAGGCTTTTCATGAGTGTATGGTGGAAGCATATGAGACAGGAAGATACCTGCTAAAGTAAGATTGGTTCAGACTGAATAGGAGTGTTATCTTCAAGTCCAGCAGTGTTGCAGGATGTGCTGTCTCCACTGTCTCCATCTTGGAGATTTTCAAGACCTGACCGGATATAGGTTTGAACAACCTGGCCTGGTCTCACAGTTGACCTTGCTCTAAGCAAGAGGTTGGAATAGAAATGTCCTGAGGTTTCTTCCACCTTTAACTAACCTGTGATCCTATGATCCTAATCAAGGAAAAAGATATTACTAGATTAATACAATAGCAGATAAAAAGACAAAGCATACATGGATAAAAATGGTGTATGGAGACTGCTGAGTCACAGCCTAAACAACTGATTGAGCACTTGAAGGAAAGATCTGGTCAGCCCTGTGAACACAGGTGAAGGCAATTCACCTCTGTGACCAGAACAGGTGGAGCCTTGCTCCACCCCTCTTTGACCTCATTTAAGGCCTGATTGCCACTGAAGAAGGATCTCAAACAAGAGATACCTGAGATACCTCCTTTTGTTTTTGTTTTTTTTTTTTTTCCTGTAAGCCTAGATCTTGTGAGATGCATTAATGAATGTTTTTTTTTCCTTATCTTTTGTAGCACCTCCTTGTTTGTGCTTGTCCCTTTGCCTTTACAAATGGTCATAATAGACTTCTTGTGTGTGTGGTTGGTTTTTTTTTTTTTGTTTTTGTTTTTTTGTTTTTGTTTTTGTTGGAAAAAGAATGATATTCACAGCTAAGAGAAAACTAACCCCAAAGACCTCTGGCTTAAGAAAGATTAAAGAAGGTTCTAAATAGTTCAGGTGAAAGTTCAGATTTTTTTTTTTTTTTGTGTTTTCTAATGAAGGTAATACTAATCAGCAACACTAGGATCCACATTTAGGTTTTGACCTGAGAATCTAGAAAAAAAATTTCAAAGTTGCACTGGACTTTTCCATATCCTACATCATTTCAGCATGGCTGAAAAAAAAACCTGTTAAAATGACCTTAATAGAAATGTATGCAGTCACTGCCATGGTACTGCAGTTTGATTTCCATTCAAGTTCAGATATCACAGGGCAATCTTTACTGAAGTTCGATTCAGTAACGATGTGTAGGTGGGAATTTACAGAAGAGGTGCATGTTTAATTGTGGAAGGGGAGTGTCATCTGGGGACTGTGTAATAAACCAAAAGATGTTTTTGCTCTTCAGACTTTGTCAGAAAGTGGCTTTTTTTTTTTTTTTTAAAGCAAGTTAAATAAATAAATGCCTCGCTCCTATGAGTACTATAATTCTATAATGGATTTTCAAGAAGACTATTGTACATTGAGGAATAAATGTTTGATGCAGCAGTTTACCTTAGTAGGGGCAAGTGTGTGCTTTATTGCATGTACTACTTGGCCTCTAGGTGTGTACTGTTCTGTGCCTATTTGTCAACGTGAAATCACCAGTGGTGACACCACTGGTATGTCCTTGTCTTTATTTTGAACATAAGCAGCATGTTTTCTCGTAAACATCCCTTTTCTCAACAATAGAAATAGCAAGTCCCTATCAAAACTCTTGACTAATGCTGTCCAACTTCACTACGGACAGGACACTTGCAGCATGGCGTGTCCTCACCAAATATCCATCAGGTACTGAATCACTGCAGTACTTCCAGAATCAGAAGAGGCATAAGATTTTGCAGTTCAGTATCATCTATACTGGGGTATTAATGAAACAGTTGTCTTTCTTTAAAGTCTGTGTGGCTTTCTTGCTGAAATCCAAAAGTAACAAGAATCACTTGGTGTAAATTACTTTACAAAATAAAGTGTCAAGTTATCAGAGAACTCATTCTCAGCTAATCATAAGAAAAGACTAAACAACTTCAAAGCAGTTCATTTATGGTCTCTATAGTACCTTTATTAATGCCTGCCCAGATTCCATATACTTCTGTATCTGACCTTGGGCAAGCAACCAGAGCTCAGTGTGGTACTGATACTGAGGAAACTTTTCACAGAATCACAGACTGGTTGGGGTTAGCAGGGGCCTCTGCTGGTCAACTGTTCCAACCCCTCTGGCTCAAGTAGGGAGACTCAGATCAGAGTGCATAGGATCATGATCAGAAGACTTTTGTAGATCTCCAAGGAGGGGACTCCAGAAGCTCTGATTAAGGTGTGCCAGGGATCTGTCACTCACACAGTACATAAGTGCTTCCTGATGTTCAGGAGTAAACTCCCGTGTTCCAGTTTGTGCACATTGCTTCTTGTCCTGGCACTGGGAAACACTGACACTGGCTCTGTCTTTGCATCTTCCCTTCTGGTATTTATAGACGTCAGTGAGGTACACTGAATCTTCTCCAGTCTGGGATTGCTCCTCTCCAGTTCAGGGCTTATTACTTTTTCTTGAACTTCATGATGTTCCCCTCAGCCCATTTCTCCTGAGGTCCTTACGGGTGACAGTAGAGCCCTCTAGCATATGTACCACTCCTCATACCAGTGACAGTTTTTTTATTACTGCCTATAGAACAAGATCTCTAATACCAATTATGAAGGGAAAAGTGAGGTGTCTTCAAGTTAGAGATTACATGACCAGCAGGTACTGACAAATAAAAGCAGTGACATTGAATGAGAAGCAAAACAAACAAATAAATAAGTAAAGACAGAATCCTGTGAAGTCAGGTAGATTTCTATAACGGTGACAAATTTTGTACTGACTGTGTTATCAGATGCAGGATGTAAAATCTCTAGGGTCCACTCTACTCTAGCTGTTAAAATAACGTAGGAAACTAAAGAGTTACAAAAGGAAATGTTTCACTTGGGAGCAGAGCAGGCAATAAACCTATCGAGACTCAGTGATTCTTGGCTTATGATGTGAGAGGACATGCAGCATTATATCACAAGAGCTTATAAATGTGTGAAGCAGGAAGCCCAGATATACTTAGCAGACATAAGTATTATTTCCCCAGCACCAACTTTCCTTCTATTCCCATTGTTTCCTTATTTGATTATGCCCTGAAGCACAATAGCTGTTCCCATTGTAAGTGATTTTATCTGTGGTGACTTTATATAAACACACTTTTAATACTGCTATCCTGTTGCATATCATGTAGCAATTTCTCACATAGGTTATTTACACAGTTAGTAAACAAACACTTCTTTGTGTTCCTTCCCATGCAATTACACCTCCTAGTATGCTGAGGTAAGTAAAAATGGAATATGTTATTAATCATTTCTTAATACGTCTTCTAGTTTTTCAGTTTCTCCTCTACTAGGCAGTTTTCCATGACTTGTTATTTTTACCATCTACATCCACGTACAACTTCACTGTAATATTATTTATTAATTTGTTCAAAATGACTAGGATATACTTGCTTGTTAGAGCATGGTATTATTTTTGGCAACATTGAAGTCACAGTCTTTCACATACATCAGTTTTCCATGTTAGTGTTCAATTCTATTTTTTTAACCAAGCAGTAACATAATGAACCTCCAGGAGTTTGTGCAAAGACTGGAATCTGTTGTTTAGCAATGTCAACCTTCACAGAAATAAAGGTGTTTTGACAATTTACAGTCTCCTGGCCTAGTTCTGTAATATTGCTGTAGATTAATATTGTTTTGGTTAAATTGTTTTTCTCTTCTTTGTGTCTTGTAAATATTCAGACACATTCTGAGCAATACTGATATTATGATCATTTAATTGATAACTCTTCTGCCATGGAGGAAACCAAGCCCTCTGTAAGAGATGCTTGAAATCTTCTTTTGGGCTGAATGTTGTGATATGAAGTAATACATTACCTACTCCCTAGGACTTCCCAGCCCAGAATTAGCCACCCAGATTCAAACCTGCAAAATACTTGCAAAGGTAATTATCTAAGACAATATTCACAAAGGTACACCAAAGATGAGTGAGAAACACCTTGCACAATCTCTAGTTTCTTCCCTTAGTTAATGATCTTAAATGTGAATATTTATTATTCTGATTTTCCAAATCTACTTATATTTATTTTTTCAATTTGGAAGATCCTACTACTTATAGCACTATACAGCTTAGTACTGGTAGGACTTGAGATATATAGATGTCTAGTAAGAGTTAGTAATTTACCCATGTGGATTGATTTGTTAATGAAATCAGACAAGTCAAGTGTTCACATATCTACCATTCAGCTTAGCTTCTTGCTGAAAAATAGTTTTGCAGGTGTAAAGAAAAGCTATTTAAGACAGTGTACTCTTGCAGATCATGTTCTAGTGGCTAGAGGACCGTGCCCAGCGGGTAGTGGTTAATGGAGTTAAGTCCAGCTGGCGTCCCGTTACGAGTGGTGTCCCCCAGGGGTCGGTATTGGGGCCCATCTTGTTTAATATCTTTATTGATGACCTAGACGAGGGGATTGAGTGTACCCTCAGTAAGTTTGCAGATGACACCAAGCTGGGAGGATGTGTTGATCTGCCAGAGGGTAGGGAGGCCCTTCAGAGGGATTTGGATAGGCTGAATAGCTGGGCTGAGATCAATGGGATGAGGTTCAATAAGGCCAAGTGCCGGGTCCTGCACTTTGGCCACAATAACCCCATGCAATGCTATAGGCTTGGGGCAGAGTGGCTTGAAGACTGCATAGAGGAAAAGGACCTGGGGGTGTTGGTTGATGCTCAGCTTAACATGAGCCGGCAGTGTGCCCAGGTGGCCAAGAAGGCCAACGGCATCCTGGCCTGTATTAGAAATAGTGTAGCCAGCAGGAGCAGGGAGGTGATCATCCCCCTGTACTCAGCTCTGGTGCGGCCGCACCTCGAGTACTGTGTTCAGTTTTGGGCCCCTCACTACAAGAAAGACATTGAGGCCCTGGAGCGTGTTCAGAGAAGGGCAACAAAACTGGTGAGGGGTCTGGAGCACAAGTCTTATGAGGAGCGGCTGAGGGAGCTGGGATTGTTTAGTCTGGAGAAAAGGAGGCTCAGAGGGGACCTTATTGCACTCTACCACTTCCTGAAGGGGGATTGTGGTGCGGAGGGGGTCAGCCTCTTCTCCCAGATAACTAATGACAGGAGAAGAGGGAATGGCCACAAGTTGCGCCAAGGAAGATTTAGATTAGATTTGAGGAGAAACTTTTTCTCTGAAAGAGTGGTCAGGCACTGGAATGGCCTGCCTAGGGAGGTGGTTGAGGCACCATCCCTAGCGCTGTTCAAGAAGCGTTTAGATGAGGTGCTAAGGGATTTGATTTAGTAGTTTAGTGGGTAGGGATGGTGATAGGAGGATGGTTGGACTAGATGATCTTGTAGGTCCTTTCCAACCTAATGCATCTATGAATCTATGAATCTAGTATATTTTATTTCTAGAATTCTCCCATTTTCTCACCTTTGAGATTCATTTTCTTCTACTCTGTGACTATCTAGGCCCAAAAATGCCTATTTAGTGGGTTTTTTGAAATATTTTCTAAGGTCCAAATAGATTAGTCACATATTCTTCACTGACTGATAAGCTGAAATACTACAAGCTTTATTGCTCTTTCTAATACCACATGATATTAAAAATACCATAACTTTAATTCCAGTTGTGTTTTCAGGCTTCCTGTTCAGATCTTGTGTGTCCATTTTTGATGATACATTAAAGATTGTCACTGATCTAGCCTTTCCAATTTGTCACTGATTTTTATAACCTGGTGTCCATCACTCAACTATTTCTCTGTCAACTTCTTTCAAAACTCACAGGTGTGAACTGTTACGTTACACTATAGATGCTGTATCCTGTAATATTAATTTGTCATTTAGGTCCTTAAATGTCTCTTTCAGCGTTTCTGTTTACAACAATACCTCAGCTTCATGTGATATCCATCCTGGGTGTCACTTTCAACTAAGACAAAAGTGATGAAAAAACCATTATTTCCTTTTGTGCACTTTATTTATTTATTTATTTTTCTGTGTTCTCTTTCCCAAAGTTTTTGCGTAATTCAAAAATTCGTTCTGCATTTCTAATTCTAGTACATTTTCCAAAGGATGAAAGATGGCCCTTGCCTGATACTGACAATACCCTGTGTTAGAGTGAATCATCTCCTGGCCAGACTGCAAACAAAGCTTCTTACTGAAATATCTAATACTTCATTTATCTTTAAAGAAGTCATTAGCCTATTCAGAAAGAAAAGAGTTCCTCTGTTTGAAAGGAGGATGTCTGAGCCTGGGCTTCTAGTCTTCTAAACACTAAAAACAGTGATTTTTGCAAATACAAGGACTGATCTGAAAGTAATGCCTCCTGTTTTATTATGTTGGCTCGCAACATCAGAGGCAGATGTTGGTGGTATGTCAGTAGAGGTTGAAACTTCTCAATAACATTCCATTACATGTTGTTGCTGTGTGACAGATGATAGCAGAGGGGAAGTCTCACAAAATGGCATCTGACATGGAAGTGCTCATGAATCAATAGTGTAGCCTCTGTGTGTGTCTGTTCCCTCTGTGTGTAAAAAATGGCAACTATTGGCATCCATCAATGTTTTCTGAACATTTTTAGAGGCCAAACTGTGGATGTGAGCACAGTCAGGCGGTGAGTGGTGCATTTCAGCAGTGGCAACAATGGTCAACTCTACTGGTGCAGATTGTTACAAGCATGACATGTAGGATATTGTTCATAGCTAATTGTGATGGCTATGTTGAAAAATAGTCTTTTGTAGCTGAGAATTTTCTCTCTTAAATAGTGTTATTGTGTTATATTGTGTTACAGTATTATTTATTTATTTTGACTGTTGTTCCCATATGAATAAACAGGATGCATTACTTTTGGAGCAAGCTATGTATGTAGAATACTAATTGGACCTGATACAAGCACACAAAGAGAAGAATGTACATGTTGTCCTATAGAGTCTTCATCAGGCTGACACAAAAAAATAACTAGAAATCTTTGAGATGATAATAGGCTTAGAGATAACTAATATATTGGGATACCAAGGAAAGGATGTTTCACAGACTTCTAAAATGTTTAACTTGCTCCTTTGCTTTTATTCTATCAATATTTTGCTCGTATAGCTTTGGTATTGCCCTTCACATTCCCTGTAATGTCTTATTTCTGTCTTATATTTGCCTGTCATAATTTACAGTTTTTAACATGCAGTATGGTCCTTCTGCTTTTCTTTGTGGAAAAGAGCCTCAGCTTTCATAAACTACTGTGCCTACAGAGTGGAGCTGAAAGTGCTTACAGGATCTGAGTATCTATTCCTGCATACTCACAATTTTTATTATTATTATTATATATATTTTTTGCCATAAAATACTAATCATTCCTTGTTCTTAAAGGTTTGAAAGTGTCCTTGCATTTAAATACAATGGATGTCTTCTGAAAGTAGGTCTCAGCGGATGGGATATCTGCCTTGAACATCACTATACCTCAGCCATCTCCTGCCAGAACTGTATCACACAGTGATTGAAACAGCTTTGAAATGGAGTAAAGCAGAGACTGAAACCTGAAGCAAACAAGAACTGGCTGTGTATTTCATCAGTTCCTCATATCAGAAACCAAACAGGATGAATAATTTTTACAGAAATTGAAAACTTGAATATTATCAGCTGGACAGCACTTTTGCTTTTGAATCAAAATGGAAATGCTTTGAAATCAATAAAGAAGAAAATTGTGAAGATACTGGAAAGTTCCTAAATAGATTCTAATTTATTCATATTACAGATCTTTCGAAGTACAGAAATATTCCTTAATTCAAAGGAAACAGATGAACTGCTAACTAAAAATGGCAAAAACTGCCTTGACTCTCATGTCGGAAGAACAGTTATTTTCTACAGTTTTATCGACAAGCTAAAATGAGCAATTTAGTTTGTATTTATTTGTCTTCAGACATCTTTCTATTTATGGCCACGTTGTATGCTCAATGGAGTCTTAAAATAGCAGTACTGGGCTCACAGGATGACTCAGTGAATTGGTATGCAGAAGAGGGAAACTTCAGCCTCTTAGTGACTGAAATGGGGCAGGATGGCAGTAAGTGAACCTCACTACTCCCCAGTGGGTGTCTGTGGGCTTCTGTGGAAGCAGCTGACCATTTAAATTCAGTCCTGTCCCAGCATTACTCTTCTGAAATAGCCACACAACATTTGACATTGCTGTTGGTCGTAACAATTGAGAAGTTAAAGGCTAAATAAATTGTGGTGAAAAATATTGCCCCTTAGCTTTATGAGCGGACAAGCAGAACACACGTGTGGATTCATTTTCTCTACTGAATAATATTGTATTGATTGTAGGTGATGAGAGTTTGATGGTGGAGGCTGCGGGCTCCTCTATGGAAGGGGCTGGGGCTCCTCTGTGCCAACTCCAGTCTACTCTAATGGCCCCACTGTATGGCACAACAGCCAAGATGGTGGTGCCTCTGGGGAATGCACTTAAGAAAGGGCTTAAAACCCTACACAGCAGTAAGAAATAGAGAAACAATGCTGTGAGCAATGAGGTCAGAATTGAAGGATGGTGACAAAGAGTTCCTGATGCTGGAACAGATTCCCCATCAACTCATGAAGACCATGGTGAAGCAGGTATTTCCCTGCACCTGTAGAGAGGACCAGAGCAGAGCAAATATCCACACTGCCACTTCCTTTGGAAGACTTCACACTGGAGCAGATGGATATTTCCTCAAGAACTGTAGCCTATGGAGAGCCCATGCTGGAGAATATCTTGAAGGGCTGCATTCCTTGAGATGATCCAAGCTTGAGCAGGAGAAAAATATGAGTAGGAAGGAGCATCAAAGAGAAGCTGTTTTGGATTAACTAGGACCCCTGTTCCCCATCCATCTGCACTGCTGTCATGGTGGATGTGAAGTAGAGGAGTCAGGAATTAAAGTATGAAGTTAAGTCTGGAAAGAAAGGAGTAGTGTGGAAAGGTATTTTAGCTTTTGTCTTTGTATCTCCTTACATGAATCTATTTTAATTAGTAACAAATTAAATTCATTTTCACCCAAGTCAAGTCCAGTTTGGTCTAGTTTGCCCATATTGGCAATTAGTAGGTGATCTCCCTACCTATCTCAATCCACAAGCTTTTCCATCACGCTTCTTCCTCTTGTCCCGCTGAGAACAGTGAATACAAGAGTGGCTGGGTGGGGGTCTGGCAGCTGGCCCAGGTCAGCCCACCACAGGCAACTCTCACAAACACTACATTCATTAACTTCTATCTTAAATAATGACTTAATTTTTTTGGTCGAAAAGTTTATCTGCTCTGAAGATAAAAGGCAACATTCTTACCTGTGTTAGAAAGACTCCATCCTAGGAACGAACAAGTGCTTGCTAATGGAAAGCAAAAGTTAGCCTCAGAGGTCTCTTACAGGGTTTCTCAAGTCTAGCGTGTTTGCATGTCGTGTCAGGGCAATTTCAGATTGATACTTACCATCCCTGAAACTAGATCCAAGAAACTTTGTGGCCTGTCTACACCCACACATTTTCTGATGAATGAGATGCTTCCTCTAATACAGGCAGAACTTATTAGAATTTACATCTGCCTTTTCCTCTGGCAAGGAGGTCTGTCAGGACTTTGCAATTACTTTGTAAAACCCATCAGACATTTTAGATTTATAAGCATATATTATAAAAGCATTTTAGATACATAAAACATTAGTTTTGGAAGTGGTTTCACAAGGGGACAGCGTGAAAATTCTCCAAGTAGTTTCAGGTGGCTATTGAAGTATGTTGTGAATCAGTGCTTCAAAGTCTGTACAATGAAGGTACGTTTAAGTCCTTACAAATAGATGAAATTTAATTCAGTTAAATACTAGCTTCTAAGCAAACCTTTCTTTTAAAAGCATATCTTTTTCTTTTACCATTAAATTCCTGTGAATTTCTTCCATGAAAGTTAGAGAACAAGACTGGTTTACTTACGAGATAATATTATATCTGCTGCTAAGAGTCTATGAGACTCCTCACAGAATGGAAGAAATTACTGCAGTTGTATTAAATACAAGCAGACAAACAAGGCTTAGCATTGCAATGGGAAAATATTGTAGCTCTCACAGCAATGTTTTTCTGTGCTCTGCTCTCCCAAAGGAAAGTGCTTATTGAAATGGACGTCATTGATACAGATGCTCTGCAGCTACTCCCGGATATATTAAGAATAGACTGTTCTGCAATATTTTTATAATGAATTACCAGGTACATATTTGATATAGTACAAAATTTTCTTACAATTCTACTTTCCTTTGGAAAACCGTCCAAATTGCTTTTTCTTTACTGTTTTATTGTTTTTACAACTTTGGTGTTTTTGATATAATACTCTTGCAAGTAGTGTTGTGTATTTCCAATAACATATTGTTAATTATTCTGCCTCAAAATAAACTAAAAATATGTTTATCCTCTGAGAACAATAACCTAATCTGAATTTAAATATTTCCTCCACAACTGTTAGTGAGTATTTACCATCATACTGAGTTATTGTTAATTTATTCAATCTGCCTATGTTTTCTTTCTCATCACTAAAAAATCTTTTTCTATTATAATTTTGCATCTTTGTTAGTACTGATATTTCCTTACCTCTGTTATTTTATTTTATTTTATTTTATTTTATTTTATTTTATTTTATTTTATTTTAATTGGGGCAGCATTTTTCAGTTTGCTTTCTTTAAAAATAATATAAATTAATGATTAATCCCAACTTTGTTTTATACTTAAAAATAATGAAAAGTAATACAGTACTCAGACAGACAAATGTATGAAGAGTTCTTTACACAGTAATAGTCTTTTGCTGGAAGTATATTAAGAAATAAATAACTTCCACGGTGCCAGCTAAACGGTGAAGTATTAAGGGTAAGCAATTTTATTCAGAATGTGGGAATACCAATTTTGAATACCCTGCTGTGGCAAGCTAAATTCTTTTTTTTTTTTTTAAGAAAGATCTCGATGTGAAGATATTTATTATAAAACTGATATTAGGTCTTCAGTTCACTAGCAGTCATTCTTTGAAAATCTTTAACTTTCTAACACCCTGACCCTTCCCCCCGAACTACTCCCAATATTTTATGATTGCACAAAGTTAATGAATGAATATAAGGTTCAAGTGGGTCTCATCTCCTTCCTTTGAGATCGGCAGGAAACTATGTCTGGTATTATATGCCAAAATCTNGGGCTGGGGCTCCTCTGTGCCAACTCCAGTCTACTCTAATGGCCCCACTGTATGACACAACAGCCAAGATGGTGGTGCCTCTGGGGAATGCACTTAAGAAAGGGCTTAAAACCCTACACAGCAGTAAGAAATAGAGAAACAATGCTGTGAGCAATGAGGTCAGAATTGAAGGATGGTGACAAAGAGTTCCTGATGCTGGAACAGATTCCCCATCAACTCATGAAGACCATGGTGAAGCAGGTATTTCCCTGCACCTGTAGAGAGGACCAGAGCAGAGCAAATATCCACACTGCCACTTCCTTTGGAAGACTTCACACTGGAGCAGATGGATATTTCCTCAAGAACTGTAGCCTATGGAGAGCCCATGCTGGAGAATATCTTGAAGGGCTGCATTCCTTGAGATGATCCAAGCTTGAGCAGGAGAAAAATATGAGTAGGAAGGAGCATCAAAGAGAAGCTGTTTTGGATTAACTAGGACCCCTGTTCCCCATCCATCTGCACTGCTGTCATGGTGGATGTGAAGTAGAGGAGTCAGGAATTAAGGTATGAAGTTAAGTCTGGAAAGAAAGGAGTAGTGTGGAAAGGTATTTTAGCTTTTGTCTTTGTATCTCCTTACATGAATCTATTTTAATTAGTAACAAATTAAATTCATTTTCACCCAAGTCAAGTCCAGTTTGGTCTAGTTTGCCCATATTGGCAATTAGTAGGTGATCTCCCTACCTATCTCAATCCACAAGCTTTTCCATCACGCTTCTTCCTCTTGTCCCGCTGAGAACAGTGAATACAAGAGTGGCTGGGTGGGGGTCTGGCAGCTGGCCCAGGTCAGCCCACCACAGGCAACTCTCACAAACACTACATTCATTAACTTCTATCTTAAATAATGACTTAATTTTTTTGGTCGAAAAGTTTATCTGCTCTGAAGATAAAAGGCAACATTCTTACCTGTGTTAGAAAGACTCCATCCTAGGAACGAACAAGTGCTTGCTAATGGAAAGCAAAAGTTAGCCTCAGAGGTCTCTTACAGGGTTTCTCAAGTCTAGCGTGTTTGCATGTCGTGTCAGGGCAATTTCAGATTGATACTTACCATCCCTGAAACTAGATCCAAGAAACTTTGTGGCCTGTCTACACCCACACATTTTCTGATGAATGAGATGCTTCCTCTAATACAGGCAGAACTTATTAGAATTTACATCTGCCTTTTCCTCTGGCAAGGAGGTCTGTCAGGACTTTGCAATTACTTTGTAAAACCCATCAGACATTTTAGATTTATAAGCATATATTATAAAAGCATTTTAGATACATAAAACATTAGTTTTGGAAGTGGTTTCACAAGGGGACAGCGTGAAAATTCTCCAAGTAGTTTCAGGTGGTTATTGAAGTATGTTGTGAATCAGTGCTTCAAAGTCTGTACAATGAAGGTACGTTTAAGTCCTTACAAATAGATGAAATTTAATTCAGTTAAATACTAGCTTCTAAGCAAACCTTTCTTTTAAAAGCATATCTTTTTCTTTTACCATTAAATTCCTGTGAATTTCTTCCATGAAAGTTAGAGAACAAGACTGGTTTACTTACGAGATAATATTATATCTGCTGCTAAGAGTCTATGAGACTCCTCACAGAATGGAAGAAATTACTGCAGTTGTATTAAATACAAGCAGACAAACAAGGCTTAGCATTGCAATGGGAAAATATTGTAGCTCTCACAGCAATGTTTTTCTGTGCTCTGCTCTCCCAAAGGAAAGTGCTTATTGAAATGGACGTCATTGATACAGATGCTCTGCAGCTACTCCCGGATATATTAAGAATAGACTGTTCTGCAATATTTTTATAATGAATTACCAGGTACATATTTGATATAGTACAAAATTTTCTTACAATTCTACTTTCCTTTGGAAAACCGTCCAAATTGCTTTTTCTTTACTGTTTTATTGTTTTTACAACTTTGGTGTTTTTGATATAATACTCTTGCAAGTAGTGTTGTGTATTTCCAATAACATATTGTTAATTATTCTGCCTCAAAATAAACTAAAAATATGTTTATCCTCTGAGAACAATAACCTAATCTGAATTTAAATATTTCCTCCACAACTGTTAGTGAGTATTTACCATCATACTGAGTTATTGTTAATTTATTCAATCTGCCTATGTTTTCTTTCTCATCACTAAAAAATCTTTTTCTATTATAATTTTGCATCTTTGTTAGTACTGATATTTCCTTACCTCTGTTATTTTATTTTATTTTATTTTATTTTATTTTATTTTATTTTATTTTATTTTAATTGGGGCAGCATTTTTCAGTTTGCTTTCTTTAAAAATAATATAAATTAATGATTAATCCCAACTTTGTTTTATACTTAAAAATAATGAAAAGTAATACAGTACTCAGACAGACAAATGTATGAAGAGTTCTTTACACAGTAATAGTCTTTTGCTGGAAGTATATTAAGAAATAAATAACTTCCACGGTGCCAGCTAAACGGTGAAGTATTAAGGGTAAGCAATTTTATTCAGAATGTGGGAATACCAATTTTGAATACCCTGCTGTGGCAAGCTAAATTCTTTTTTTTTTTTTTAAGAAAGATCTCGATGTGAAGATATTTATTATAAAACTGATATTAGGTCTTCAGTTCACTAGCAGTCATTCTTTGAAAATCTTTAACTTTCTAACACCCTGACCCTTCCCCCCGAACTACTCCCAATATTTTATGATTGCACAAAGTTAATGAATGAATATAAGGTTCAAGTGGGTCTCATCTCCTTCCTTTGAGATCGGCAGGAAACTATGTCTGGTATTATATGCCAAAATCTGGCTGACTGAGTGCAGAGTAAACGTTAGCTAAAATCCTGAAGTAAATTTAAAGTTGACTATCTCATTATTCATAAATACAAAACAAAGGAGAAAATCATGAACCATCTGAACTTATATCTGAACTTCAGTGAAATAATACAATTTCAGTGACATAGATCAATGAAAAAAATCAAAATTTTATGTTAAATCCATCTTCTGTTTATCAGAAAGTGGAAGTGACCACTCACAAACTGAGAATAAGAATAGAGTTCAGCGGTGATTTACCATCACTCTGCCAACTAATGTTGAAGATCTAACTTTAAAAGGATCAGTAAGAAAAATGAGTAAGAAACTCATTAGAACATGGGAGTGAGCTGGGAAAGAATGGCAAAATAAACTGCTAGGTTTGTTACTGGGATTTAACACTTATCAAGAGTCATGTGTCTTTTGGATGTAGCAAATGTCTATTTAGATATATATAAAGTTCTCTTTTAGAAAAAATCTAGTCAGCTATTACTAGATTATTTCACAAGAAGTCAGGAATTATCTAGAAGATGAATAATGAAGTGATACCAAATTAGGTGTTTAGTTCTGTCTCAGTGTTTGCATTTTTCTGGTTTATCCTCAGTCACATCTATACAAGGATCAACCATGGTATATTTAGGCTGTATTCATACAGACATTTCCTTGAATAAAAAGACCACACATTCTGAACATGGCATCAGATTAAAAATATTGCAAGCAGTGTTTTTGCTAAATGAGGACTGGTTAAAGTTATGTTAGAAATGACTGATACGTAAAAGAAATATGCAATCTTTTCCCACTGGATTTGTTTCCATAGTAGTGAGAAGCGTTTGGTGTTAGCCACTCTGTGTGCATTTCAAACACAGATTTTGATCTAAATCCTAAAAACACCTTTAGGAACTAAATTTTTATATTCCACTGGGATCTGACTAAATTAAAACTAACTAGGTTTAACAGCAGAATCTGTGATCTTTTCTCTTTGATGATGTGCAGTGGTGAGACACTGGAACAGGTTGCATAGCCAGATTGTGAATGCCCCCTCCCTGAAAGGTCAGGGTGGATAGGACTTTGAGCAACCTGGTCTAAAGGGAGGTGTCCCTGCCTGTAGCAGCGGGGTTCGGAACTACATGATCTTAAAGGTCCTTTCCAACCCAAACCATTCTATGATTCCTTGATTCTATGATTCTGTGTGGTTGAGATTTGCCTTCATTATCTTTTAAATTAGCTGTCTAAGTCTAAACTGCTAATTCTAAATTCTCATGTTTAATAGAAAAAAGCTACCACTTCCACTCGCAATTCTTGTCATAAGCTAAAGATGTAAAGTTGCACAGAGTATAACTTCACCCAAGATGTAGGGCTTGTTTTCAGTTTTATGTCACTCTGGAGTATAGTTCATGTGTTGTCTCTTACTTGACATCTGGATTTGCACAAAAATCTCTTGACCGGAGTAAGTAATACATTACAGTTAATATATCAACATGATTTTGTGTGGCTTGAATGTTGCTTTGATGTGTTATCACTCCTGTTTATCTTATCTCAAAAGAAGTAAGATTCTGCACAGAAAACTTCTGTCAAATATAGTGGAGAAAGTTGTAACATAACTGGTACATCTCATCAATTCTTTTTTTTTTTGGAAATCTGACCTTGACAGCACCTCAGATCTCCTCATGCTCTCCAGAAGTCAACCAAAGTTTTTCTGAAATCTAAAGGCTTCAGTGCAAGAGTGAATAATGATTTCAGAATAATGAGGAGACGCTAAGCTACCATTTGATCATTTAAGTACACAATTGGTTGAAAAGTAGTCTAAGTCACAATCTGATCTGTTTACAAACTCAGTTCAGAGCCTTACTGGACAGCTCACACTCACTTGTTTAAAAGCCAATGAATATGGACAAACCATAATGAATGGAGGCTTTGAAACTGGGAATATTGTGGAGTTTGCATGTAATGGCTAGTTGAGAAGTATGGTTAGATGGAAGGAGATAGGTGTCACTACTTTGAATGAATATATTTAGTGTCACTGCTGCTGATGTTTTTTTGCTTTTGTTTTTTTCTTTCCCCTGTTTAAAAGCACAGGCAAAAGTGCCCTGATCTTTCACTGGGTGCTTTTCCAGAGTTTCTTTCAGTCCAAATCATCAGTAAAATGACTTGTATTCCCTGTGCTGGAATTCCCTCCGGGTTTTCTGGGTACCCTGTACAAATGGTAACCATTCACATCCAAGGATAACATTTCTGCAGTTTTTTCCCACAGAATTCAATCAGTAAATAAGTTCCATCTTTCTGATTTTTAGCTTTCCTAGCAACTCAGTCATAGTAGGCATAAACTTCTTTAATTTAAGGACTTCCACGGTCAGATACTTGTTCAGCAATAGACTCTTTTCACATGTTTCGGAATTTCTTCTCTTTTTTGTGACTTCCTCAAGGTTTTCAAAATGCAGTTGATTCAAAATCAGACAAGCATCATTCTCTGGGATAGAGAAGGCTGCTGGAAGAGTTGAACCTTCCCAGTTAGCTCTATAAAGGGTAGTGTGAAAGGGCTCCGTCTCAATGCTACATCTAACCTAGGGCTGTTTCTGTAACTGTTTCTGGCTATCTCCATATATGGGTACTTCTTTTTTTTTTCATGCAATATGAATATCAATAGGAAGTTAACCAAGAACAATCAGAGGCAATTCCATGTAGGCATTAGTACCCCATAGCATTTTTTCAGGTTAATGACTACCTTAAAGTCCTGTCAGAACTTCTTGGATCTTTCCCATGTAAGCATATTTGTCTTGTTGCTTTCTGTACATGGTTTCCAAGAAGCTTCCAAAGAATCTACCCATGTTCCTTCCTTCCACTGTGACTCTAGTATTTAGTATAAAACGTTTGTTTGGCTTCATTCCCCACACAGTTTTGCAGAGGTATAATGCAAAAACATGTATCCCATTATCTAAACAATCCACACGTGTCTGAATAAAGGTAATCTTTCTGTAACGCATTGGCTTTGGAGCATTCTGTAGCTGAATGTTTGGATAAGATTTTGGCAACAGGATAGTATTCTAAAGAAAGCAATGAGAATGACCACCAAATTGGAAAATGTGTCTCCCAGTAAAAGAATTTAAAAGTTCAGCTTGTTTAGTTTACTGAAGGAAATGATACAGGAAGGCTTGACCTCAATTTATACATGTTTGTACATGGAGCAGAAATGTCATGATGGAAGGCACTCTAGTTCAACACAAAGAAATGATAAAAGGACTGAAAGTGACTCCCTAAATTATTTGACTTCTGATTAGAAGGAAAGTTGCTGACTTTGTAGCTATAGCAGTAACTATCCATAAAAATAACCTACCATGTGAAATGGTCAAAATAATTTTGTATCATCTATGTCCCATCTATCATTTTTTCTACAAGTTCCAAATAGGCACAAATCCACAAAGAGTAAAGGAACAAGAGCCAATACTCATATTAAGAGCTTTGATAATTGCCACAGCTTCACTATCCTGACTATAAAATTTGTTTTGGTGGAAGAAAGACAAAGACAAAGTGGAAGGAAATGACTTTTTTGTGAATCAAAAGGGTGCAATTCATTGAGTAGAAGAGCAAAAGAGAAAAATCAGGATTTCACACTAAAAGTGAAAGGTTCCTCAAGGCCATGGCAAAGTGATGATAATTTGTAAGTTTGAAAGTTTTGCAGGCAGCTTTTTCACTTTTGTTCCTTCTAGTAATTTTAGATCTTAATGCTAAATTTTATTTTAAGACAAGGTGTAACTGAGCACTGTTGGACATGCAGAGTAGCAAAAGTTAAACTTTTGAGGTAGGTACTGTAATTCCTTTTCTGGTCTACTAAAGGAATAGAAAGCTGACACAAAATAGTTTGAGATTAATCTTACTGATTATCTGGGTAACTGATAATAAGTAGAGAACCCTCTGGTTTATCAGTCATGACACAAGTCTATCAGCTTTCTTCAAGGAAATGGTTCAGCACAAACTTGTATTGTGCCTTGCTGACTTCATGTTATTAGAGTACCTTGTCTTCCTTTCCTCCCTGCAGGGCCTCAGTCATGACCTCTGTGACAGCCAATGGTGCAAACAACCAATCAAACTTACAGTTTGGATAGGAATTATCCCAGTTTCTTTCTCCGGTAATATGTAAACCTTATTTTTCTTCATACACAGAGTGAGTAAACTTTCAGCACTTTTTTCTTTTCTGAAGGATTAGTTTGTTAAATATCAAAAATATTTTTATTCTATTTCTACGTCTTTCATTTTTGTTTGTTTCCAGGGGTGAGGTTCTTGCTTTTTAATTTTAGGCCTCACCCATCAGAACACAGCTACTTTTCAACAACAACATTACCAGACTGCTTGAAGAGAGTCTCATTCCCTACCAAACTCTGGTCATTGTTGTGACTATTAAAATTTGATTGATTGAAAATCTAGAATTAACTTGTTTAAAACAAACAAAACACTTAGTCTTAGGGCCAAGAAAATTTTTTTCTCCTGTGTCCAGCTAAAGTCTGCACAGAAGGCAACATATGCCATGTGTTTATATATACTTTGTTTGTTTAGAAGATTTTGTACTTCACAGCTGTTACTAGCCAGTTTTTCATAGTACTGTACTTTGCCTGAACCTTAGTGGAGGAAAGGATGAACAGAAAAATAAAATTTTGGCTCACATGCACATTGATGTTCAGAGTGTTGTGTCTTAGTTCCCGATCTGCCTCCCCTATTTGGAGATAAGGGAAGTGACAAAGACTCTGACAGAGTGCCAATACATTACAGTGCATTTGGGTATTTCAGTATAACTTCAAAATTCAAATTTCTTTATTTTGAAACTAAGTTAGCAGGAAGTAAAATAAGTGGCTACCAGCACATCCAACTGTTCATACCAAAGAATGGAGCAGCAAGAATGACATAAAGGAGTTCCAGCAACTCTTCTGTATAATTGCTCACCTGGGACCCATTTGGCAATCGGTCTTAATCACTGTCCTTTCTCTCTTAGCTTCATCAAGCAACTGCTCACTTCACAGTCTGACTCCTCTAAAACACATTCAGCAGGACATCCTGTGCTAGGGATTTCTCCTACCTCACTATATAGTTTATTCCATTTTTTAAAAAGTCTTATGGTAAGAGGGTGTTCCCCAACAAAATTCCCAGCAGATAAACAGTGCTATCTTCCCTCTGATAAGCTGAGACAGTGTGATAATAAAAAGCATGCTAATATATTTTGCAAGTTATTCCTGGATTTGTGTTTCACCTCCCAACACAAAGGGTTTTATCCTTTATAATTAATTGAGAAATGGACAGGAGAAAGGCATGTATTTTCTGTGTTGCCAAAATATTGCATTATCTCTTCACTTGCTGAAATAAACAGGAGAAAACAGCAACAACATAGTTTTTAGTAGGATTAGTTCCCTGAGGAAGCAAAAGGGTGAATGAAGTGAAAGGAAAAGACATGCACGGAATCTGAAAGACGAAGGAGCTGGTTAAGCAGCTGTGTTGTGGCAAAGCAAAAATTACATTTAAAAAGTAATATACAGTGGGTGAATGAATTTCTAGGGTTGGAGAAGAAGACAAGGAAGAGAAGTTTCCACTAAGAACTGTATGAAAAAAAAATTAGTCAAAGTGTCACGTACTGTAAATAGTAGAATGCAAGGCGGAAAAGGACAATAAGTAGAAAGGGCAAAACAAAAAGTTGAAGGAGAAATGTAGAGGGAAATGAGGCAGTGTATTTCAGGACTACATGTTATACATATTCCTGTCACACTGAGTAACTGAGAGACGAATATAAATTTGAATGACTGAATAGATTTAGTGGAAGTAGATCTAACATACAAGTGTGCTCAAAACATGAATCATCCCTGATAAGTGCAGGAAATACTGCAAGTGTGTCAGTGGCTCTTTTCAAGATTGCTTATTGTCTGCAGAGTGAAGAAGGTTAGACAGACAAATAAGGTACAGATAATTATCATCACTTTGAGACAGTTACCTGAAAGGAAATCGTCCTCCAAGGTATACCTGATCAAATAGCACACTCTTAGAAATGTTTCTTCAAAGATTAGCCTTCCTGTGGCAGATGAACTTGTGATGAGACATTCAGGGATTCTTCATTTCAAATTACTTCTCAAATGCTTTCAATACACTCTTCTCAGCTTTCTGCTGGATATTTATGCTGTGTGAACAGTCAGTGGAATAAATTTGAAAACTAGCATCTATGATGATGTTATTTATAGGTACGACAAAACCCATTTAATTTAAGTATTTTGTTTGTGTATTAAGTACTGATGGACCAAATTTTGTGATCCTTTTGCAGTCGCAGGTGGTGGACTTTGGATGTCTCCAGAGGGCAGTTCTGTCCTCTTCAGCTCTATCACTACTTGTTGACCATTACAGATTTAGAATAGTGTCTACACAGGATTTTCATGAGGCCTTGACAGCTTTAGGTCCCCACATCCCTTTGACTTGGTATTGTTATTCGAATAAAAGCACATACATCATAAACTAATCAGATTGGATATGCATCAGCTTCCTTTCTGTTCTTTTTGAAGTTTACTCATTGCAGATTACATGGTTTCATTTTGCTAAGATTTTAAGATGATCTCCAGACTATTCTTTTATAAAACTGATGTTTTGAATGTGGTTACAAATCACGTGTACGTGGTTTTATGTTGGCATTTATCAATGTTATCAATGAATGAATAATTCTAAGAACTGTTCTTTCAAAGCTTGTTGGGGCAAAAACTATGTTAATGCTGCATATGTAAAATTAATTTTTTAGCAGTACAGATGATTATTATTATATCTGAGAATTTCTTGATTGTTTTAATTCTGTCTATGGATCTCTGGGGAACATATAACTACCTTTGTGTTAAAGTACTTGCAAAAGTATTAAATGGAAGAAGGAAAAAGATGGAAAAAGATGCGGTAAACATAAGCATGTTTTCTACGGTTTCTGTTTCAGAAAATTAATCAGAGAAAGAAAAAGACACAAAGGTTAAAGAACAAACATAAAAAACCACTACTAATTTCACACACATACATGTTTACTATTTAGGTCTTCCATATTGCTGAAGAGGTAGGGAGTATATAAAAGAAATAGATAATCAAGAAGCATATATGAATTCGTTATCCTGATAAAGATCAGCATGGACATATATGAGCAATCACATTCTTGTCTTCCAGAAACATTCTGAATTTCATGTAGTGGTCACCAGCCAATATGCTAGGATTGTTTAGGCCTACCAAAGCTATGGCTGATGACACTATCTCTAAAAATCCTATGAAAAAGGTCGGAGAAGAAAAAAAATATTTTTTATAGCCGTAGAAGTGCAAGTCAAATTTCTGTAACTTGCTCAAATGACATAGCATTAGGATAGAAGTCAGGCTTAGATTTTTGAAGTGGAGAAGTAGTTACCTTTTTCGTTTCCCAGATAATCTGATGGAAAGCTGATGCAGGTGAAAAAGTGCACTGTAAAATTAATTCCAGAGGAATAAGTAATTCCTTGAAAAGTCTGTATTTAACAACTGCCAATTTTATTGTAGTTAAATTGCTTCAATCTTTCATGAAAATAACCTTTTTTTGCTGTTCAACATCAAAATATGTGGGATGAGGTATGCCTTTTGCAAAATAGTTTGATTGCTGCATTGCTGCATTTACTGCTCTACTTACTTTAGAATTATTAGGCCAATCTCAAACACGATGGAAACAGAAAACATATTTGTATAGAGCAGACTCCATTGTTACATTATGGGGTCCAAAAAATAGGCCTATTTGGTGGGACCTTGCAAATAGGTGTTTCTGTTTAGAAACACAGGGCTAAAAGGTATTGCTTTAAGAGTGTTAGTCTTACGAATTTTGAATGAAGCTTTACTCCTCCACATTCTGACATGCTGCTTTCATTTTCATTAGTCTGAATAATATCTCTCTTGCCCTGAGGGGAAGTCCAGACTTCATATTTTTGGCAGCAGATTGTCAGTTATTTGGGTATTAGCACAATTTCAGAATATTGTACAGTTTTGTCGCACATGCACATGGAACAGTCAGAAACCTTGCCTGCTCCTGGTTATGGACTGCAATTAAGAGTGGTTCTGGTCATTTTAGGGTACCGGCTTTAGCAGGGGGGTTGGAATTGATGATCTCTTGAGGTCCGATCCAGCCTCTGTGATTCTGTGATTTTGCATCCAGCATATCTTTTCATAGACCTGAGCACACAGAATTAAGCAGCGTTTGGTGTTATACAAGCTTCTAGATTCACCAGTGCAGTCTGTAATCGTAGCGATAGATCCAGCTCTGGGAAAAATTTGACTTCTAATAAATGTTAGTCACTTGTGGGAAATTAAGTACCTTCATTCCTCAGACTGAATTCATGACTTAGTATATCACCCATTCCTTTAGCAAAATGGATCTGCCTGCCCTCAGGCTGTGACTGCCAGAAAAATAAACAAACAAATACATAATAAATTTGAAGATTGCAAACATCACTTTGTTCTTCATATACTCATACACTACACTATACAACTATTCTCAGACTTTCACATTTTCCCCTCTTCTATTTATTAAACCATCTCTTTATATTTCTCTCATGAGTGTAAGAGAGTACTGAGAACCAAATCCATTAATGAAAATATTATAGGGCTTCTAAGTGAGATTGCTTGCAGAGGAGTAATGCAGCACACTAACCTGATGAAATTATGAGAAGTTCTTATATTTCTTGAGCAGTTGAGAGTAGGCAGACACTTGAATGCAGCCTTGTCAGAGGAGAACTAAGACAGCTAGTCAAAAAGTAGAATGAGTGCAGCAGCTGCACAGTCTGTGCAATGGCTTATGTAAACCACTGCTGCTGTTTAGAAAGACTTTGACATGAAACTGAATTAAGGAATGTGCCCATCTTATCCTTCCGCCAATGTCCTCATCTCACCCCTTCAGTAATTTTCAGTTAGAAATGTGTGAGAAGTCCTTTCAAGCATTTAAGTAATCAATAATACCAAATAACGTCACCATCACTCAGTTTTTAGAAAAAGTATTGCTGTTGTACAAGAACAGTGGAAAAATATATCTGTGAAATGAAATTTGCTGCCTTCAGGGCTTAGCTCCAGACTGTACAACAGTGCTTCTCAGGGCTGTTGGAAGGGGTGTTGGAAGACTGTGTTGCAGTCCCCACGGTGTTGCTAAGAGGCAGGGACACAGTAACTGATGGGAGCTGATCCTTTAACTCAGCACAAATACTTGCTTTAGATTGCTCGGCGTTAGTTCATCTGTCTCTATCACCGTGCCCCACAGTGCTACATAGGTACACTTAACAGCTACTCAGAAAGGGGAGATTCTTACAGGCTGGCCTATTTTTACCTAGAAAGAGCCTCCCAAATACAGATGTATTCCATGCTGCTGGTTTGCTGTCCAGAACATGCCATTGCTGAAAGCTTCATGTTCTAAAAACTGGAATAAAAGGATTCTCACTCCACTGACTTAATTAAACATTTTAATTTCCTAAATGCAAGGTATCACAAAATGTCTTCGCAGTTAGTAGATAGACTTCTAGTGGCATAATATATCCTTTCTCGCTTGTACCTTTGTGAATTTTGGTCCCTATGTATGTTCTGCAGATGCAGCCAACCAGAGAAAGGCAGCTCTGTTTTATGGAAGCCTTCAGGATTTCATAATTTTATTGTCCAGTACTCCAGAGAAGAGTATCTTTTGGAGATGTGAACAACATCAACTGAAAACATAACCTGAGTTATTCAAGCTGAGGAAAATAATTCTGCATCTGAAAATGTGTGATATTTTCACTTAAGTTCAACTCAAAACAGGGATCTGAATATTTTCTTCCCCATTCCTCTGCAATGCTTCTGATAGACATCCATTCCAGTTGGTCTTTTAGTAATTTTGGGATTATATTTAACATTTTGGGTATATTTTATATGAAAAACAACCCAGTATATTTCAGGACCATATGCTATCACTCAGTACATTACAATTTTGAAAGAAATATGTGTATACGTGCTGATATAAACAAGGACTTGAAATAAATGTATGTGAGAATCTATCAAAGCAAACATGTCTTGAATTTATGAAATGATGTTTCTGCATGAGAAAATGGAAGTGCAAAGTCCTCAGGTATGTTTCTAGTAGCAACTTTAAGTCCAGAGACCTCTAGGAATTTTATTTGGTATGTACAATTTTTATTGTCAGCTTTTATTGTGATATTTTATGATACTGGTATTCACATCCTATATTGTTTTAATTAATAATATTATCAATACTATATTATTAACAATACTAATTATTATTAACAATACTACTAATATTTTTATTAATAATAACATGACTTGCATAACTTTAGCACCAAGGAACTCAATCTGTGAACTTTTGTTCCTGGTGATATACACATAAGAAGGTACTTGCATTTGCAGCATTGGACAGAAACTGATAGAAGAACCCAAAAGGAGGATAAAGAAAATCTGATCACCATAAAAACTGGCCATTTGGCATATCAGGGAATGAACTGTGTTTTTCTTGTAAATATACCACTGGTTTGCAGGTATCAGTAGACATCAAAGATAGAGAGGCTTCAAGCAAGGTAGCCAGGAAGACAAGACAAGACCAAGGTTCAGTTTCTCGGTGTCCATTTCTTCACACCTCTTGTCTGTTGAACAATGCATAATATACTTGTCTTTATGGTCAAGGCTCTTCACAGTCCTCTCTTATTTCCTAACTAGTAGCATGGTACTTTCTCTTACATTTCCTCCATGATCAGAATTAAATGACTACAAATAAATACAGAACTTATCCATTTGGAAAGACTAGAAAGAAGCTTTCAGAAACTAAGGCATGAGAACATAAGAAGTTGAACAAAAGCATGAAATGTGTAGTAGTAAAAAGATAGGCAGTATCCTGGAGTGCTGATACAGATCAAATAAGTCCCAGATTGGAAAACTGGCAGGCTTCCTAGGCTTTCTTTTTATTATTATTTATATATTTTTATTTTATTACAGGCTTTACAAAGGGAAAGTATGAGTCCTGCTAACTAAGAAGAAAACAAATGTGTGAATGGAACATTGCAATAGTGATGTAAATGCTAGACAAAATGAGAACCTTCCTTGTGTATTCATTCTAGGCAAAATATTTCCTCAGTATTCTGACAACTTATTTCTTCTATTTTCTCTAGAAAAAAAAAATAGGCTCCTTTGGTAGATGATTTAGCAAAATTATTATCATAATCTCTGTGTTAAACCGCCTAATTGATTTTATAAACCTTTATTTGTCTGCAATATATAATACCTTTTTGGTCTAGAGTAATATAAAGATTTTTAACAGATGATTAGGGGACTATTAAAAATTAAATTGTCTTGTAGAAATAAATCAGTATATAAACATATCAGGTACAATTTGTCTTCTGGTATACTGGGCAGTCTTACCAATAACTACAACACTGGTCTTTGCCTTGAGTATTGAATACACAAAATATAGCAAGGCTGGACACTGTATCCACCACTAACATCTCTGATAATGTACTTTATTACCAAATTTTCTAGGTCTTATCTGTTAGGTCATAATTTTCTTATAGACCTAAATTGACAGCAAAAATAGATAAATATATTTTTTAAGTAAACTATGGAAAATTTGAGCTTAACTAAATCATAGTAATTTTGTAGTCTTTGGATTAACTCTCATGTACTAATTGGTTATTCCTCAGTTTTCTTGTGCTTTTAATTCAATTTTTAATTATTTATTCATTTATTCATCATCTAGTCCATAGTTCTGCATCTGAGATGCATGTTTCGCCATCTGAATCCATCATATTCTGTGAAGACCAGTGCTGACTTATGATGACTTATCCTGTGGATAAACCCTCAAAGTTACAAAAATAGCCAAGATAAAAGGGGTCATGTCTCTTCCTGTTTAATATCTTATGTATCACAGATCATGATGTATCATCTAGTTACTGCTGTATTGATCTCTTATTATTTGTCTCTGGTGAAACACAGATTCTCGAGAAGCATATATCCTTTTTTGTAGATATCAGGAGAAAGCAAACCTACTGCCTTCTTTAGCAGTTATTTTTCTTTATGTATTTCCTATGATACAATTGGCTTTGTGTGATACCTAACTTATTTTACTCCATTACTCTTTCAATTCAGCTGTATGTGATTATGATTTTTTTTCTATATTTTCTCAAAAAGAGCATTCTGTTCCCTTAACATGGTAGTGGCAATGAAGAAATTTCCTTACAGCCGACAAGATGTAGGGTGAAATCTTTTCTGTTTTAAGGAACACTTACAAGGAAACATACGTTGCTTTCTGTTTTCAGCAGATGTGCATGACACATCCAGAATAAAGTTGGTTGCTAGCATTAGGGGCTTGGCCATAACCAGAACAGTAAACTCACCAAATCAATGCATCAGGTCATTTGATTTTCAGTAATTATTGTTGTTTGTTTTTTTTTAATATATATTAATTGTTTTATTTGATAAACCATTATAAAATGGCCTCATTTTCTGAAGATGTGCTCATAAAATATATGTTCATAAAATAAAACATTTTAATTTGGGTCTGTATAAATGTTTAGGTCTTTTGGAAGCTGTAACTCCTGCTAATGTCTACATTTCTGAGGTTATCCCCTTCTTTCTACGGACTTTACTGTTTGTAAAATTCCAGGAAGTGTGAATGAGAACAGTAGAATATAGCCAAGTTACTTTTATAGAGCAAAAATGATATTGATTTCTGCAAAACTATTTCTAATTTACCGTGCTATAAATTGGAACCCAATGTGAACAGATGGTAATCATTATTATTGGTAAATACATTTTATGATAATAAAATAGAAGTAGCTTATGTGGCAGAAAATCATCCAAGGGAGTTAGAGAGAGCAAATTTATTTCCTTGTCTAAGCCTTTCTCTTTTGTTGAAGTACCTGATTCCAGATCTTTCATACATGTTTGTGGGTTTTGTAATCTCTGTTCTTGAAAGTATAAAAGAATGGAAAGCTAGAAATAGCGAGTTAGAGCTGGACAAAAGATGATTTTCCCATCCTCAAATAATTTTTTAGATTTCAAATATTTTTTTCCCTAGAGTAAACCAGGATGAAAAATTAGACTGTCAAAAGTGATTAAGTCATGAAATGAAAAGATAAGGAACAGATTATATGTAAGAAACAATAAATAAGGTTTTAAAGGGATTTTCAGCCTAAGAAACACATGTATGCCTGGCTACGATGAGGGCTGCCAAGAAGCTAGATAGGGAATTTTTCACTGCTTCAACAAAAAGAGTAGAGAGCATGGACTAAAACCTGAAGGTGGAAAGGTGAAATAAAACGCATAGTTACACTTTGAAATATTTTACTATAACATGTTATAGAAGTTAAAAGTTAGTGTATGTTCAAAAGCAAAGATAATATTATGGAAGAAAAAAATCATCTGGGTTTATTAAGTGGTTCAATAGACACTGACAGATAAATTACTGCATTTCAGAAAGTATTCTGAAGAAACAGAACTACTTGTTATTATAGTTTTTTCTAAGGATCTGCTATTCAATACCTTGAATCTGGCTTAACATGGATATATATTTTGGGATATTTTTATCTTTATCATGTGAAAATATAGATATGTAGATGATCATTTAAAGGACATCATGTCAAATTTTTTCCTTTTGCAAATTCTTAGAAAAATAATAATTTTTAGGGGAATAATTTCAAATATTTTTATTAGCTGCAATAAATAATGTTCCCTTAAGCAGGAAAATATATACTGAGAAAACACTGTAAAGAGCATTTCAGAACCTACAGGATCCATAAAATTATTAATGCAGTGTATCTCTACTATCCACTGTCTTGCTCCAATCTAGAGGAGGGAGAGGAGGTTCTTTTGATATATGTGTACCTGACAGCAAGATTAAGACACAGTGGATCAAATGTTAGCCCAACCAGTTTATTACAAATTCTAGTTGCTTAGGGAGATGGGAAAGGGAAGACGGGTGATAGAAAAGAGATAGGAAATAGAAGCAGAGAGGTCTTTGTAGAAAGCGAGAGATAGTCACCACTGGGATTCCAATGTAGCTGGTAGTTCAGATGCTGATTTCCAGTAGTGTTGGGTTCCAGTTGTTGGAGGTTGTGTTGTTCGGNTTTTCTCATAGTAGTACTAATGCTGTAGTGTCTTTACAACTGGTCTATTAATGAATATATAAGTACTGGATTTATTATTAANAATAGTGGAGTCAACTCTTTTTGGAGTGTCGGCTCCTGGGTTTTTGATCTCAGCAGGAATTTTTTTGTTCCTGTTTTCCAGGACTAGCAATCTTAATTCTGCAGATAGGAAGGAGAAGGAAGATGTCAAACTGTATCTTGCTTTTACAGGATACAATGGTATCATCCCCCCGATCTTCCCATACCAGTTATTTGGTCACAGGCCAGGTCTTCCACCTGTACACTCCTGAGCACACCCTTTTGAAGGCAAACACTTCCAAAGAAATGTTTTCAAATGTAAAACAGTCCACAAAGTGACAAAGTGATGCCAGCCACGTGATGCCCACCTCTCGCCTCCTAGATAAGCCAGAGTCTTACTGCAAGGAATCAGAAAGCGAGTTTTGAGCCATAAGAACAAAACAATTGTTCTTTCACATCTGTATAAAATATGTTAGAGAAGACTCCATAAACATTGTGAGGAATTAGTGTTTTCTGTATCAGAGTTGACTAAGGAGAATGTTTGTGTCTTTAGCTGAAATTTCAGAGCAAACTTCTGCTGAGATATTAAACAAAGCATATGTACTATTGTACGTGTCTATCTGTGTATGTGTGTGCATTATGTGTGACAAAATATAAACCATTTTCATAGTGGCAAGTAATTCTATCCAGCAGTGGCTCCTTAAAGTCAGTAGACTTTGCTTGAGGAATGTTGGTTACACCTTACACTCATTCCACTTTTAATTTTTTTTTACAGTAAAAAAAACACAAATCCTTTCATGATTTTATGAAAATCATAGAACTACTCTGATGCTGCTAGTGCCATTAAGAGACAGCATTCTCATTCAATACTTCTGCTTGCCTTTATATATTTATTTATATATATATATATTTGTTTGTTTGTTTGTTTGTTTGTTTATTTTGTGCCTTGGTATATTTTCTCATAGTAGTACTAATGCTGTAGTGTCTTTACAACTGGTCTATTAATGAATATATAAGTACTGGATTTATTATTAACAATCTAGGGGGAACGTGTATATTATATGGCATTATGTTTTGAGATCTGTCAGACAAATTCTTTCTTTATGCTATACGTGAAGTCTCTGTTCACTTTCTAATGGGAATATAGATATGGATTGTTTTCATCAGTGACTTACAAAAAAAAAAAAAAAAAAACCCCCAAATTTTAAGAAGTTTTTATAGAATTATAAGGTTTTTNGATCTTCCCATACCAGTTATTTGGTCACAGGCCAGGTCTTCCACCTGTACACTCCTGAGCACACCCTTTTGAAGGCAAACACTTCCAAAGAAATGTTTTCAAATGTAAAACAGTCCACAAAGTGACAAAGTGATGCCAGCCACGTGATGCCCACCTCTCGCCTCCTAGATAAGCCAGAGTCTTACTGCAAGGAATCAGAAAGNTCATAGAATTATAGGATTATTTAAGGTTGGTAAATCCACTGAGATCATCTAAACCAACCACCACCAGCTGATGTCTGTGACTGCTCCATACCATGTCAATCAGTGCAACATCTATCCTCTCCTTGAATTGTACATATAAGAATTAAAACAGTGTAGTGAAAATTGTTAGGGTGGAACCACTTGTCTCACTTACGTCATAGAGACAAAACAAAAATATGTTAAATACATTAAGTTGTACAAACCATATTAAATATACTTCACTTTGTATGTGTATATTACGAAGATGCATACATTACAGTAAGAGATATAGGAGATACATATATGGATGAGGAATTGCATCCTGGTTTTGATTTATGGAAATTAAGTAGTAGAATGTAGAGGTGATATTCTGGCCACATACTCTATGCAAGTACAACTCGTAAGTACATAAGATGGGAAAAATGAGTGTATCAAAGAACACTGAATATGTAGTTTTTACTACTCTCGAGGTTTTGCTTCCACTTCTGCAATTCACTGAAATGATGTGGTTATCTACAAATAGGCACTTCTAGGGTATTATTCAGCTCGACTCAGCTTCAGTACACAATGTACTCAGTGAATCACACATGAGGAAAATCTCTTTCTTTCTATTTACTATAAAGAGAGCTTAGTGTGACTACCTTGCCTGGGTCCCAATTTAAGCAAGAGGAATCCCACTCACTTCATCCTGTTTTGGAGTGTGTGGTCCTTAAATACCATTTATCACTTTAAAATGTTTGTAGAAGTGTGATTAGAAAACTAAAGAGCTGGTGTTGTATGGCACTCAAAGTGCTCAGAGTGCTTCACTTATCATGGAGCAACACGAGGTAGGGACTAAAAATGTTTTGAACATAGTAAGAAAAAAAGTAATGGAACTCTAACACTGGAAAGTCTCCATAGGTGACGTGCTTTTTTCTGGTTTATTTTTTTTCCCCACAGATATTGCATGATTTGAAGTGTTTTAAGAACTTCCGTGCTTAAAACTAGAATTAATTCAAAGATATTTTAGGAATACTACTACTTCTGATGTTCAGGATACTGTGTTAGCTTTACAAGTAACTCTGATATAATTCCTTAAATTCTAAATCAATTTACAAAGCCATTGTAAACATTAAAATATTAAACAGTAATTTCAGAAACCTAGTGATGAAATACTAACAAAAAGATATTCTGTTCTTATGAGTTGAGTTTCTTCATTCCCACTGCTTCTGTAAGTTTCTTCAGTCCCACTGCTAATATGCAGTCAGCTCCAAGGACCACCACCAAGCACTGGACAGCATCTGAGACTTGAGTGTAAGAAGGTACATTTCCATACATCCATTTCACAGCATGTAGCAGTACTGTCAGAGAGTAGGCAATTGTTGGAAAACAGAATTTGACTTAAGAGACTATAGTTAAGTGACAGATTTGTCATTAGAAAATACCTCTTTCCTTGAGCAATAGAAGTTGAATGTTTCCTTAGTAAGATTTAACACTTCAGAATAACAATATAAATTAAAAAAAATAATAAAATAGTTGAATATGATAAATAATAAATGAAAATCTTGTCTTGGAGTTCACATTACAATTTATCTAAATTAACTGAGGTGCCCCTAATATTCTTAAATTTCTTAAAGGGCACCGTGGGTTTCCAAGTTCTGGAATACATTCTCCCTAATTTGGTAGCTTTCCAAAGTTCACGTGCAGTTTGTAAGGATATGGAAAATCAGTCTGACTTTAAAGCTGGATTGTAGCTGCAGGGACATAATGGAGTATTTGGAGTAAGCAGAGGAATCCCATCTTCTTCAAGGTACAGGGGTTTATAGCTGCATGGTGACTGCAGCTAGGAGGACTGTGACCTCTCCATTAGCAAGACAGGGATAACACAAATGCAGCATCACATGAGAAAGGAGCAGCCCAATTGTACAACCCTTGCTCACCCCTTCATCACTGCAGTGGCAGAAATACAAACAGAATCATGTCTTGGGTAGAAAACAAGATGTGGGCTTGGATAGCATTGATTATTTAGTGTATTTGCAGAGAGCAGAGTTTACATGCAATATCAATTAGAAAATATTTGGCAATGAAAACAAGGTCAAAGGCCTTTCTGTTTTATGGACAAATCCTGCTCACTTTCCTCACTTGAGTTGTTCTTATAAAGTCAGCTGGAGCTCAACAGCTTCACTCTGATCCTTAGATCTTTTCTAAACTGTAGCTGAATATTTTAAAAGGAANTTAATTCTGCAGATAGGAAGGAGAAGGAAGATGTCAAACTGTATCTTGCTTTTACAGGATACAATGGTATCATCCCCCCGATCTTCCCATACCAGTTATTTGGTCACAGGCCAGGTCTTCCACCTGTACACTCCTGAGCACACCCTTTTGAAGGCAAACACTTCCAAAGAAATGTTTTCAAATGTAAAACAGTCCACAAAGTGACAAAGTGATGCCAGCCACGTGATGCCCACCTCTCGCCTCCTAGATAAGCCAGAGTCTTACTGCAAGGAATCAGAAAGCGAGTTTTGAGCCATAAGAACAAAACAATTGTTCTTTCACATCTGTATAAAATATGTTAGAGAAGACTCCATAAACATTGTGAGGAATTAGTGTTTTCTGTATCAGAGTTGACTAAGGAGAATGTTTGTGTCTTTAGCTGAAATTTCAGAGCAAACTTCTGCTGAGATATTAAACAAAGCATATGTACTATTGTACGTGTCTATCTGTGTATGTGTGTGCATTATGTGTGACAAAATATAAACCATTTTCATAGTGGCAAGTAATTCTATCCAGCAGTGGCTCCTTAAAGTCAGTAGACTTTGCTTGAGGAATGTTGGTTACACCTTACACTCATTCCACTTTTAATTTTTTTTTACAGTAAAAAAAACACAAATCCTTTCATGATTTTATGAAAATCATAGAACTACTCTGATGCTGCTAGTGCCATTAAGAGACAGCATTCTCATTCAATACTTCTGCTTGCCTTTATATATTTATTTATATATATATATATTTGTTTGTTTGTTTGTTTGTTTGTTTATTTTGTGCCTTNTCTGGCCACATACTCTATGCAAGTACAACTCGTAAGTACATAAGATGGGAAAAATGAGTGTATCAAAGAACACTGAATATGTAGTTTTTACTACTCTCGAGGTTTTGCTTCCACTTCTGCAATTCACTGAAATGATGTGGTTATCTACAAATAGGCACTTCTAGGGTATTATTCAGCTCGACTCAGCTTCAGTACACAATGTACTCAGTGAATCACACATGAGGAAAATCTCTTTCTTTCTATTTACTATAAAGAGAGCTTAGTGTGACTACCTTGCCTGGGTCCCAATTTAAGCAAGAGGAATCCCACTCACTTCATCCTGTTTTGGAGTGTGTGGTCCTTAAATACCATTTATCACTTTAAAATGTTTGTAGAAGTGTGATTAGAAAACTAAAGAGCTGGTGTTGTATGGCACTCAAAGTGCTCAGAGTGCTTCACTTATCATGGAGCAACACGAGGTAGGGACTAAAAATGTTTTGAACATAGTAAGAAAAAAAGTAATGGAACTCTAACACTGGAAAGTCTCCATAGGTGACGTGCTTTTTTCTGGTTTATTTTTTTTCCCCACAGATATTGCATGATTTGAAGTGTTTTAAGAACTTCCGTGCTTAAAACTAGAATTAATTCAAAGATATTTTAGGAATACTACTACTTCTGATGTTCAGGATACTGTGTTAGCTTTACAAGTAACTCTGATATAATTCCTTAAATTCTAAATCAATTTACAAAGCCATTGTAAACATTAAAATATTAAACAGTAATTTCAGAAACCTAGTGATGAAATACTAACAAAAAGATATTCTGTTCTTATGAGTTGAGTTTCTTCATTCCCACTGCTTCTGTAAGTTTCTTCAGTCCCACTGCTAATATGCAGTCAGCTCCAAGGACCACCACCAAGCACTGGACAGCATCTGAGACTTGAGTGTAAGAAGGTACATTTCCATACATCCATTTCACAGCATGTAGCAGTACTGTCAGAGAGTAGGCAATTGTTGGAAAACAGAATTTGACTTAAGAGACTATAGTTAAGTGACAGATTTGTCATTAGAAAATACCTCTTTCCTTGAGCAATAGAAGTTGAATGTTTCCTTAGTAAGATTTAACACTTCAGAATAACAATATAAATTAAAAAAAAAAAAAAGTTGAATATGATAAATAATAAATGAAAATCTTGTCTTGGAGTTCACATTACAATTTATCTAAATTAACTGAGGTGCCCCTAATATTCTTAAATTTCTTAAAGGGCACCGTGGGTTTCCAAGTTCTGGAATACATTCTCCCTAATTTGGTAGCTTTCCAAAGTTCACGTGCAGTTTGTAAGGATATGGAAAATCAGTCTGACTTTAAAGCTGGATTGTAGCTGCAGGGACATAATGGAGTATTTGGAGTAAGCAGAGGAATCCCATCTTCTTCAAGGTACAGGGGTTTATAGCTGCATGGTGACTGCAGCTAGGAGGACTGTGACCTCTCCATTAGCAAGACAGGGATAACACAAATGCAGCATCACATGAGAAAGGAGCAGTCCAATTGTACAACCCTTGCTCACCCCTTCATCACTGCAGTGGCAGAAATACAAACAGAATCATGTCTTGGGTAGAAAACAAGATGTGGGCTTGGATAGCATTGATTATTTAGTGTATTTGCAGAGAGCAGAGTTTACATGCAATATCAATTAGAAAATATTTGGCAATGAAAACAAGGTCAAAGGCCTTTCTGTTTTATGGACAAATCCTGCTCACTTTCCTCACTTGAGTTGTTCTTATAAAGTCAGCTGGAGCTCAACAGCTTCACTCTGATCCTTAGATCTTTTCTAAACTGTAGCTGAATATTTTAAAAGGAACTTGTAAACTCTGTCCTTGGTTACAAATTTGACTGCTTCCTTCATCATCTTCTCAGATCACCTCTATCCAAATGCCCTAAAAAAGCCCTTCAGATATTTTCCTCTCATTCTTTTCCTTTAAATAATATTATTTACATTTGTTTCCCTTAATTCTGTTTTTAAGTTTCTTAGCGATTTGACTTCATAGTGATCACAGATGCTCTTTGAACTTTCCCACAATGTAGAAGGATTCAGAATTACCAAAGGCAGTTTCATATTCCATGTTATAAGATGCATTCCAGTTCACTTTCTGTAGATTGAACTGTGCCAACAAAGGCAGCAGTTTGTGTCAGAGCGCTTTTATAGGAAAAGAGCAGCCTTGATTTGTGTAGAAGAGACAAGCTGCACATTGTGTTCTCTGCACCACATTAATAAAAGGGTGCAAATGCTCCTTGGTCAGCAAATTCACTGCTATGGCACAGGGAAGAACAAGCCTTCCTCTCTCACATAGTTCAGCATTCCTCCTACCCCTACCCTTGAGTGAGGGCAGTTCTTCCGCTGCTACCCCTGTGCAGATGGAGGAGCATCCCTTAACTCTTATAATACACATGTCCACGTTTACCAAAGAAAGAAGAGACCAAGAAGATACAAATACTATTTCTTCCCTTTACTCAAATAACAGACAAAAGCACTCAATTGGTGGAGAGTACTAGTATTCATCATAAATAACAGTAGAAATGTAACCCTTCAATCATTTGGTAATCTGATACAGATTACTTTGACTATAATAAGTTTGGGGATCCTATATGCCACTTGATTTTTGAATATGATAATATTAATATCTGACTAGGAGCCTGTTATATGTTTTGTTTTGTTTTGTTTCCTTTTCATACAACATGCAATCATGGCTAACTTCCAGTGGCAAAAGTATTTAAATGTTTTCTTATAAAGGACTGAATTACTTGGAAACTCTTCAGACCTTACATATTCCTAATGGTAGGCCAGTCAAGTGACAGTTCCCTGTGATTTCTTAAATTCCTTATAGACGCTTTTGTATTCACAGAAAAGTGAGTAAGGGATAAATGATTTTTTTTAGTGAACACAGGAGAAAAAAAAAATCTGTTTAAGTATCTTTTGGTTTTTGGTTTTATTTTTCATTATGTGCAGAGATTGCAAAAACTTTCAGCTGGGCATTGGAAACAATGTAATAAAGAGAGAATTTTTTTCACCAAATTATTAAGGGTAGAAAAGAAATTTTCAAATGCCCCTCTTATTTGCACTGTGAAAAATATTTAATTAAATCTGAAGTATTTTTGAGATACAGTTAAACTAAAGTACATTGGTTGCTCTGAAAATAATGCCTCCTACTTATTTCCATGGAAACTACAACACATACAAAGGCACAATAACATTTGATAGTGCAAATTCTCAGTTACATAGCACTGCTTTTCAACACAGTCACCAACATTAGCTATGCATTTTTGCCAGCTATGAACAAGAGCCTGTATGCCACACTCATGAAAGTCTGCACCAGCAGAGGTGACCCAGTGCTTCACAGTTGCCATGATGGCACTGTTGCTAGGAAATTGTTGTCCAAGCAGTGCATCTTTCATTGACTCAAATGGATGGATAACAGAAGGGGCCAAATTCAAACTATACTGTGGGTGTGGTAGGACAGTCCAGCCAAGACTAGCAATGTGCACCACAATCTTCAAGCTGGCATGGGACCTGGAGTTATTGTGTTAAAAATAAACATTATCTTGCTTGCCCTCACTCTGTAGAGTTGGGCACCAGCTTAGTTAGCACTGCAATGCAGTGGTCAGAGATAATGTTTTTTTCTGGGTTCCAGGAAATACAGAAGGGTTACACTTCTCCTTCCCCAAGACAGTGCACATCGTTTTACCTCCTGAGAGTTACATGTTGAACTTTTTCTTTGAATGGGAATTCACATGTCACCACTCCATGGACTGCCGTTTTGACTCCAGCTTATATTGGTGGCACCGCATCTCATCACTCATAATGATGCAATCCAGGAAAATGTAATCTGCAGTCTGGTTCCATATATCCTGACATACTTGCATAGAGTATTTTTTCTGCTTCTGCGTGAGCGTTCATTTCTACTCATTGAAGTCAGTATTCAGCTCCATACACAGTTCCCTGGTCATAGAATACCAATTCACACAAATGAGCTGATTGAGATACTCATTTCGAGGTGTGACAGCTGTATATGTCCATCCAAAACATGGATTGTCTTTTGCATCGCTGTTGTCACTGCTAAAACATATAACTCACCTCCTTGGAGCGCTGACATCCACAGTTTGGTCTCCATCAATGTTCAGCAAGTGTTGATGAATATCAGTGGGTAAAATTTTTTTCCACGCAGAGGAATTCAATTCCACACTCTTGCTTCATACACTTTTCCATATCAGATGCTGTTTTATCAGATTGTTCCTCTGCTGCTGTCACATGGTAACAAAATGTAATGGAATGTTACCAGGAAGGTTCAATCTCTACTGCCATACCACCAATATCCACCTCTGTGTCTTGGTTTTATGATTTTAATTATTGATATTCTACATGTTAGCATCATGTAGTGTACAGGGAGTTAAAGAGTTAATGCTCCAGTTCCATGGATCATCGATAGTTCCAGGTATACCTGGCTCAGAAGAGAAGAACTACATTCCCCAGAGGACTTCACATTTCCATTTTCTGTTCAGAGGGAAAGACCTGTTTGCAGATCACAAGACATACTCTTTTTCCTTTCTTCTAATTTCTGCAGCGTGTGTGCTAGCCATCTTGCCTTCAGCATTAGAGTAAGGACTTCAGGATTTGGACACACTCTGTCTCTCATTTTATTTTATTTTAATTCCAATTATATTGTATTATATTGTGTTATCTTGCATTCTGCTATCTTATTTAGTAAATTAGTTTTTTTCTCCTCAGATCATTATAACTATTTTGTTTTTAGGCCCATCTCCCATCTCACTACCCTTTCCCCTTTTCCTCCTTCCTTCTTTCCCAGGGTATGGGTCTGTGGGTCCCCCCATCCCTTTAGTCAAGGAACTAGTCCGAACTGGTCTATAAACCATTGACTGCGTCAACATGATAAAACAGGAGGCATTACTTTCAGAGCAGCGCTTACATGGTCTTTGGTTGGAAATCTTTCTTGCTCAAAATAACTTAGAAAGAAATAGAAAGTTAACTCATACCAGAATTGCAAGCTCTTTTCCAGTTACATTGCTGTAAATTTCCAAATTACAGTGAGCAAGGACCTTAATACACCCAGATGCCCAGGAACCATACTTTCAGGGAAATATTTTTTCAAAATAGTTTTTGAAATCTCACTCTCTTCTGTATTTGAAGGTAAGGTGCAAATTCTTGCAGTTTTTGTTAAACAGGGCTGTGTTTCTTAGCTTACTTCTTCAGGAGCCTGTTCTCCCATGGAAGCTGGTGATCAAGCACCATTAATGTCAGAGGTACAAGCCTGTCTCTACAGACACTGTAAAACATCTCAGCAAAAATAAAAACAGTAACAAAAATGAAAACAACCCTAACAATGTCCCTAAAGTAGTGAGCATTAGTCACTGCATTAGTCTCATAATCTGAACATGATGAGTGGGGCATTGGACTCAGTGATCTCTTGAAGTCCCTTCTAACACCTGCAATTCTATGATTCCATGTGGTTTTCTGAGGCTCTACCTACCTGGATAAAGATCGAAAAGAGAAACTGTGAAGAGGGTCCTCTACCCAGAGGCAGAAAATGGAAGTTTGTGATCCATGATGACTTTGCTGCTGCTACATCCTCTATTCTGGCAGAGTTCTTGTTTCTGCAGAAAGCCAGAAAGATTCAGGTTGGCTCGAGATTCTGTTTTGTTCTCTAATGCGCACCACGAGAATAAAGAAATAAGAAGTCTCCTCCATGTGGCTTTTTAGCTCCTTTTTATCCAAAGCATCACAATCCTGATAAAGATATTCTATTTGATGCTGATCATGTATGCAATGGTTCAGTTTTTTCTTTCTTATCACAAAGCCTGAACACGTATTTCTTAAACACAGTAGTTTTACAGCCTTTGTAATTTAACTTCCATGAAGTCGATTCATTGTTCTGGCAGTCTGTAAACGTTTACAAGGTACTGATTGTTATGTATTGGCTTAAAACAACCCTGAGATGTTTTACAGAGTCAACAAAAGTTCCAAACTGACAGCAAAGTAATTATTTGGACAAAACTTTGTTTTGTTGTATGTATCTGTTATGCCTCCCAAAAATTCAGTCAGTCTCTTATTCCTCCTCATTTACTTAAAATGGCTTCTATTCAATGAGAACAAGAAGTTACGTAACAAAGCAATTTAAGTCAGAACGGTTTTTATTTATTTTACCTCCACTCTTGGGCCCAGTGTCTAGCTGAGCCAAGGTTGGACTGCTTCACACTGCTGAGTTTAGTGCATCCTGATTGCTCCAATCTCTGTAATTAGCTGCAGTAATCATCAGTCCTTAAAGATCCATTAAATTAGTATAAATCTGGAATAAATCTCTACCAATTTACAAATACTGGACTTAAAGTTGTATGTTTGAGATTAGAATCAAGTTCAAGAAGACTTTAAGCATTTCCAGTGTTTACTTTGTTTCCTATCTCATTAGTGTTATACTGTGCTAACACTGACTTAAAAAATAAAACTTAAACCAATAAATATTTTTAATAGATACTGGTCTACTCTCTATATGAGAGAGTATGTGTGTGATGTGTGCATGCAGACAAAAGGAGGAAGATGCCTCAGATTCTTTATTTCTGTGTTTTGGTTAGGTATGGTTTGCTGGACTTTTTTTCCTTTTTGCCCAGCAGAAAAGTAGTGTTTCATTTGCTTCCTTCTTTTGGTTGTTTGATTTAGTGCTTTTCCCTTTGCAATGAATTTCTTTTTCTTCTGCTGTACATGTTGCTTTGAGTACCTCCTTTATTTTAAAGTTACAAAACCTCACAAGAGGAAAATAAAATAAAACAAAAAAGGTGTTTTCAGGATATTATATGTAAAAATGGTAATTTAAGCTTTGTTTTTAATTTTGGTTTTAAATTGATTCATTTCAGAGCAATTTTTTGTGAAAAAAGATAAATACTCTGTGCTTCTTAAGTCTACTTTTTCTCACTAACTCTTAGTGAAATTTTTCTCCCTAATAGTGAGTGAACCCAAGGGACACTAGGAATAACATTCCTGATTTTTATTTTAGAGGAAGAACATGGAAAGGAAATATCATTTTACAGGTGCTGAAAAAAAAAAACGGATCCTGAGGCTAACTCAATTGATTTGTCAAACAAAAAGCAAAGTATTCCTCAGATTCTCACAGAGTGTCACATAAAAATACAGAACTAGAATGGATGAATGTCAGGGGGAGAATTTCGTCAACACAAATCTTTGGTCTGCTTTCGCTGCTGAGGTTTGTTTGTATCTTTATGTTTACTTCTTACTCCTTACTAAGACATAGGGATTATTTACCTACATATCCATCAGCTGAACATTGTTAAATAAATGAAGAATGCAGGTATTTCAAGTCCCACTGGGCATCACAAAGCTAAGCTCAATTTCAAAACTTTGGTATTCTACTTTACGCATTTTATGTCTGAAATGAATCCCAACCACTGCATTGCTACTGACTGATTCTCAGTAAAATCACCTCTACTCCTTCTTGAACCAAACTACCCAAGTAGGGGCTTCTTATTGTGAGTTACTTTTGCAGTATACTCTTTTAACACTCCAATTGTAAGATTTGTTTAGGGTATGCTACAAAATGTGTATGTAAAACATGGAAAGAATGTCTCCTTTTAAACTATTATTCTGTACTGCATTTAATTAAATCAACTTTTGAACTGCATCATTTGAGCTGACCTGTGTCAAGTGATTCCCATTATGATGGACTTTGGCATGTTGTCATTGATTTATTTCCCTGTAGTCTTTCTAAACCTTTAGAGGGGTATTTCAGAATAATCAGTGAACCCCTTCATATGAGACAGAGGAAGCATAGCAATGTTAGAGCTTAGATAAGGAACACTGTCTGATTTATCTAATAAATCAAAGAAACCAGCTAAGTTCCTTCAAGCATTTATCCTTCAGATGTCATATATCCTTCTCTTGTCTAATTTAATTTTTGTCCTTGTTTCTATTCCATGATAATATGAAATCTATAACTGAAAGCTGAAATTTAAATTATATAGCACACAACATGACCCTCTCTCTGGAAAACCAGTTAAGGAGATAAGGGAATATCAAATGTTTGGGTCACGGTATTCTTGGCAGATGGTGGGTTTCACAGGACCCATCCCTAATGCACTGATTACATATCACATTCTAATTGTCTTACACCTCTCTGCTGGCACATTTTTTCTTTCAATACATAGGAGCTGCAGATGAGAAAGATAGTACCTGTGTCTATCATAGCAGTAATTTCTGACATTTAGTTACCCAGTAGGCAAAAGCATCTAGGAAACCTTAACCCCAAAGACACACAGTTCTTGAAATTATGGGAAAAATACTCCCTGCCTTCAGAATATCTTCAAACTCTACATTATCTGTTTTTCTCCCACTGGAGTTTTCTTGTGTCTGTAGTTAGTCACAAAATAAATGATTTGGGCCTCTGTAATTCAATTTATGTTCTTAGCTGTTTGTGTAAGAAACCTCTGAGTGTATTACTGAGCTTGAGAAACAACTAAGGCAAGATGGCTGCCAGAGAACAAGAGGTCTCTGGAAAGCATTGGGGGTTTAAAAATGACATGATCTTAATTATTCTGAAGTCAGTATGTTTTCATTCCTTTAATTGGAAGGAGATCCATGTTACTGAGACCAAACACACATTTTCTGATTGTTTGGCTATAATCCAAGAGAGATGGTGGTGTGTTATTGTTATGGCTAATTCTGCCTGTGTACTGGAACACTAGAAAAAAATACACAGAAACAGCATTGGCAAGTTTCAAATAAATGATCTGGGCACTTTCTTCCTTTAACATGCTTACTTGGATGACCTATTTGAACTACTACTTTCAACTAAGCTGCAGTGTCAAGTAACCATGACCCTTTCTGAAAGTTATGGGAATTATAGGAAATCACACAGCTATTTTGGTCTTTGGAAATTCACTGTGCATTCACTGCAGTGTAGCTGTGTTTTAATGTAATTTAATACTATATTAATACCTTATAGAGAAAACAAAAAGGCTTCACTCAGAATTGACCATTCTACCATTCTGTCCCCAAAGCAGGAGGCAACTGTGTTAGTATTATCCACCATCAGATAGTTCAAGGGAGAAATCTCTCCAACCGCAAAGACTGTGTTTCTTTTTTAAGCAGAGTTGTGGTTTGTTGTTGTCGTTGTTTTTTTTGGATACTAGAGAAACATTAAGCAGTGTAGTGATTCTTCCGCTGAACATCAACAATATCCAGGAAGTTTGATGTGGCTTTCTTGTTATTACATACTAAGATTGCAAAAAATATATATATATCTTCAGCAATTTCAGAGCTAAAATACATCACAGTCTTTTAAAAAATCAACAAAAAGAACTGAAATTGTATTAGATGTATCAGGCCATAAGAAGGTTACGAGGAAAGCTTTTTATACTTTATAATAAATGAAAATTATATATAAATGCTTATTCACAGAATTATAGAATCAAAGAATGGTTTCAATTGGAAGGAAAGTTAAGGATCATCTAGTTACAACCACTATGCTATGGGCAAGGACACCTTTTAGGTTGCCCAAAGTGCCACCCAACCTGAAAACTTGAGGCATCTACAGCTTCTCTGGGCACCTTGTTGAAGTGTATCGCCACTCTCTGAGTAAATAAGTTATTCCTCATGTCTATTCTATATATTTTAGCTTAAAAGTCTTACCCTGTGTTCTATTACCACAATCCCTGGTACAGACTCTCCCCATCTTTTGTGTAGATCCACCTGTGAGTACAAGATGGCCACTATAAAGTTTCCGAAGGGCCCTTACCTGTCTGGACTGAACAATCCCCGCTCCCTCAGCCTTCATTTGTAGCAGAGGTGCTCCAACCTTCTGATCATCTTCATGGCCCTCTTCTGGATCACATCTAACAGCTTTCATCTTTCTTGCGCTGCTGGCCCCAGAACTGAGCACAGTCCAGGTGAGGTCTCATGAGAACAGAGTAGAAGTGGAGAATCACCTCCCACAGCTTGCTAGCTACACTTCCTTTATTGCTTTCAATCCACTAATCGCCTGTATTTGTTTGCTATTCCCCAATGCGGGTGCTCAAACTTGCACTTTACGTTGTTGAACTTCATGAGATTTGCTTGGGCCAATCAGCCTTCCAGGATCCCTCTGAATGTCATTCCTTCATTTCATCATATCAGCTACACCACATAGCTTGGTGTTGCTGGCAAACCTGCTGAGGGCATGCTCAGTGCTATTGTCCATGTAAACAAAAAAGATGTTGAACACCACCAGGCTATGGACATTTTGGTGAAATTTAATACTATCAAGAATATTACCATTTGGAGTATTTCATTCCAATAATAAAATTAATTACAGCAGATAAATATTTATAGATGGTGTGACAGCAATTGTTAATTGTTTCACCAAGTTCAGAGACCCAATGTGCAGTGTAAATAAAGAGATGAGAATGCCACAGTAAATGGTATTATCAAAGTGTGGAGATACCTTTATGTCTTTAGAAGCAGGCATTTCCTCAGCACTGTCACTGCAGCTGAAATCCTTCTCTAAATGGATTCTGTTTCTCTGAAGGGTTGGAGAGATCAGATCCAGCCCGGCACCAGCTGCATCAGTGTGGTCAGAGTTTGGCTTGGAGCACTGACAGGAAAATTACACCACAGAAATGCTCCTATAAGAAGCAGTCAATAGACAAAACTGTTTGTGTTCATAGCAGGGCTGTAGAAGATCTACCAATGTAGAGGGGGCATTATGGGATTGGCAAAATTGTTTAAGAATTGACAGACTTTTGATTTAACTGCAATATTCTGGCAGGACAAGGTTAAAGTCCAACTCTTATACATTAAGGACAGGAAGAACACTACTCTGTGAAATTTTACAGCTGTGTTTATTTAGATTTATTTATATGAACTTTATTTAGAACTGAATTTCTTCAGATCAATTTATGTGAGCTCACTTAATAAGCTTTTTGCATCCAGTTAGGCATGTCACAGAAAGACTATGCTGATTGGATTGTATTTACTGAATAGCTCCTTAATTTTCAAAATATTCTGCTCTTAGCAGGTTAGCTCTTCACATTAAGATAAAAAAATGAATTGCACACCTGCTGTCTAAATATGCAACAACAGTACATTGAGGTATTATTCTTCTTATCAAGATTATCTTCATTGTTCTATTACAAATGTCCATGTTCATGGACAGTTTGGGCTTCTTTTTAACAGTAAGCTACTGTGAACATCAATGAATACCTTGAGTGTTTCCTTACCTAAGCAAAGCTTTTTCCTGTGACTGGCCTTAGAAATCCATGCACGGAGGAAAGCAATGAACTCATCTAACTACCTGCTACAACTTTACTATTTCCCCAACTTTCTTTCCTGCACTTCCATTTTCTCATACAGTACAATCCATCACAACTTCTTCAGTGTACAGATATCTCCTGTCTCACGCTCTGTCATGAACAGCTGCTCTCAGGGCAATTCCTGTTAAATACCCATCCAAATGAGTAACTGAGTGTAATAGCATTCCACATGAGATGGTGGGGAAAATGAGAGATCTGGGACCGGATTTGACTAGATCTTCTACAACTATTCAGGTGATTGAAAAGATTTATTTTCTTACTTTTCTGAGCACCTGCAAAATACCAGAATGCAGATTCTACTACTAGAATATACTGCCAGATATACTGTGTAGTCTTTAATCAGAAAAAGATGGCATGCTTGTGACCTTTGTGTGCTCTGCTGGAGGCATTGTAGTATTTCTAGCAGTTCCTGGTGGCTGGAGAACTGTGCTGAGGATCACTGCTCAAATGCATTAGTTTGGGTACTAGAACCATATAAGAACAGTCTGACAATTCTTGACAATTTTTATTAAAATATCATTCTGTGTATAGGAAATATGTCTTTTTCATCAGGGCAGTTTGCCAAATCCAAGGAAGAGAGAAAGTTAAAATAATTTGAAAGACAGTAATTTGAAGCTTATGCAAAAAGATTCTATCAGAACAGAGAGAGAACTCCAATTTTATGTTAAATCCTTCAGTGTATTGTACCATGGTGTGCAAAGAAGAGCTATGATGACTCACAAGAGTGATTCATTCAGTCCCACTTTTGGCTGAGAGAAGATGTGAATAGCATGTATTTTAGTGTCAGAAGTAGTTTGGGTAACAGGGCACTTGATTTAAATAATAGTGATACAGGAACAATAGGAAAAGGCAGCTGCAATGGCAACATATTATGTCATTTTTGCTTGAATTTTCTAAGAAAGTGAGGCATATATGATCATGATTCCTGTGTCTCTCAGTCCTCCTTCCATCCCAATTACGCATCCCAATTTACTTACCAATTGTGGTAAGTAAAACTTGTTCATCCTGTCTTTTTATTGGAAATTTTTTACTGTTTTTCATCTGACAAAGAAAAATGCTTATATTTAATTAAAAAGCAGACAAAATGAGAAGAACAACCACAGAAACACAGAAGCAGAAAATATGGGGTAAAATGTGCCCTTTGTGACTGTGCGTAAGTTCAGTAGCTTGCACATAAAAAAGTACATCTCCCAAGCAGAGAAATCCCCATAGCCCTGTGTCATCACATTGTGATTTCAGATGAATAGAGCAGAGAAGAACTCCCTGATACTTTCCAACTGAGCTTTTTGAAACAAAGTACAAAGTACTTTTTATTTATTCCTCATAACTGTACCTAGAGAAGAGGAATGTAGAATTTAGTTGAATTAAAAAGCAGATTTCTGTAATTTTCAGGTGCTATTATAAACTGGACCTATCCATTTACAGGAGACACAGAAATATAATTGCTCACTGTTACAAAATTCAACTCATGTTTCTTATTATATCATAATAGAAATGTCTCCCTAGAATACGTTAGGGGTGCCTGCAAAGGCTGAGGCCTCTGACAGGCTCCTCAGCTGATGTTAAACCAAATAAAAAGGACATGGAGAACTACTAGACATGAAATGAGACATCTTTGGTCATGAAAAATAATAATGTGGGAGGCTAACCTTATGGAGCACCATAAGGATGGGCTGGATTTCACAGGTATTAAAGGGTTTATGTCAAAAATGGCAAAACCTCACAAGAGAGGTTTTGTAAGGGAGGGAAAGTATCAGGGACCTTCAGAGTAGCAGCCTATTGCAAGGCCAGAAGTACCTGGGACACATCACTTAAGCTATATAAAGCATTATTTTATAAGGAATGCAGCTAAACTGGGACTAGTGAGTAGAAAATAAGAATATTATTTGGGAGGAAACTGGAGCAGAGGAAGCAAAGTACAAAGACAGAGTGGTAAAAGGAAGACCAAGAAACAACAGAGGTAATACATACATCATGTGATAGATTCTGACAATGCTACCCAATATGAGCAGCTATTGCTCTTAGGTGGACTCACAGGGCTACTCCTAGCTGAGGGAAATACCTGATCAAATGTTCCTCCTCAGACAGGAGGAAGTTTTATGGCACCTGAGACAAGTTAGTGCATTATTTGCACTTCTCTAATATTTCTCTTCTGGGGTCTTAAGTGTGAATTATTCACTACAGCTAGATTAAGTACTGATGTTATGATTTTGTAGCTTCTGGGGTGAAAGAGAAGATTCCTTCTTATATTTAGTGTGTCTGCCTCCCATACCACCACCACGGAAAAGAAATGAATTGGTGAAGTAGACTGGAAGCTCTCTGAAATGGCAAGCTCAGAGTGTGATTACCATTGTGAAATCCAGTTGGAGACGAGTGATGTACCTCAGGGGTGAATACTGAGTCAAGTCCTGTTTAATGACTTCATTGGTGACCTGGATGATGTGGCAGAGTGTACCCTCAGAAAGTCTGAAGAGGATTCAGGACTGTGAGAAATGACGGATACAACAGAGGTTTGTGCCACCTTTCGGAGGGTTTTAGACAGGATGGAAAAATGAGTCAGTGAAGTTCAGCAAATATAAGTGCAAAATCCTGCACCTGGGGAGGAAGAACCACAGGCATTCATTGACAGGATGGTCAACAAGGAGCTGGAAAGTGGCACTGAAGGAAAGCCTGGGGGGTCCTGGTGGTGAGCACCAACAGCCCCTTGGTTGCAACTGGAAGACCGTGGCTAGCAGATTGAGGGAAGTGATCCTTCCAGTCTGCTCAGTGCTTGTGAGGCCATGCCTGGAGGACTGCGTCTGTTTCTAGACCACTCAGTGCGAGGGAGACATGGAGGAAAGCGAGAGAAGGGAAAGTTGACGACCAAAGGACATGGAATTTGGGATTGTGTGAGGCACTCAGGTGACTTTGGGAAAGTGGAAGACTAGATCCTGCATCTTGAACAGTAGCTGGGATTAGAAATCTTCCAAGTTCAAAACAGTTCTTGGTAATAAACTTTAAAAAGCTATGATGGTCACTGTAAAGTAATGACCAACCACAGTTACTTTGTTTTAGATGGGGCACTCTGCAATACTGGGTCTTCCCACACAAAATAAATTGTGCATTAAAATGAGTTACTTAAATTATTTTTAATGTTTTAGTGAGAATTTTGGGACTCAGTGCTAAAGATAAGGTCATTTTTTTAATTCTTCTCTTCCTAGTAGTAGAGAACCAGTACTATGGAACTCTGTTCCGTAAGTGTCCCTGAAGCCAAGTGGGAGTTCCTTGTGTGAAATAAATTGCATTAGGATGGTCACACTGTAGAAAGCAGAGCACATATGCAATGAAGAGCTATTACATCATCACTATGAGAAGTTATAGTAAGTTAAGAGCCATTCTAAGGTAGAAATTTGTATTGACAGACTCAATACGATCTCGTCAACTTCAGCTAAGCTACATAGGATTAAAAATTAGGGGGAATTTCAGTCTGAAATTTGACAGACACAGATCAGTCATCTCTTATATTTGTGAATCTTTTGATATCAACTTCCTTTCAAGCCTGTCTTTGCCCTTTGGTCTACTCTAATTTTATAATTTTGGCATTAAATGTTTTCAACATTTTATTAATTTTGGAAAACTATAACTATTCTTAAGTCTAAGATGAAAAATAAGTCTAAGATGAACTAGCAATCTGCACCATTTTCCTTTGGTAGCTTGCAAGATCCAGTTCAAGGTAACAGCTGAATCTGATACCTCTATTACTCTAGATGCTAATGACACAAATTACCACTGTTATCTTAATCTAATAAAAATGCTCTGCAACAGACAGTTACAGTCTACCTTGACAATCAACTAGGTCAAAAGAGAACAGGCAGTGATGCTCTGTAGGGACTTGGCATGGACATCAGTCATTTACAGGTTTTACACTGATTTCTCTGTTCTCTCCAATAGCTCCTGCAAATTTATATTGCAGATGTCACTGCAAACGTTGGAGACTGAAACCAAGGGCTTTAAAGGTCATGGGATTCATTTGCATTCAATTGGCCTAAGCAGAAGCTCGTCATAAATTTGTTCTGCAAGAGAGCAGTGCATGACTGGACATGCAGGTATCTTGTTTGTTATGGCATACAATTCAAAGGCACTTCAGATATTTGAGAAATCTATTTCATTTTATACTAGTTTTACCTGGATTAGCCACTGCAACAAATACATCTACAAGATTTCAGATTAAGTTCTAGTCATTTCTGTAACAGAGTATTGCTTACCTGTTTGGCAATACCAAAATGAAGGACGCCATAATCATTCTCACTGAAGCACAGAATAGTACATTAAGCTTCCATTCTTCAACTACCACTAATGATAAACTGTTCTCTTGTAGATGTTACACACCAACCCTTACGGAACTTCCACCAAATTATGGAGAGAAAGAAACTTCTGCTTCAAGATGTAATTAAGAATGTACCACAAGTGTAAAATCTAGAGATACTTTTTAGTATTCTCAGGTATTCTTCATGGTAAAGTGGTGGTATGAAATACAAAATGAGGAGCTTACTTTTGATCCCAGAGAACTTCTGCCAGGGTTCACCTTACCTTAGTGGTATTGGATGATGCTCAATCCATCCAAGCAAATCAGTCTATGCAGCCAAATTCCAAATAAATTAAAAGGCAACAGAATTCCAATTTCAATTTATTAGAACACTGAAAGCAAAGTAAACTGTGCAGGAAGAACCAAAGACATGAATGAGGCTTCTCTGGAATCTGTTGAATTATTTGGTAACTGCTGTTACAGATAGATATAAATTTTTCTTTTTTTTATGTAATAATGAGAGATTAATGTTGATATATAGCTTCCCTGGTTTCTTAGTATATTGGCTTTGTTGTCAGACTCACAGCAGGTAGGTCCACTCTGAAAGTATTGCCTCCTATTTATTTACATGAAAGTTGCAACCGATACAAAGACCTCAGTAACACTATTCGATTGAGCAAATTCTCAGCTACAAAACACTACTTTTCAACATGGTCACCACCATTAGCTGTGCATATTTTTTCCTGCCATGAACAGAAGACTGAAAGTTGAGCTTCTAAAAGTCTGTATGATTGCCCTGAATGTAGTTAGTCTTTCATTTTGCTGTCACCACTGCAGAAATGTACCACCCACTGTGTCACTGTACTCACGTCCATTGTTTGGTCACAGAAATGTTCAGCAAGCACTGATGAGTATCAGTGGGTGCCATTTTTTTCCTCATGGAAGAATTCAGTGACACACTTGTGCTTCATATGCACTTCCATGTCAGACACTATTTTTTCAGACTACTCCTCTGTTGCCAAAATGTAATGGAATACTAGTGGGAACATTCATCCTCTACTGCCACACCAATTTTATCTGCCTCTGATATCGTGGACCAAGATAATAAAATAAGGGGCATTACTTTTAGATCAGCCTTCATGTGACAGCAAAGTTTAGGGTAAATCAGCAAATTTGCCTGATGTATGCTGAATTCCACAAACATAAGGACACAAGTATTTTCATGAAAGAGGAAAACAGAACAAAAGTGAATTAGGTCAGCCCAGATAAAAACTATGACCAAGGGATCTTTGCTGCAGTACACCTTTGTAGATTTCTATTATGCCTGTTGAGAACATAGCTAAAAAAAAATAATTCACTTCTACTTATTTTAATACTATTATTAATTATTAATATTAA
>VXAB01005238.1:90775-166184 GCA_013399175.1 Odontophorus gujanensis
TTATTAATTATTAATATTAATACTTCATATAAGTAATCCTGAAAACAACTGGTGAAAGTATTTCTTTTCTAAACAACTCATTACCCCTCTTTGTTCATGTTTTTACAGCCCCAAATTTTGCACAGAAGAGAAAAAACTCTATAGAGATATCAGTTTCCATCACCAATTCAATGTTTGTTTTTCTCTCTGGTACATCAAAAAGGTAGACAATCTCAACACTAGATACTTACTATGAAAACACTTGCTATGAAGATGAAGAGGTACCTGATGTCACACATCTCCTAAGCCTACATCAGAAATAATGTAAATCATAAATTGTAGTAGCTTCCTGACTTTGCAATAATATTTCAATATGTATATATGTATACACATGTATATATGAGTATGTATAATATTCATAATTTTATGAAGAAACATCTACCAGCAGTTCTAGTAATAACTGATAAAATGTGCCAACTGTAATAGATAACAGATTCCCGTTACAGTCATAAAGCAACCAAATGGTTGAGTAAACTAGCACTTTGACATCTGATTTGTCTGTAGAGTTAGTGCAGTCAAAGATGGATTTGATAACAACACCTCATAATAAAAATTAAAATATTAAAATAAGTATTTGTTCTTAATTTTAAAGTGTACCTAAGAAATTTAAATAAGTGTTACCCTATTGTTTGTCAGCTGCCACGATGTCAAGAATGTACCAATGACACAGACCAAAAAGTCAGAGAATATGCTTAGCTGAGACAGCATTTGTACAAAATTGTAATTCTAAAATTCATAATCTTCTCACAAGACAGGAACATGGATGACTCCTCAAAGAATGAATTGAAAAAAAATGAAAAAAAAGAATGCTTGTTCAGACTGATCAGTTACATTTGAAGGCACTTCCAAATTACTGTTTTTTGGGCCTATTTTTCAGCATTTAGACAAACAACAGGATATCTATTGAAAAAAAATAAAAATGCTGATGTTGAGGATTTAACTAACTTTTCAAACTGAAGATGAAGATGGTGTTTGTGATTTAGTACCGGAAACCAACATAGCAAAGAACGCAGTATACAATCATCATGTGATTTGTACCACAATAATTTGCCATCACCGGAAAATGAACTACATAGTTGACACCACTGCTTCAGTTACCAAGATTTACAAGTTTTAATAGAGTTCACAGATAGTATGTACCAGATAAAAGGTCTGGCAAAATGGGAATTTTTTGTTATCCTTGGCTGGAATGTTGCCCTGTCTATAAGGCACAGAACTGGGACTGAGGCAATGGATTAATTTTCATCCTCTCTTATGTCCACTGTAATAGTTTAAGGGAGAGTTTATACTCTCCTTGGGTTTGTTTCCTCATTTATGACATGAGAAAAATTATTCTAATACTACCAGGACTGACAGGAGGTTAAACTAATATTGGTAAAGAAGATTGAGTTGCAAAAAGTGGATTTAGTATATTACTATCAGTCCACAAACAGAAAATCTTCAGAGCTATAAAATATTTTTGCATGCTCCTTTCTCTCACATCCTGACAAGCCGTACTTCCTGACATTGTCAGATTTCCAGTCTTAAAGAATACTCCTTCACTCTTCAGTGAGGTGAGCTCAAGGAGCATGGGCTGGAAGTAGTTTTATGATCTCATAAGAACATTTACGAAAAATCCTTCTCCTAGAGCTCCGAGGAAATGTAGAAAATATAGTCTTATTAGCCTGGATGTCTACTGATACAAAATAAATTTTGTTTTTAGTAACTTATTTTTAATGTAGTCATCTAGATACAGGCACATCCCTCCCCAGTCAGGAAGTTTCTAAACCTAGGAGATATGTCAAATAAGAATCAATCTATACTTGCACTGTTTCCTTTCAGAGTTCATTTGTTGAGCATTTCCCACGTTGGTCTCTATTAAAAAACTGAACTAGTTGAAGTTAAAAGATCTCCCAGAATCTGGGGAGGGGAAAAAAATTGAATTGTGAGCCAAACAAATTCGGAAAACAACAAATTAAAGAAAAAAAAGAGCAAATTCTGGGTATAAAATGAGGAATCTGGAACAGTCACTGCAGGCACTCAAATAGCTCGTGTTTGTTCCCAGCACAGAAAACTCAACTGCATAATTCATGGTGCTACCTGGTACCACAAACTGGATATTAAACCAAGTAAATTTTTGTTCTGACTCAATGCAGCCACTAGTAAGTCCTTACAGAGCTGAAGGTAAATTTGATTCTGCTTTGTTTTGCTGTTCACGTCAACCTGCCCCAGACCAGCACTTCATGTGTACACAAGAAAGTGAATTAACANTGTCAACCTGCCCCAGACCAGCACATCATACAAGTGTGTACATTCACTTGTACACAAGAAAGTGAATTAACATCTTCACTTCTTCTGAAATACTTGTTACCCCCTAAAATACCATCTACTGTTTAATCTCTCTCAGTTCAAGGAGTTACACGAGGTTGACCTATGGTTAACTCTCGAGTTGTGTAAAATATGTGCGGTGGTTCAGGTCACATGGAAGTGAAGCACTGGTCACAAATGAGAATAAAGACAAAGCAGAATGAAGAACAGCTTACCACAAATGTGCCTGGGGACACTGTATTGACCAGTTAGTGCTTTGTTAGGGAAATTTGAGTCCCATTCTCCCACAGCTGTGTTCCATCCTCCTCAACTCATTTTCCTATGGAGAGAGTTTATGTAGATGCCATCTCTCCCTTGGGAAAGTCTGTCTTGCTAACCTATCTCCCTTTGCAAGGCACAACTACAGTATCTGTCTTACACCTGAAACTCTTCACTGCTGCTGCAGGAATAGTGAATTTAAATCTATTATGAATCTATTAGGCATTTGACCACCAGGTGGCATAAAAACTATGTAAAATATCACAAAGAGGTTCCAGATAGTAAAATGCAACCACTACTCTCAAGATTATGGGTATTCAAATACTCAGTGGTCCTAGATACAAATCTCTGTACATTTAAAAATAATTGTGAATACTTTTAAAAGACCCTAGTCTGAGATGTTATCCCATGAGAGGGGACCAGTTTAAAGCAATTAACACATTAGTTTTGCTAATTATACTGTATCATATTTCTTTATACTGTAAACAAGTTAACAGATGTAAAACTCTATATTATATTATGCTGATTTGCATACAAACACAAATAATGACTTCGAAAAGAAAACTAAGCCAAAATCAACTCTTTTCTATTGTTGAAATCTTGTTTTGTGAAACTTTTGGTAAGCTTTTTGTTCCTAGATTTTTCCAGTGACAGTAGTGTAACTTCCAGTATCACTTCAAAAAAATTTTCAGTATTATGGAATTAGTTCCCATATTCTTACTGCAAAGAAAATGGCTTACATGGAGAAAATGGCTGTTAGTCCAAGAGAAGAGCAAGTTTAGTGCTGGCAAGTAGTACTGATAAGAAACCAGATGTACTGAGATGGCATACAAAAGTTAAGGAATGATTATAGATAATTGCTTACACTGAGATTCTTAACATAATTCCTTATTGTTTTTGTTTTTATTTTATTTTTGTTGTTTTTTTGTTGTTGTTTTTAAATCTTGCTTTCAATGGCTGGATGTAACTACATCAAATGAACTCCCACAGTGCCATCTTAACACCACTCTATATACTCTTAATACTTTTTTGGAACTGTTGATTTTTTTCTGCTGCTTCCTTTTCTACTTCTTGATCTGTTTCACTGCATTGCTGGAGGTTCCCTAAGCTCTCGTTTAATCATTTTGACTACAGTTTCAAATTATGCCAGAGAAGCCAGAGCTTTTCATTTTTAACCTTATTTCCTTCCTTTGGTTGCATTCCTTCTTTCCTCTTTCTCACATTTTTTGAGTTTCTCTTCTTTTCATGATCTTGTCCTGACACTCTGACTATTCCTTTAGATCTTTCTAGACTACTCTATTTTATTTTATTTTTTTTTCATGTATTTCTGTAGCATTGTTTTCCTGGAGTTTCTGTTCTGAGTTTCTTTGTATTTTATTTCCCAGTATTCATTTTTTATTTATTTTATCTTTTGCTGTCATTTTTGATGCAAGCTGTTTAATCTAACTTCTTTCTCAGCCTCATATTTCTCTATATCCAACAACTGAACTTCTCACCTTCCCCCAAGCGCCCTCCTCAACCTCCCCTCTCTGTCACCACTAAGAACTTGTGAGAGATTAGTTTAATCCATCCATGATTCATGTCTGATACAGAGTTGGATTAATGTAAAAATTGTATTACAAAAATTACTTGCAGCTTTGAAAGTAGATTGAACTGGTTGGAGGTTGTCACCTCCAATTTAGACCAGTAGCAGAGAAAAATATGACGTGGTTAATGGTTTAAAACAGATAGCTCTTCCTAATGTGAAATTAATCCGAATGAATATATAATGAAATTCTGAGTAATATATATTGTCTATATTCATCTTCACGAAGATCTACTGGCAACTTTTTTTCTTTGTGCAAGAAAACTAGAAGACAAAATAATTGTTCTAAACCAGGAAGAAATAGAGGTCTCATTGTGAAGTTTATGTGGGACTCTGAAGTATTTATTGGGGCACCTCAGGAGGAAAACGTTAGACCACTTGTGATAGAGAAGTGAAATGGGTTTTGCCCTTTAAGAAGAGATGGTGAAAGAAGGGAATCAGAATTTGGCCTGGAAAGAACTCCTGATTAAAAGAAGTAGGACTGTAGGCTCCAGAGCAGCTATAGGCCTGCAGTGTACTCAGAGGAAGTGGTGAGTTTCCATCGGCGAAATCAGCACTTCAGCAGCACTGAGTGAGACAGCTCTGCTGTCCTCCATGTCTCTTTTGAAAACAGGATATCATAGAATTGTAGAATGTTTTGGGTTGGAAGGGACACGAATGATCAGCTAGTTCCAATCTCCCTCCTGTGTTCAGGGCTGTCACTCACCAGATCAGGCTGCCCAGGGCCCCATCCAACCTGGTTTTAATGCCTGCAGAGATGAGACATCCACAGCTTCTCTGGGCAGCCTGGGCCTGGGCCTCACTTCCCAGGTAGGAAAGTGTTTTTTTCTCACATCTAATCTAAATCTACACATATTTATGTTAAAAATATTAGCCTTTTCCCATCACTACACTCCTTGATAAAGAGGCTTTTCCCACCTAGTACGTCAGGTGCTGGAAGGTTGCAGTGAGCTCTCCTCTGAGCCTTCTCTTATCCAAGCTAAACAAACCCATCTCCCTCAACCTTTCTTCATAAGAGAGTTGCTCCAGCCCTCTGATCATCTTTGTGGTCCTCCTCTGAATCTGCTCCAGCAACTCTTCATCTTTCCTGTATAGGGGGACCCAGGCCTGAACAGAGAACTCCATCCATATGAGGTCTCATGAGGACAAAGTAGATGGGAACAATCATCTCCTTAATGCTGTCTACAATGACTTTTACTTTGTTCAATTGTTATGTTGGAAGTGTAAGCAGCTCTCCCTAGAATCAATTGAATGATGGATTCAATATTTGTATTCAGAGAACCCTGAAAGTTCCAACCCATGTTTTACATGGATATCAGAGGTTAATGAAGTAGAATAAGACAAAATCCTTATGCATAAAGGCCCTCAGCTTCTCACTGGATTCTTCCGAAGCTCAATTTCACACATTTAATCAAATAACTCAAATAAATTATGATCTTGTATGACTACCTACCAGGAATAAGCGATAAACATTTTTTCTCTTTAAATTTCTTTTGTTACATCAATTTGTATCCCATGCAATTTCGAATGCTTTATGTAATCTTTGAAACAATTTGAAAAAGCATTCAAACAGGAGATGTATATTTTTTGTAAAGTAATCATACTATATATTTTTTTTGTACATAAAGTGTCTTTTCTTTCTGAGACTTATCTGATGCCAATAGATTACACATCACTTTGCACCTTCAGACAAATTCTGTGGCTAAAGTTTGCTCTTAACACTTTAAAGCACTGTGTACTCCTAGGACACAGCACATATAACAATGCTGATTCATCAAGTGCCTGGAAACATACTCAGAAATGATTCTTCTTTTTATTTGTTTGTCGATTTCCTGCTGTTGGATCTTTGGGATCAATAAAAGCAAATGCTTAGTCAGAGCAAAGCACGCAAAAAAAGTGGCAATCATTTATTTCATATTCCAGCTGATGGAAAACTTCAGTAAGGAACTCGGGCACCCAAAGGGACTGACATCAGTAAGAAAAGAGCTTGTAAGCCCTCTATAAAATATGCAGTTACATTTATGTTTTTACGTTACTCAGTAATACATTTTACTCAAGTCTGTTTATGTCATAGCATGAATTAGGATATATGAAAGAATGTTTTAAATCAGAAAATCCATCCTCCAGATTTAATGAATGTATCTTCCCAGCATTAAAAATATAAATAAACAGGAACTTCCAGTGGTATGATGCTGTAGGTAGTATGAAAGATCATATTCCCCCAGTGTTCAGGACAGCTTTCCTCAGCTATACCGTTAAAAATGAACTCATGATGAAAGAATGAAATTTGGCAGTAAATCGATGAGATACCCACCTCTTAGTTCTGAAAAAAGCTTGCACTGATACTACAAGTTGTGGAAGTGTGTCAGAATACTCTTCCACCAAAACTCATCAGCTCAAAGGTTGGTCTAGTCAATCTCAAAGCAGTTTGGAACTAATGTACCTGCGCGAACTGGTGAGTCTGATCTGTTATCACAAACCAGGCAGGGAGACAGCGTGCTGTCTGCTTTCTAAGGAATCTTCCATAGCTGGATCATTCAAAGACTCTAAAGAGCTGCCTCTTATACTAGCTTTTGTCATCCTATCCCAAATCTTTCACATTGCTCTTAGTCCAGACATTTTATTAGACAACTTACACTTTTATAGAATCTTAGAATCATTTGAGCTGGAAGAGATGTTTAAAGGCCATCTAGTAGAACTCCCCTGCAATGAACAAGGGCACTTATAGCTAGATCAAGCTGCTCAGAGTCCTGTCCAGCCTGATCTTGAGTTTCTTCAGGGGTAGAGCATCCACCACCTCTTTAGGCAACCTGTTCCAGTGCCTCATCACCCATATAGAGTATAAACCATCTGCATAAATCAGCAATTATAACATTTAAAATTATATTGGTCGGTTTTGGTTTCGCCTTGTAGAAATGTCCTCTTCAGTTTTCTGTGTAGGTTTTTTTTATCTGCCAATTTATATTGCCTGTGTAGTACACCTGGCAAAAGGAAGGCCAGAATTCATTAAAAATATATATATCTTGGACCTTAGCAGTGAATAAAAGAGTTCTGAAGAGTTTTGTTTTCTAGCACTGATTCTTGTTTAAGTACAAGCTGATGCTCAGAACAAAATAATTTTCTGTCATATTTGGAGTTTTCAATACTTTCTTAACAAGTCTGCTCAACTGAGTGCTGCACCAGTTTACACAAAAAAATTTAGATGTATTACAGCTTTGTTTAACGAGGGAACATCTGTTAGCTGAGCACCTATAACTTACTGCTTCTGTTTCCAGGCTCTCCTGTGGGCAGCTCACACCTCCTGACAGCTCCTCACAGTTGTGTGTCCAGGACTCAACTCACAGGCACAGGGATACTATCCAGATTGTGTCTCAGTGAGCTTGAGCAGGTGCTAGCACCCGTAAAACCACCTCCTCAATGGAGGAAGGGTGTCCCTGGAAGTTTAGTGAGGGTAGTTTGTCTCTGCCATGAGATGGATGATTCATAACTATGATCCCTTTGCAGAAGAACAAGATCTTCAAAAGCAGAAACAGCAGAAGCTTTGGGAACTGTACCTATTGTTAAGGATGAATCTAAAAAGAGATTGAGGAACAGGTAATTGGAGATGGAGTTCCATTTACCTCCATTCTGTTCACTTGAATGGCCAACAGGAATTTCCCATTTTGGGAAGCAAGCTGTCCCTGCTTACCATGCATTTCTCTTTCTAGAAGGAAGATAAATAAGACTTGCATTTTATCAACTGTCTTTTCTTCAGCTACCAGTCACCTATTTTACTCTTAAATATACTTTTTGGCTTTACTCAGAAACATTAAGAAATAGATCCTACTCTTCAATGGCACTCTGTTTCTTTCAATATTGTTATTAGTGGTACATTTTCTTTAGATGATTTCTGAAGACAGATGCATGAGCATATTTGTTTTCACTGACCTTTAGAAATTACTTATTCTAATTATTTTATATATCAAAATCTGGAACAGCCAAAACGCATCAGTTACTATGCTTCAGAAAATTGTGGTGGTATCTACAATGCAATTAGAAATATTAACAATTAATTATTGAGAAAAAAATTATATTTTTATAGCATCATCTGTTTATGAAAACTGCCACCAATGTTTCAATAAATTATGTAGCATGTTCTAAACATTTTTGTAAGGATATGGTAATTACAGGAATTCAAATAGGCACTGAAATATTTATCCCAATAAAATAGGGACATTTTGGGGATATTACAAATATTGTCATAGTTGCATGTAACTAACTGTAAAGCCAAAGGAGCCCATTAAGATTTGTCCATCCAACTTCAGTTTGGAACATCTGCCACAGTACCCTCACAGTACGTGCAAGAAAATCGTAATTTTGTTTGATCTACAGACCTTTCAGCCAGAACATTTCATATATAAGACTTCTTATTTACTAATTAATATGACACTCCATTGATGACAAAGCAATGAAAACTCTCATCCCATCAATGAAAAGTAAGGTCAGTTATAAATAATTCATTGTTTTTTGTTTGTTTGTTTGGTTTTTTTTTGTTTTTTTTTTTTTTTTTAATGCCCGAAACCCATTTACTTTCCTTCAGAAACTGATATTTTAATCAAACAAGCCTTTTCTGTGACTGTCACCTTGACTGTCACCCATCATCAGACTAAGCCATCTTTGCATCTCAGCCTCATGAAAGCAGCAGCACAGAGCCCTGGCCCTACCCTAAACATCTCGCTCTGTCAGCAGTGTTGCTTCTTGCCTCTCATGTGATCCCAGAAAGTTCTTTTCTGTTTCTTACAGGCAGCCTTCCTTGCTGGTTAAAGTAAGGCAGGCCTTCTGTTCTGCTGGTTAGACACCCAGTGTGGTGCAAGGAAGCTTCACCACCTTTAATGTAAAAAACTTCTTCCTTATACCTAATTGTTGGAAATGTTGGAATACATTATAAGAAAATACCTCTTATTATCTGGTTGGCAGGAGCAGCTCAATTTTTTAAGCTACAGAAGTTTTTTGCCTTTAATTTTCTATAACTTCCTCAGAAAATATATTCTCCAGGTAGACCCCAAAAAAATGTTAATTATCTGAAGTATATCTAAAGGTTTGTAATAATCATTCAGTATAATCAGCATTTGACATGTACCCATTGCTTTCGGATTTCAAAAGCATTTTGAAAATGAGAAGCAAAAAAACAGTATATGATAAAATGTTACTCCATAATATACGATGAATATCTGTGAAACAGTATGAACTTCTGGAATGCAAATACTCTACAGAATATCTGAGAAGCAGCTATGCTTAATGAAGTACCAGATTGTCTGACTAGAAAATGTCTACATAATTTTCATCTCACAAAATCTTGCAGCAGCATCTGAAAAAAAAAAATCTCTTGTGGTTCTTCTAAAGTTTCTCAGCTGTATTTTGTAACTGTAGCTGAAACTCTCCTAACAATGCATGCAGTTTGCTATTAACAGGTTAATTAGAATGTAATTGTCCTACGAGGCTGAAGTTAAATGCAATTGAAGTGGAGTTTTAAGTGCTACAATGCAGAGGAGCTTGCGCAATTTTGTTGAGGTCTGGTTATCACATAAATTTAAAAAAAAAAGAAAAAAGAAACCTTTGGCTGGTACAATAAGAACTGTAAAGCTCCCACGCCTGCCCTCAGTAATTGATGAAGTGGGTCAGTGACATTTTGCAGGGCTGTGATTGAATCAGACCCTTGAGGATAAATAGAACATAAAGCATTTCCGCCAGCTCTTCAGTAAGTCAATATTGGCAATTCCAATTTAACGCTTATGAATGAAAGTATTGCAGGATAAGTGAAATAAAAGAACAGCCACAGCTATTGTCTTTGGTTGGTGTTCCTTCCTGCAAGTGTTATTTAATACGATGAAACACAGAAACTTCATCTGTCAAGGAAATACATGTGACTGGGCTGGTTCTGAGCAGAGGGGACTGTTCAGGAAGAATTCAGAATTTGCTGTATAACTGAAAATGCAGATTTTTAGCAGGAGTGCCTGCTAACCAGTTCAGGAAATATTGTTGATTTCTCGATGTGATGGTACATCGAATGTTGTGAGGTTTCAGAGGCTTTATAGTGTTTACAAATTCTATTAATAATTTACAGTAGAAAGATATATTTTATTAATGCCATCTGAAATCAATGCACAAAATTAAAATGAAGCATTCTCAATTGTTTAACTAAGCTATCGAGCATGGTTGGAGAAAACAGGTATTTAATTTTTAGAATACATTGTTCATTTATTTTTAAACATTTCATTTAGGCATAAATGAAATGTGTTCATGCTGTCATTATGAATATTTAATTTCTTCAGTGTCACATATAACTTTTATATAAACACACACATAATTAGCTTTTAGTTTCAGCTGAATGCATCTGGGGCTTACTAACAAATCTGCATGGGTATATAAAGTAAAGTGATACAAGCAGTTCCTTTAGACTTGATTTTGCAGACAACATTTTCCAACATTTGGGTCTTCCTGGGCTTTGCCTCTACCTGAGAACTACAGAGGAACAGGACATAAGCTCATTCTCTGGTCCTGTGGCTATCTAAACACATAGATTCATATTAGTACATATTTAATACCATTTTGACTCATATCAGAGGTAGTTTTCCCAGACAATGGATGGGCATAAAGAGCCCAAGAACAGGCTGTGACTGCTCCATGGTACTGCACAGACAGTGCTGTCCAGGTATGGGGAAGAAAAGGTTTTAACTGCATGAATGCAAGTCACACCACTTGTCCTCAGGATCAGAGTTTGACCCATTTTAACTAATAGTGAGGAGGTAGACATAAGGCCAATTTCTACAAAAATAATTCAGCAAAACTACTGAATTTTGCCACAGGCAGATTTGAGCAATCTGTTGCCACGGCAAATGTAGAATTAAAAACTCAGGAAATTGAGTCCTCACAGATGCCTTTACATCCATTTTCTTTCCCTGCAGAAAACAACTGTTTGTGCCTGTTGTGAAATATCTGGGGACAGTGTGGACCACCTTCTGGAAACACAATGGCTTAAATATAGTGATGGGTTTAGCAGGACAGAGAGGGAATTACAGTCCCTCCTACAGAGAGGGCATATGCTCAGCATCATGTGCAGATCTGCTATCACCACTGGGGCTGCATCCAGCCTGGAGAGCCTGTGTCTTTCCTGTGCATATGGTCAGAGCTTGTTCCCAGGAGTTCATAATCATGAGATGCATACCTTCTAAAAGGGATGCATAGTTTTATGAGAAGCAGTTTTAATCAGTCTGATGAAAAGTTTCTTGACTGTAAACCTTAAAACTAGACAAAGAAACTATAACTGCTATAGGACTTGTAAAACATGTTTCTGAGTCTAGTTACAGATGTAATATTTTGGTAATTATCTTATTAGGCTTTAAATTCCCTAACTGAATTGAAGTAGATTCAGCTTCTTAAGCCTTCTACCTCTATGCAACCCATATGTACAACCCATAATATGACAGACGGAGTAATTCAAGCTAGTTGGGACTTCAGGAAAATTTTCATATTGGAAAACGGTCATTCTTTGAATCCACACTTCTTTAAAAGTACAAGTCCATTTCAGTAAAGCTTTTATCCTGGATACTTTCAAATTCAGCATCTGAGAAGAAAGAAGATAAAGAAAACCTCTCTAGAGAAAACCCAGTATCCCTGTGTCTGGTGGTCGTATTTGAAGTAAAGGAGAATGTATTGCCTTGTGGGTCTGTAGCTCACTCTCTTTTTTCCCTTCGGAGGAATTTAACTTTCACTCTGGCATACAGTGAAAAATAGTATCAGAACCTTTGGGTTTTAAGTGTGTTGTTCTGTGTGACAGAATCCCTGTTTTTAGCCAACCAAGATGAATCATTGTAATCCTTCTTTAGGAATGAGAGTCCTGTGTGCTACCACTGCTCCAGGGCCATCATCTATCTTGGATGGTCACGCACTGCTAGGTTAGGAAAGAATGGCTGAAGGCAACTACTTCAGTAGTTCAGTTACCTAAAAGAGCAAAGAGTTGGCGAAGAAACATATCAGAACTTCACCTTTTACTACTGAATTTTAATAAATCATCCATTGTACCCCTTTCTGGGCATCTCTTAAACGTCCCTAAGTGTTGACAGTGATGATCTCAATTCCTGTGACAGCCCTCAGAGTACAGCAGATGCCAAAACTCTCACTAAGCCCAATAGTGTTTATCCAGTAATTTGGGTCGAGTCAAAACTGTGATTGCTGCTAGCTGGCATAAGTCTTAGCTAGCATTAAATCCTATATTCTAATCTATACTGTTTCAGCAACAGAAAGAAGATGTTTTCAAATGATCATACCATACTGAATTCCAGTTAAGCATGGGAGAATGGTCTGGCCAGTAATACTACCAGTATAGTGAGAATACTGAGGTTAAATATTATTTCCAGTAACCCTGAAGTGACAACTGCTGATCTTGAACATATTACACTGTACTTTGTAAGTAACTTATACATTTCCTGAAATATTTACAATACAAATTTTAATAATGAAATTTACATACTCATATTTTAGAATGACAAATTTAGATAATCTGAAAAGTAATTATTCATTTCAGGTGATATCCATAAATTTTTCATCATTCTGAAAAGAAAGTGAGTTTATTTTTTGTTTCTACTTATGTCAAAGTACTAAACGGAAATTCTCCCCTAGAGCAGCCCTGCAGGGAAGGACTTGGGGGTTCTGGTGGATGAAAAGCTTGACACCATCCAGCAATGTGCATTTGCAGTCCGGAAGGCCAATGGCATCCTGGAGTGCATCGGAGGAGGAGTGGCCAGCAGAGTGAGGAATGTGACTGTCCTCCTCTGCTCTGCTCTCACGTGCCCCTTCTGGAGTACTACTGGGCCCCCAGCACAAGAAGGATTCAGAGCTGTTGGAGTGGGCCCAGAGGAGGACAACAAAGATGATCGGAGGAATAGAGCGCCGCTCCTATGAAGACAAGCTGAAGGAGCTGAGCTTGCTTAGCTTGAAGAGAAGCCTCAAGGGTTAATTCGTTGCAGCCTTCTAGTACTTAAAGAGAGGGAGAGCAAGTTTTTACATGGATAGACAGTGATAGGATGAGGGAGAATGATTTAACAGTAAAAGAGAGGAGATTTAGGATAGGTATTAGGAGGAAATCATTTTCTCAGAGGGTGGTGAAGCACTGGAAATTGTAGGTGCCCCACCCTTGAAGGTACTAAAGGCCAGGTTGGATGGGGGCCTGGGCAGCCTAATCTAGTAGGTGACAATCCTGCCCATGTCATGAGGCTAGGAACTGGGTGGTCTTTAAGGTCTCTTTCAAGGTAAGCCATTGTGAGATTCTATAATGTTTCTATTTCATGATGTTGGCCAGCGATCTTGGAGGTCGATGGTGGTAGAGGCTGAATGTTCCCACCAATATTCCATTACACTTTATTGTCATGCAACAGATGGCAGTGGAGGGGCAGCGACAAAATGGCATCTGACATGGAAATGCATATAAAGGAAGGGTGTGGCACTGGATGGAAAAAATGACATTCCTTAACATTCGCTGATTCTTGCTGAATGCTGCTGAAGATCAAACAGTGAAAGTGAGCACAGTGAAGCAGTGGGTGGTGCATTTCAGCAGTGGATCACCTCTACTGGTGCAGATTTTTACAAGTATGGTATACAGGCTCTTGTTCATCACTGCTAAAAATGAATGGCTAGTTATGGTGACTATGCTGAAAAATAATGTCTTGTAGATGAGAATTTGCTCTATCAAATAGTGTTAGCTCTTCATTTTAGTTTCCATGGAAATAAATAGGAGGCATTACTTTCAGAGTGACCTACATATTTCTGCTAGCATGTTGGCACCTGTAAGGGAACAGAACAATGTATCCAATATCCATGTTGGGAGGCTGTGGATTTGGTAGACCTGGAAGCTAGATGCTTCCTTGCGTTGCAAGGCCTTTTCTCTGAAATACTGGTGGCTTGTAGTGCTGCGTCATTACAGACAGGTTGGAACTGCATTTTCAGCTTGAGCATACATCTGTCAGGAATGGCTTACTGTCATAGGTTTATGACACATAATTGAGGTTCTCTGGGGCTGTGAACTGTTTATGGAGCCTCTATAAAACATAAACTAAGAAAAGTAAGATCATATTTGCTGTACAGGGAGCCAGACATCCATGGGAAGTTTTTTTGGGGTGCACAAATGGAAAAAGGATAGAGTTAGTGCTGTTTGACAGTGGGAATGTGGAATAAATGGTTTTTTGAGAACATTTCCAGTTTCTGTTTTCTATGTATCTATGTTTTCATAAGGTTATTCATTTGACTCTTTCCATCAGTTCCACATACTCTGTTAGATGGAGATACATTACTGGCTAAATACAAGAATTGTAAGACTAAACATCTGTATAAGGAGCAGAGTGAGTCCCCAGAGAATGTAGCAGAAGTGAAAAGTTGAGGTAATTCTAACTGACAGTCATATGCCAGCAAAACCTGCCTTAATAAAAGCATTAACAGCTAATTAATGCACTATAATTTCAAAATCATAAGTAAGAGTTGGGTTACAAGTTGGGAGGCTGTACTTTTTCAGCAACTGTTTCCTATAGTGTCTAAGGAACACATGTACACACGAACATTGTGTGTCCTTTAAGTGACAAATGTGTTTGTCTCTCACAATCTCATGAGCATAATGATTTATTTACTTCTGTCCACTTTCACTGCTAATTCTTATTAGAAACCTTAACATAGTAAACAAAATAAAATTCAATCAAACAAAGAGGTAATAAGTGTTTAGCAGCCTGAAGCTAAGATGCAAGCAAGACTGCTTATTGGAACAAATTCTCAGTGGTATAATTATCAGTTTAACTAAAAGGTTTGTATTGTATCCAAAAAATACAACTTTCCTCCAGTTACACATTTAACCCATGCTTCTTCTTTCTTCCACATAATGACAGTTCATATATCAGTATCACTATGAACTTGTAACGTGGTTTTGTAAAGCTTTCTGTTAAAAAAAAGGATGTTTTTCTGATTTATCAGGGGCCTAGTTGATATTGAAAACTGTTTTGAGTTTTATACCACAGTGTTTAATCCTTGAAAGGAAATATTTTTTGTTTTTGTGAGTTTGCAGTACATATTCAGAAAGTCTGAGATACTGAACTTCACGCAAAGTAAGAAGAGATGCAATAGTAGTTCCCAAACTGAGTGGAAAGAAAGCTTGATTTATTTGCACTTGGCCCTTTGAATCATGTACCCACCCACAGATACAAAGATTAAGTTTTAGCAGCCCTAGATTTGAGCTGAGAAATTAATGGAAGAGGATTTGACGAATGCTTTTTTGTTCCATCTTGAAATTAAATAGCTACATGTACTTATGGAAAGAAAAGGATTTTCTTTGAAATTTTCCCCCTTGACATTTTTATTTGTAATGATGAAAAAGATGTGAATACTTTGTTCTTAAGTTTGTCTTCAACTAGGTTGGGTGGAAACCTGTACATGTATTTTCCTTTCTCCAATTCAGGAGCAGTACTGATAATTATACTGGAAATCAAAGTTCAACAGAACTGTGAATACTTATGTATTAATGGTTCTGATGCTATTTTTTGTATTGAAGTATCCATGATACAATAAAGGCTTCCATAGTATGCTATTATTATTCCCATATCAGCAATATAATAATGTTTTGAAACTCTTAATGTAATCTTGTAAATACTCACTTCATCCAGAAAATGACATTGTCCCCATTTTCAAATAAAGAGAACATTATATATATACATATAGGATCAACATGTTTTTTTATTTCAGAGCATTTTTTCAAGAATGGTGCAAGTACTACAATCTCCCCTTAAATAAACAATTAATATTAATAATTAAATTTAAATAACAATTTATCAGAGGTAAAAAAAATAAAACAATAAAAATTAAAGCTACACCAAGGTAAAGAGAAAACTGGAGAACTAAGATTGAAAAATACTGACAGAAAGGATAGGATCAGACAAGGTGTAAATGCAAAATAAGTGAATTACTTCATGGTAAATTAATATTTGCTCCTTTTGATTTGTTTGCAGCGGGGAGCAAAAGGAGTGAGAAAGCAGATCAGATACATTTGTGTGTGACTAAGGCTGCAGGCTTCAGTACATTGTGACTGAGGATAATGGATCATATGTGTTTTTCATGATTCATGTTTCTGACAACCTGTTTATTCTATATGCACCGTGACAGAGACACCACTGGTGATACACACAACCTCAGAGGATAACCTCAGCTATAATTTGTGATGTTCTGGTCAAGAGAGGGAATTCAATTCAATTGTGTATACCGGGTAGAAGTTCAAAGCTGAGTTACTATAAAAAGCCAGAATTGTTTATCCTTTACAGCATCATAGACGTTCTTATGTCAGCCTCTACAGAATGAGCTCAACATATGTGCTGTACATCTCCATTTACTCTGATTTTAATGTAATGAAAACACACACCTAGTAATATGGCTCAACCATAGTTAAATGTGGACAAGATCAAAGAGTAATTAAATATGTATAATGCTGACTACTTACAGAAGTTAGGAAAAACTTGAGAAAACTAGGATTTTTTGGTATGTTTTTTTTCTCCTTAATCTAATCAGACAACACTAAAAGCCCAAGAGATATATAAACGTTAGTAACAACTTATATTAAACCTGTGTTTACTTTGATGATTTGTATGAGATAAATAAGTAATTACCCAACGGACATTAAAAAATGGAATATATGAAACTTCATCTGAACAAATGAACATAAGGCAGGGAGCCTGGCTGGTGCATATTTAATAAGAATTCCTCATTCTTCTGTATACTATTCCATCCTATAGAAGTCCTTACATCACCTTTATCACCACTTTGCATTCTTCTTCTCCTCATATAGTTTCACCAGTTTAGTAAAAAATAAAACATTTCTCAGACTGTCCACCATTTGGTACCCTGTGTATAATTCAGAAACCTCCTACAGAACTATCCTGATTTATATTACTCTACAACCAATTTCCCAGTGCATTTTATTATCATAAGTAAAAATGAATTAACATATTTTAAAAACTTGATAAATATTTCTGTAGCCGTTCGATCCTGGAGTATCTCTTACAGTGATCATAAAGCTTGCATAGGTTGAAGACTGTTTCTAAACTGTTTCTGTCAAAGAACTGAGAAAAGAGACTCATGCTCTAATTTAGATTCAAGAGGGGCTATTTTCTTTATATTCCTGTGTTACAATATTCCCAAAAGAAACAAAAATACTCAGAAAGCATGTTTTGTAACTCTACTTTATTGTATCACTAAAATATAAGCAGCCATAAGAAAGAGTAAGAAGGTATTCTAATTTAGCAATTTCCCTTTGAGTTAAAGTACATGTAAACATATGAATGTTTATTTACTAATTAAATCTCAGAGTACATTCATTAGTTAAAAGAAAAAAAAAAATTGCAATGAGCTAGTTCCATCCAAACAGGAATGGCAAAGATTATATCAGCAAATGAAAAGAGTTTAATGGATTGGACTGAAAAAGTTTGCATATTTCTCTTCCATTTAAATATATTTTTTCAGAATACCACCTTCACAGCTTCTACATAAGCACTTGGCTTACCTTTATTTATTCATGTGGAAGCAGTGCATCTTAGAAGCTTTGTCAAAAAGCTTGGGTTAATCCTTTCTGCGTACATACATTACTGTATGAAACAAAGCTGACATTTCTGGGTTTGATCATTTAGCTGCAGATTGTACATACATGTGTCCTACAATTCCTAGCTTTTATCTAAAGTAGTGTTCTCCTGTGCGACAACTGTTTTATTAATTTGTAAGAATACTTCAGTTTTATGCTTACTGATCAAGCCATTAGATGTGACAGCTGTGATAAATGACACAGAGAAGTATTGCAGCTTTGATCTGAATGCAAGCTTCTCAAACTTATCCTTTGATTTGTTTTTGTTCTTAATTGAACATCCTTAGACACTATTTTCCTTAAGGGCACTTGCAAAGCCTTAGGAAGAGAAAAATACATTTTATTTTCAATTGTGAAGTACTACTGGTACGTCAGCAGATATCTGGTCCCAATAAACTTTGCCATAAGAAATTTAATTTAAATGAACATATTAGTTCCAATCCATTAAAATTACTGTCATGACTTGTGCAGTTTCACTCCATTAATTTCAATTGTGATCTGTTCTTCCTCAATGAGGAAGACAAGAAACAAGTAAAAGAGCACAAAATTCACCCCACAGTGCTTTAGCCCAGAACAAGACACAATATGTGTTGTGTCTATCTGCACTGACGTGTAGGGTAGGTGGGACCAGATCCTACAGCTAAAGCAGCATTGTAAAGGATCCAGATTACAGATTTTCAAACATGAGATGGGAAATTAATGGAGTTAGCTAAGTTGTTCAAACTACACTGAAATACTTCTTGTGCTATCTCCTGCAAGTAAAGATACAAACTCATACTGTACATGGACGAACCCAACATTTACAGAAACTTATTTATACAGCACTGCAGGCTCAGTGCCTGTTTCCTTCCTCCTGCCTCAGATGGCATTTATATTCTTTCTGAATTGTAGGGAGCTTTCCTAGCAGGGTTTTTTCCGCTAGAGTTACTTAGTTTCACATGCTCCTCTGTTTAGTCTTTCCTAATGTGTTATCTGAGAATGATTAAACACAAATGAAGCAAAGGAAAGATTTCACTGCCCAATTCTTATGAAATGTTACTGAATGTATTTTTTAGAAGTCTACAGGAAGAACTTACTCAGCCAAAGAAACAATGATAGAAATAAAAAGAAGTTCAATGTGTGTAAACTTCTGGTTAGCACACCCATTGCTCTCTATATGTCAGTTAATCTTGTGCTGGCCTTGTTTTGAGCTGTTTTTGAGATTTACACTTAAAACCCACAAACCTGCTCTTGCTGTAGAAGTTCTGGTTCTGTTTTAGCATAGTGGCAGTGTTCAGCATGGGCAGAGAGTTACAAGGTTACCAGAGATGGTATCACACTGGTTCCAGTTCCTATGATCCACAAAGGCTCACAACCTGTGACAGACCTCTCCTGAGCTTCTGCTATGCTGTGAGAGCCAAATACGAATTCAGTGGGGCTCTCTTTTCTTAGCATCAGATGAAAAATAGCACTTTCAGATTGTGAGAAAACAAAAACAATAAAATGTTGTTTAAAAGGAAAACTTTCTCAAGTAGTGCTTAAGACTCCTTTATTTTTTGGCAGCAGGGAGGGTGTGGAAGTGGGTGGGGGGATTCATTAATGTGCCTTGTAATGTTTTCATACAGAATGCCTTTTTGAAAAATGCAAGTCTTTACTGCTTGCTTCAGGAAGTGAGTCAGTTCTGCTCTGCTTTGATTATTTGGCAAGCACATATCCCCTTGCTATTACATACATTTTACTCTGCCTGTCCATCACTTTGAACTTGCATATGATTATGTTTGGCCCAGTAAGTCTGTAACTTTTAGAACTATACCATTACTTCACTTGAACAGCTATTACAGATGCAGGGATCTAACTACAATTGCTAAATGGGATACTGAAAAATGAATGAAGTGAAAGAAGCCCTGGAGGCTACTCGGTGTTTACTCTTTCAAGTAATGCACTCTTCTAAGTCTGTCAGCTCATCACAACAGAAAATTATTTAGGGAACTATGTGAATGGTATTGCTTCACAACTCTTAACAGATACCCAGAATATAAAGTGTGCATCATAAAATGAAAGTCACAGATAGTCACTTCCCTGTTTTCTGCAAAGCACTGCCACTACAGTCATTTAGTTCATTGCAAATACAAATGGGAAAGCAAAGGAATAAGGCAGCAATGTACTGTTGTGTTTTATGTACTATCTGCAAACTCCACTTACTGCCATAAGCAAAGCTAACTAGTGAGGTGGATTATCACTTCTGTTTGAAAGAATAAGGTAGGATACACTAAAGCTGCGACATTTCATATTTATGCAGTATCTTGTCATAGGTCAGACATAGTAATGCCATCATTAATGCTGCTAGACATTTTAACACTTGATATATTTTTATGAAAAAACAATTAGCTTTAGAGCATTATAGATGTGACTTAGAAGACATTTTAAAACCTAATGATGTGCAATTCTTATGATACTATTGGGATCACATGCAAAGTATGCATTATCCATGGAAATGTTTGTCTTGCACCACTCCTTTGGAAAATATTCACATATGCTTAAAATATATCTGTACATTATTATCTATCAGGGACAGAAAGGTAGTAAATATTTGTATTGAAATACATTGTAGATGTTTTCATAGAAATATAATTTCTGTGTATTATAAAGGCTAACAGTCCCTCCAAAATAAAGGAAGATCCATGTACTGATTTACAGAACTTTTCTAACCATGCTGAGGCTGCATGGAACAAGAAGTAGTTGTCATTTGCATCTTTCAGAAGGAAACAACCTCTGAATGTGCAGTAACAGGAGGATGCAATAAGGAGCCATGGATCAGTTCACAGCATTCTAGGATGTCATATCTAACTGCACTACAAAATACTGTGCACACATGGCATGACAAACCAACACACTGCACAGTAATGTCTACCAAGGTATACAGAGGCAGCTATTCCCCTAATTTCTGAAATAGCAGGAAGAGGAACTTCTTTTTGATAGTTACAGTCAAACACTCTTAAGAATTATTTATTTCAACTCACAATTACCAGAACTGAGAATTAAGACAAATTCATGCACCAGATATGTCCCTGCCAACAGGCTTCACACAATCTCAAACTGTGATATGTTAAATCCTGTGTACTGTGATTACAAAGTGGGAAGAGAAGACTTCAAGTATTGTGAGTTAATTAGATGCAGTTCAAAAATCCTCTTCTCCTTTAAGTTTTCCCAGATCATTACCCAGTGCCATTCAGGTGCTAATGAAGCTCTGGAATAGGCTGTAGTCTCCATCCTTGGGGATTTTTGAGACCCCAGTGGACAAAACCCTGAGCAATCCCAGTTGCGTTTCTCTAACAAGGACAGCATGGATGACCACAGGAGTTCTCTAAATGGTTCAGTGACTCTACGCTCTTTGAGGTCACACACAGCTACCCATAACCTTAACTTTTACACTCAGCACCAGTGAGGGATGAAAACATTCTGGTCTTGTTTATGGGTCAAACAAAGGAGTAATAAGGTGATAGGTTTCTGCTGCAGGACAGATTTACAGGCAAAGCTGAAGCTCCTAAGCCTTGCAATGCAAATTTTATCTTTGCATCTGAAGTAACTAATTCCTGAATAATTTCATGTTCACAGCAATGAATCTGACCTAAATTTCTGTAGTCTGTTTCATGAACATAACTGCTTCCATTTTCTTCTAAACACTGTCACAGAAGGGTCAAACTACTAGTTACATACATTATAACTAGTTTCTCACCTTCACTCGAGACTCCGGCATGCTTATTTTGAAACAGCCACGTTCATAAACCTTGATGTCAATTGCACAATGAAAAAATGTACAGATGATTATGTCCTTATTCCTGCTTGACTGCTGTTGCTGTAATTCTTTCATTTCATTTATATCTTATTCCACTGATGTGTCTTGGAACAAACTGTTAGTGTACTTACATGCTCTGGGTGACAAAGATCCATTGAGGAACAGTAAGTTTTCTAGACTATGTTTAGCATTGCATTGGTTATTTATTATTTATTCTCATCTCATCACAGGCAATATGTGTATAAAGTTGCTGAGACTAGTGTGTTGCTTGACTGTCCCCAAAGACAACTCAGTCAAATAGATTACTGGTTGAATTATGAAATATTAAAATAAATATACAACAAACATCCATATTAAATGCTACCTCAATCTCCATTCCTGTACTCAAACAGAAAAGGCCTCCCCATTTAAAAAATATTCATAGGATCTTTTAGCATCTTAGAACTTTATCCCTAATGATAAGTCTTAGAGGAACAGTACTTGTTTCAATTCAGATGTGCAGAGAAAATAATAATCTAAACATTTTACTTTGCCTATCTCGATGAGAAAAACAAGACCCTTAAATATAACCTTATTTTCCCATGGATAGAAAGTAAAGTATATAAGTTCCCCTCATTTCCAGAATTATTCCCCACTCACTCTTAATCACTTTTCCCTCTGATGAAAAGAACTTCTGTCTTCTTTCTTTTCTCTTGTTCTTTGCCTATTTTAGTTTCCTGAACCTATCATACATTTCTTAATTTGGTTCTTGATTATCTATGGCACTTATATGAAACCACTTAAATGAGGTAAATTTTATCTTGCCTCAGTCCTGGCCTGCATCAGAAGAGGCATGGCCAGTAGGGCAGGGAGGGGATTGCCCCCCTCTACTCCATCCTTGTGAGGCCCCATCTGGAGTACTGAGTCCAGGCCTGGGGCCCCCAAAACAGGAGAGATGTGGAATTGTTGGAGTGGGTTCAGAGAAGGACCACAAAGATGATCAGACAGCTGAAGCACCTCCCCTATGAAGAAGGGCTGAGGGAGCTGGGCTTGCTCAGCCTGGAAAAGAGAAGGGTCTGGGTGACCTCGTTGAAGCCTTCCAGCACTTAAAAAGAGCTTACAAACAGGAGGGAAATGACTTTCTACACAGTCTGACAGTGAAAGGACAAGGGGAAATGGGTTTAATCTAAAAGAGGGGAAATTTAGATTAGTCATTAAGAATAAATTATTCTCTCAGAGGATGGTGAGACATTGGAACACGTTGCTCAGAGAAGCTGTGAATATCCCATCTCTGGAGGAGTTCGAGGCCGGGCTGGATGGGGCACAGACCTGGTGGGTGGCAACCCTGCCCATGGCAGGGTGGACTGGAACTAGATAAGAGGGTAAATTTAGATTAGGCCCCCAAAACAGGAGAGATGTGGACCACAAAGATGATCAGACAGCTGAAGCACCTCCCCTAAATTTTATCTTGCCTTGGATCCATTAGATGTGTATATTAGTCTCACACTGACTCTATGAAGTGAGAGCTAGATCCCCCAGAATAAGAAAGGTGTTAGTCTCACAATGACTCTATTTGCTCAGCCTGGAAAAGAGAAGGGTCTGGGTGACCTCGTTGAAGCCTTCCAGCACTTAACAAGAGCTTACAAACAGGAGGGAAATGACTTTCTACACAGTCTGACAGTGAAAGGACAAGGGGAAATGGGTTTAATCTAAAAGAGGGGAAATTTAGATTAGTCATTAAGAATAAATTATTCTCTCAGAGGATGGTGAGACATTGGAACACGTTGCTCAGAGAAGCTGTGAATATCCCATCTCTGGAGGAGTTCGAGGCCGGGCTGGATGGGGCACAGACCTGGTGGGTGGCAACCCTGCCCATGGCAGGGTGGACTGGAACTAGATAAGAGGGTAAATTTAGATTAGGCCCCCAAAACAGGAGAGATGTGGACCACAAAGATGATCAGACAGCTGAAGCACCTCCCCTAAATTTTATCTTGCCTTGGATCCATTAGATGTGTATATTAGTCTCACACTGACTCTATGAAGTGAGAGCTAGATCCCCCAGAATAAGAAAGGTGTTAGTCTCACAATGACTCTATTTGCTCAGCCTGGAAAAGAGAAGGGTCTGGGTGACCTCGTTGAAGCCTTCCAGCACTTAACAAGAGCTTACAAACAGGAGGGAAATGACTTTCTACACAGTCTGACAGTGAAAGGACAAGGGGAAATGGGTTTAATCTAAAAGAGGGGAAATTTAGATTAGTCATTAAGAATAAATTATTCTCTCAGAGGATGGTGAGACATTGGAACACGTTGCTCAGAGAAGCTGTGAATATCCCATCTCTGGAGGAGTTCGAGGCCGGGCTGGATGGGGCACAGACCTGGTGGGTGGCAACCCTGCCCATGGCAGGGTGGACTGGAACTAGATAAGAGGGTAAATTTAGATTAGGCCCCCAAAACAGGAGAGATGTGGACCACAAAGATGATCAGACAGCTGAAGCACCTCCCCTAAATTTTATCTTGCCTTGGATCCATTAGATGTGTATATTAGTCTCACACTGACTCTATGAAGTGAGAGCTAGATCCCCCAGAATAAGAAAGGTGTTAGTCTCACAATGACTCTATTTGCTCAGCCTGGAAAAGAGAAGGGTCTGGGTGACCTCGTTGAAGCCTTCCAGCACTTAACAAGAGCTTACAAACAGGAGGGAAATGACTTTCTACACAGTCTGACAGTGAAAGGACAAGGGGAAATGGGTTTAATCTAAAAGAGGGGAAATTTAGATTAGTCATTAAGAATAAATTATTCTCTCAGAGGATGGTGAGACATTGGAACACGTTGCTCAGAGAAGCTGTGAATATCCCATCTCTGGAGGAGTTCGAGGCCGGGCTGGATGGGGCACAGACCTGGTGGGTGGCAACCCTGCCCATGGCAGGGTGGACTGGAACTAGATAAGAGGGTAAATTTAGATTAGTCATTAAGAATAAATTATTCTCTCAGAGGATGGTGAGACATTGGAACTCGTTGCTCAGAGAAGCTGTGAATATCCCATCTCTGGAGGTGTTCGAGGCCAGGCTGGATGGGGCACAGACCTGGTGGGTGGCAACCCTGCCCATGGCAGGGTGGACTGGAACTAGATGATCCTTAAGGTTNCAGAGAAGGACCACAAAGATGATCAGACAGCTGAAGCACCTCCCCTATGAAGAAGGGCTGAGGGAGCTGGGCTTGCTCAGCCTGGAAAAGAGAAGGGTCTGGGTGACCTCGTTGAAGCCTTCCAGCACTTAAAAAGAGCTTACAAACAGGAGGGAAATGACTTTTTACACAGTCTGACAGTGAAAGGACAAGGGGAAATGGTTTTAATCTAAAAGAGGGTAAATTTAGATTAGTCATTAAGAATAAATTATTCTCTCAGAGGATGGTGAGACATTGGAACACGTTGCTCAGAGAAGCTGTGAATATCCCATCTCTGGAGGTGTTCGAGGCCAGGCTGGATGGGGCACAGACCTGGTGGGTGGCAACCCTGCCCATGGCAGGGTGGACTGGAACTAGATGATCCTTAAGGTTCTCTTCAAGACAAGCTATTCTACCATTCTGTGGTTAATATTCAGTATATTAGTCTCACAATGACTCTATGAAGTGAGAGCTAGATCCCCCAGAATAAGAAAGGTGCCTGAAGTGGAAGTCAGATGTACAAGTCAGTGAGGAGATATCAGCATCTCCTCTTCCAGACACAACCTTAGTTGTGAAATCAGTTTATTCCATAGACATCTGAACAGAAATGGAGGTACAGTTCACATCCCCTCTGGAAACTGTAGCTGATTATAAAATGCTGCTAGCGGATCATGAAAAGCACAACTGAGTCCTCTGTGCTCAAGAGCATAACGAGTAAAGCTTGCTATGTATGGAGCTCAGGCACCTAGCTTCAGGGTAGGTTTGACTATGATTCTATGATTGAATGACTGAGATGGGCTGGATCCATTAGATGTGTCATTTTTAATACATGTGACACTGTTTCTCCTCATTTGCTGGATCCAGTGTTTTCTTTCTCCCATCTCCTTATATCTTAATCTGGCTCATGCTGACCATCAGTAATGCAGTGGCACTTTTGCTCTTTGTCCAACTTAAAATGTCTGGTGTCCCAAACAACTGTGTTAGAATACAAATAAATAACAGTAACATCTACTGGCTGTTTCTAGTCTTGTACTTAAGACTCTTCAGTGTCTGACTATAGGAATTTCAAGAAAAACACAGTATTTTCCTCTAACCATAGAAAGTCTATGAATTAAGTGTTATTACTATATTTACGAGTATTTATTTAACTTTGATTAAAAAAAACAAACAAAACACCACCACAAATACAAACAACAAACAAAAAAAACAAAAAAAAACCCACAAAATTTTGATGGTATGGAATATTAGAATCTTATTTAAAAGATGGCAAGCAGTTGCTTAAGAATTCAAAAAGTCTTTTCTGTAAATATGCTGTATCAACTGCAGTGCAGAAGACATGAATGACAGTCCACAAACATATCCAGATGGGATAGGTTTGGGATTTTTTCATCTTCTGATAGAAAATCATAGAGATTCCAAGAAGAGATTCTTAGCCACCGTGCATGAAATCAAGCCAAACTTTTGCATATATAAAGAACACAGCTAAGTCTGAGTAAGCCAAAACATGAAAGCATCTCTGGCACCACCTACAGAAGTAAATTAGTATTAGCGTTTATTTTTTTCTGTGGAAAAAAAAAGGGGGGGGGGGGGGGGGTGAATAATGAAACAGAAATGAAGAGGATTTAAAAATAAATAAATTTGTGACGACACAAAGAATTCAAGTAAATAGAATTAAATGAGTGCTCAGCCCTCTACCGATTAAGCGCTGTTTATTAATAGCTGCCGTGCTTCCCATGCAACTTATTCAAACACCAAAGTGTACTTACATGCATGTGAATGGTCTGCAGGAAATGAAAAATGACAAGATACAATCTCCAGTGTGTGAAAATCACTCTTTACTGTAGAGAAATTACTTTCTAGTGCTCGAAGACTATGTATATAGATACATCATATTTTCACAGCTGGATTTTTGAATAGAGCCTCATTAAAGTGGTATAAATATACACCATATTGTTGTGTGCATATGTTTTTTTGTTTTTTTTTTTTCTCAACAACAAGACTGCTTTGATATGGAAGAATACTGTTTCATTATATCCACTCCAGCTGTGCTCTTCTTTAAAGCCCTAGCATTTGTGAAACCTAGCACTTGCCCTCAGCAACAGCAAGTTGATAAAGCTGACTGAATGCACCATGATATGGGGAACAGAATATATAAAAGATGTAAAGAACTTTAAAATAGACAATTTTGGCAACAAATATTTTTTTCTTCTGTAACGCATTATTGTTGCACAACATTTTTTATTTTTATTTGGAGTGAGGGTCCTGTAGTTATTTTTATAAACAAAAAAAAGAGGCTAACGAGCCCTGCATGCTCACAGTCCCATCCAACCTGGTCTTGAATGTTTCCAGTGAGTGGGCATCCACAACCTCACTGGGTAACCTGTTTGAGTGTCTCATCACCCTCACAGAAAATAATTTCTTCCTGATATCTAGTCTAAATCTACCCCATTCCAGTATAAAGCCATTTCCTCTCATTCTGTTGCTACATGCCCTTGTAGAAAGTCCTTCCCCAGCTTTCCCATAGGCCCTCTTCAGGTTCTGGGAGGCTGCTGTAAGATCTCCGCAGAGCCTTCTCTTCACCAGGCTGAAAAGCTCCTACTCTCTCAGCCTGTCCTTGTAGGGTAGGTGCTTCAGACCTCTGAGCATCCTCATGGCACCCTTTTGGACCAGTTTCAAAAGCTCTATGTCCTTCTTGAGTTGAGAGCTCCAGAACTGGATGCAGTGCTGCAGCTAGGGTCTCACAAGAGTAGAGTAGAGGGGAAGAATCACCTTCCTTGACCTGCTGGTCATGCTTCTCTTGATGAAACCCAGGATATTATTGGCCTTCTAGGCTGCAAGCGCACATTTCTGGCTCATGTCGAATCTTTCATCAACTGACACCCCCAAATCCTTCTCTTCAGGGCTGCTCTCAAGACATTGTCCACCCAACCTGTATTTATGCTTAAGATTTCTCTGATCCACGTGCTGGACCTTACACTTGGTCTTGTTGAATTTTATTAGGTTGGCATGGGTCCTCATCTCAAGCTTGTCCAGGTCTCTCTGGATGGCATCCCTTTCCTATAGGATGACAGCTACATCACTCAGTTTGGTGCCTTCTGCAAACTTGCTGAGCATGCACTTGATCCCTCTGTCTATGCTGCCTACAAATATGTTAAATAGCACCAATCCCAGCACCGATCCCTGAGGAACACCACTTGTCACCATTCTGTACTTGGACACTGAGTCGTTGAGTGCAACTCTCTGAGTGCGACCAGACAGTCATTTTCTTATCCAGCAAGCAGTCCAACCATCAAATTGATTTTTCTCCAATTTGGTGACAAAGACGTTGTGCAGAACAGTGTCAAATGCTTTGCACAAGTCCAGGTTGATTACCTCAGTTGCTCTTCCTTTATCCACTGATGTTGTAACTCCATCATAAAAGGCCACCAAGTTTGTCAGGTATGACTTTCCTTGGTAATATCACATTGGTTACCACCCTTCTTTACCGCATCTTTGTTTTCCATATGCATTAATATGGTTTTCAAGAGAATATCCTTGATGTTACTTGAATTTGTTGCTCAGAAATTACAGAGAATATACTCCCCATAAAAAGTGATTGAAAAACCTTAGTTAGGGTCTGTGCTTAATCATGGACTTAAGTCTTGGTTATGAAAAATAAGCTGAACATCAGGATCTCTGTGATGTTGAAGGCAAATCATTTGAAAATCATCAGAGTCAAATTTAATTACTGGACTCTTTAGAGGCAGGTAAATGTCTGTATTCCAGATATGAGCCAGTGGCACACTGTGAAGTAAAGGGCAATGTTTACCCATGGGGGTCTGCAGTCCCAAAAGACGCAGGTGGGAATGCTGAAGGAAGCCAGAGCAATGCTGGCAGATTGCTAGCTGATAGGTCTGGTTTATCTTTACAACTGATTACATTCAGCTATACCAAGTTTGTAGCAGCTATGTTCTTCTCACTGGGCATTTAAAGAAAATAAAGTGTGAATACATTCACAGACTAGTTTAGTGAAAACCTTTTTTTTTTTTTCACAGTGGTTTGTAATTTCCCAACAAGTACCTTTGTCCCAGAAACTGCCATGTAGTCTCCAGGTAGGTATCAGATTCAACAGAATTGCTGTATATATTCACATTTGTGTTCTTCACAATGTTGGATGGTTATATAAATGGTCTATAAACAGTCTTTATTGATACTCTTTATAGAAAGTAGGTCCCTGATGAAACTACTTGACTGATTGCACTGAATGTAGCTCGTAGGGAAATTCAACTGGAGACTGATTTAACATCATTCCAATTCCTTAAAGATTTCATTTTTTTACCTAAAACAAAGTATATGCAATCATTACATTTTAAAGGGAATGAGTAACTATTAAACTTGAGATTGTTATGATCTCATTAAAGTAAATCTATTACTGTACTAAAATCAGCAATTCCCTACTCACAAGTGAGCTATACTTCACAAAGACCACTGACGTTAAGTGCTAATCTTTAGCCAAAACATAAGTAGAATTATTTTCTTCTCAAGCTACAAAGTGTTTAACCTGCACAGCAGACTCACAAATATCATTTACCAATGAGCCCAAGTTCCATATTGTAACAGAGAGCATTGGAGAATACGTAAGGGGAAGGACGTTGTGGAGTCACCATCCCTAGAGGTTTTCAAGAAAAGATGTGGTAATGAGTGACATGGTCTAAAACAGCCACAGGCTGGTGGACTATGATGGTTGGACTTAACGATCATAGAGTTCTTTTCCAACTTTAATGATTCTGTGTTATTGCCTAAGACAATAATGTGCAGTCTTTCTACCTCTATTAGAAAAAAAAAAACAACAACTCAAAACAAAACAAATGAACAAAAAGAAAGAAAGAAAGAAACAACTACCACCCTTATTTATTCAGGATTTTTTTTTTCCATATGCAAGTACAGAGCAGTAAAAACATCTTACCTCAGTCTGCTGATCTCCTGGCTGTTGAGTGCCTTCTATCATCACTTCTAGAGATGAGTTTCTTCAAAGAGAACCTCATCTTATACCATGTTAGATGTTTAAGAGAGTTCTTAATTACTTTTTTCATTGTTATCAAGTTTCCTAGACCTTTCTCTGTGACTTCACACAGATGGCATAAACTAATGTAAGCTACAGGCATATGAGATGGGCCAAACTGAGTCCATCTGGACTACAGAGAAATAGGAAGAGCTTCAGTTGGTTGTCTGTGGAGAGCTATCCAGTTACCAACCAATAGAAACAAGGATGGAAAAGAAAAGGATCAGTAACAGTGTTTATGCAGTAGGTTCTTTCAGGTGCAACATATAATGTACGTATCAAAAGCAGTATGATTTTTCTTTTTCCCTAGGGGAAAACAGATGAGTGTCAGTGACATCTGCTGTTACAAATAATAATAACAGCAATAATTTGTGAAATTACTACACTTGAAAAAAGATTATGTAAAAAACAATCCCTTTTCTAATTTCGGGTTATTCGCGTCGTACATTTGGTGGCACTTTTGGTATTGTCATTTTCTCTTTTGTCTCTAAATTAGCAAGTTTCCTCTTTCCTCGGGGAACAAAATTTACATCTATCAGGCTTTGGTTACTTTTATTTCCTTTAACAGGTCATATTTCATGCCCATAGCATCTCCACTAATGCACTGCAGTTGAGAACAGTTATATGGAAACTGTGTAGATACAAAATAGATTTGTATCTATTTTATTTACCTAATCCACTTTTGTATTATTTCCATGGCTACTATCATTTCTGTTTGTCGTGAAAGAGTCAGTAAACTTATTCTGAATTCACTCTGTAAAGAATAAGTTTAGAACACTCTGTGATTTCCATCCAACTTGAGATTCCAGTGAACAAGTTCCAGAGCAAGTTCTGAGAACACGTCAAACATTGTCATAAGAAGTGCAGAGAGAGCAAGGCAGCCCCAGCCTCAACAATATTTGTTACAGCTTCCAACAAACATGTATGATGGGTGAATTTGTGAATATCACTCTTTCACATTTGAGCTAGACTTTGGTGTTGCCATCAGTAGAAAGAATGATGGCTTTCAGGCTATTTGTGGGTGAGGAACTTCCCTGCACCTTAAACTATACATTTGCAAGTATGTGATAAAAAAATATATACATAATTTCGTCTTTAGAAAGAATTGTACATGAGATAAATCAGGACCTTGAAGGTAAAAATCAGTAAGATTTCATACTGGAGGTATTAAAGGGGTAATTTAATTCTGTATCATTTTGACATTTGAAAAACTATATTGCTTTGCGTGGAGCAGACAATACATGTTTACTCCCACAGTCTGACACAGCATATTGCTAACAAAAATGGAGTAATTAGAGAGCTCACAGTCTCTTTAGGAGTGGAATGGCACACCAACACAAATCAAAGGGAATTTTGTTCAGAAAATACCACTTTGCAGCACCTGGTGCCCTTACTGATCACAGTGGGTTGTGTTCTCAGCTCCAGGCCCTTGAAGGAGGAGCTGATGGTGCTGGAGAAGCTGCAGGTGGGCCACACTTCCAACTCATCCAACTCGCATTCATGTAGCACAAACACCAGTAAGTTCCTGCCCCTTGAGAGTTCCCATCCTGGCAAGGCCTGTCTGCAGCCACTCCATCTCTCAGCCCTCTTTACAGAGAGGTTTGCTGTCTGCTACTATCCACTTGTTCTCATTCAAGCGGGTGTGCAGGTGGCAGCAAAAAGGAAATGTCATGGTTTTATGATNGAAACTGCAGAACATTAAAAGAGACAGTGAGAGATAATCCTAGATATGTAAACAGACTGGGAGAAGAAGTTCTTCAGGGTAGCCCTACCAAGAAGGACTTTGGGGTCCTGGTTGATGAAAAATGGAACATAAGCCAGCAGGGTGCATTTGCAGCCTGGAAGGCCAATGGTATCCTGGGTTCCATGAGAAGAGGAGTGGCCAACAGGGAGATGATTGTCCCTCTCTACTCTACCCTTGTGAGGTCCTTGCTGGAGTACCATGTCCAAGTTCTGTGCCTTCAACAAAGGAAAGATGTGGAAAATCTGGAGAGCACTTTACTAGACTGAACATTTTCTGATCAGATTTTTCTAATAGAAAGTCTGTGAAATCTCCTTCCTTTTGCAACCAACAATCCTGTTTGAGAGACTCGATTACCCACATGAGCATCAGTGTATGGGAAAGATCTCAAAAATATTTTTTAAACAAATACTTTGCCCAGAAGTGTATGTAGAACAGCTTGTTTTCAAGCTTTGTGGTGCCAATGTTTACTTCAGTCTAAATTCAGCGACTAAAGCAGTTTTTCTTTTGCTCATGGATGGCATTTCAGTTAACACTTGATCAGCTAACTTTTATGAAGGGAAAAAAATGTTAGAATTAAAATTCATGAAGAAAAATCACGGAGGGGAACATAAGGATTATAAACTGCACTTTACAGCTATAGATAGGCTTAGTAAACTCAATCCGTTAGATGTCGTTCTTCCAAACAAGTGTGTCAGTGTCTCCTGATCAGGTCTATCTCATCATACATAGTAGCCTTTCTGTTTTCCAGCTTTTTAACCAGAACTGACTGTGATATGTTATCCCCTGGATTTCAGTAGAGGTGATACTTCCACAGATTGACTACCTGTAAGAGTTTTTTGATTACTCCCTAGTGACACCAGTTTCTAGAGGAAATGATTATTTTAGGCACAGATACTTGAAAACACTTAAAGCCTTGCAACAGTATTACTGTTTTATTCATTCACTGTATTGGTCATGTCTGAGTACAGTTGTCTGTAAGGTGTTCATGTCTCCAGAACACCACCTCTATCAGGCTACTCCAAGGTGACAAGCAGAACTTCTTTATAACCTCTACAAGTTCCTCCATGCTCAGATTCTCTATGTGGAGAGGTTGCCTGTTTGTCATGTGACATTGATGATGACAATGCAAATAAAATTTTATTAATTTACACGATCACTATCAGTTTCAGCTCCTAATGCCTACTTATTTTGCCCAGCTATATCATTATATATGAGAAATAATAATATGTGCAATTAATGGAATAGTTCTACAATAATGGCTTCTTTTAAAAGATCAGAAGTATGAGATTTCTAGAACGGTGAAGTTTGACAGGTCAAGAGCAGCAAAATTACGTCTCAGAGCATACTGTCAGGAGCTGACCGGTCAAATTACACAGATTGGAAACACTACTAAAGATATAGGCTTCTGTAACAGACAATTACAACGAAATATAGTACTTAATAATTACATAACCAGTAAGTTGCAAAAGTAGGAATTCATTAGAAAAAAAATAGATGAGGGAAAATCTCATTTTGGTTTTCCAACCTTCAGATTTTAAATGTTTACTTTAATCCTTACCTGTGCTTGTATTAACAGAGTTACTGTCTATCTCTTTTGAGTGACCTTGCAGGTTAGCCAGACCAACGCAGTGTAATTCAAAGTAGGATTAACAGAGCTAGGCAAATTCATTAACTGAATTGGAGAAGAATATGAACGGAAAAAGAGAGAGATTAATTGGGATGCTGTTTGTTCCTTTCCATTTTGGTTCTTTTGAACTGGTTGGAAGGATCCATTCCTGTATCTAAGTCTTAAGAAACGTAAGATTTCACATAAATTAAAGACTCTTTAATACATCAGAATCATGGAACTCAGACAGCTAGGTATACTCTCTGGTGTCTAATGGATTGAAAACACATATCTAAAGCGAATGTTTTCAGTCACTGGAACAATACTGAAAATCTCACTTTAGAATCTACAGTAAATTCATTTTATTCTGCTAGAAATACTGATTTATTAACAATTCACACATCTGTAATTTTATTGCTTACCCAGTGCTACCTTTCAGAAGATCGGCATTGCTATTTTTGAGCAATTGCTGAACTTCTAATTTCCTCTTAACTCTAGGAACTTTAGAAATATATAATCACAAATTGGGGGAATTCAATGCACATATGATCAATTTGAATTTTACGCACTTCCACAAGCTGCCATATTTCAGGCAGGATACTGTTCCACTAAAAAAATAAATGGCACATTACGCTAGTACTATTACAATATTGTCTTGAATAATTAAAATAACATGCCCTAAGAAAGACAAAGGTATCCTAAAACTTACTTGAACAGTGCCCTGGAATAAAAAGGTTAAATTTACATCAGGTATATGTAATTAATATCATACAATACTGTTCATGCTCATTTTCCTGAGTCTGTCTCTAAAAGATTATGACATTTTGAAGTTAACAAAATGGATGTGTTTACTTTAAACTGACAGTGCTATGTAGTGTAGATGATAACTATTTGAAGTTCATACAAAAATAGAACAAGAAAATACACTTCTTAGGGACCCAGAAGGAATATCAATTGTTAGTTGGGAAAAAAAAGAGAGAGAAAATAAGAAACGTATGGCATGTTTTTTATTTCTGCGTATTAGTGGCTCCCAGATTTATTTTTTCTCATTCTTTTGTAAAGCAAAATTGAGCAAGCAGTAACTGACACTAGTTGAGGTGTGTTCTTAGTTGTTCAGTGATCACTAATTTTAGAATTGACTAGAAAATGAGGATAACTTACAGCCAAAAAATGTCATGACAAGGAAACAAGGTTCTGTAAATGCTTTATAGATGTTAGCTGGAAAAGAGTGTTCAGACTAACAGTGGTAACCTAAGGTTAAGTGTCATGTACAAGGAGTCTGGTCTTGTTTTACAGTTAAAGAAGATTTTGGTGGGAATTGGAAACACTAAATTTAAATGAGGTACTTAAGATACCACTGTAAAAAGGATGACTCCATGTAGTGGAATAAATGTGGCAATTTTAGGCATAACTTTGACCTGCAAGTTGGGAATTGAACTGCCACACTTTTTTAATGATAAAGGAAATTAGAACTTTCACAGTAATGCAAAGTAAAGTTCACACATTAAAAAAAAAAACAACAGGATTGTTGGGTTGATTTTTCAATTAAAAAAACATATTTGATGTATAGTATATAGCATTGCTCTTTCTGCCTTTGGAAATACCATCAGTGTTTGCGCAATTCTAAGAGATAAAATATTGGGGAAAAACTCAAGCTAGATTTTTTTCTTTCCAGAAAAATTATCTAGCTAATTTCAAATATAATTTTTGTTTCTCAAAGCAGCTCAGAATTTGACAAAGCTGTTGTTACATTCTTACACTAAATTTCTAAACCTTAAAGGTTTACTCATTTTTTGTGACACCTGAACTCTCAAGATCTTTACCAGAGAATCAGGAAAAATCACACAGCAGGACTGATAGAGGTGAAATAGTAACACATCAATATATACAGCACTGATGGGCATTCTGAGAGGCTTGCATATTGTCATTTTATATGTAAATTATTTTATAGCTGAAATTTCAGATATCAAGAATATTGACACTGGCCAGCAGTGTAGCATTTAACAGTGAAAAGTAAATAACGCATTTGGACGTGATGGTGTTGTCTCATTTTCTGTATACTTTAGGTCTGCAGTTTTCTCATATGTTAAAGTAATCAATTCCACTTGCAATATAAATGTCAAGTACTATATATTAAAGGTTAATGTAAATTTTCCCTCTTGCAACAAGACAACAGTATTCTATAAACATGGAGAAAAGACACACACAATTCTAAAATGTTTTCAACTGTTAAGCAGGCAAATGCTGTCAACTACAGGAAGAATAATGATCATTTAAGCTGCTACAAAAAGATTAGCAACAGTCCTTCCTTGACATGTGCATGTAGTTAAAAGTTAATTTTACTGCACATATCGACAATCATTGCTGTAGAAATTCCCATGCACGTGAATAGTTAGGAAAGAAATGTGATTAAGAAAATTATGGTTACACATAAGTTTTTGTAGTACTGCATTTGCTTCTTGAAAGTCATCTGCAATCTTTTTTCTTTATTTTTATTTTTAATAGCAGAGCTAGAACACTGCATTTTTTTTCATTTAGTTTCAAAGATTTCTTGTTATTAGCCCAAATATAGTGAGTATTTAAACCAATGCTGTTAAGTATGTTTTGCAGTTTTTCCATTTCTTTACCAATCCGATTTTAAAAACTTTTTTTTTTTTCCCAGTGTTATAAAGAATAACTGGAGATTTATTCAGGTGTTCATAAAAGCATTTCCAATACATATATATTTATATTCAGAGTCAAAGTGAAAAAACAAAACAAAACAGGGAGCATCATCCCAAAGAATTCTGATGGCTAGATGATTCACCGAGGCTGGGGAAAACCAGCAGGCAGGACAGCAAGGACAGCTTGTCGTAAGATTAGAATTAGTGCCTAAAAACTGAACTGTCATTCCTGGGCTAAAGTGGCCCTTGGTAGAAGAAAGCAGATAAGGGAACTTCACTGGGGTCAGTCTTATCCAGATCAGAAGTGTGGGTCTGCATTACATTCCTTTCTAAATGAGGTCCCATTCATTGAGCTAATACTTACCATGAGGTTCCCTGCAGTGTCTGATAAACAGTTCCAGCCTAGGCTCGAGAAACTTTTGTGAATAGAAATGTTATGGAAAACAAAAAAAGCAAAACAAAACAAAAAACAGCTAACAAGCAACCAACCCAAACAAGCAACAGTCAAAAAATAGTTTCAATCAATTATTAACATATACTACATAAAAAAAAATCCCTCTCACACCACCCATAGGGGGACAAGAAAGTTGAGACATTATTTGTTCACTGAATTTGTCAAACTACAAGACGTTAGAATGGTGTCCACCTTTCTTTCAAACAAGGATCAGAAAGTCTAGATATCTGAAACACGGTAGTGGATATCATGTTCAGAGTCCCATGTATGCACCTTACACTTGCTTTGCTTTCAGAGTCAACTAGAGTTTATAAAATGTTTGGAAAATGCTGAAGAACTTCTGCAAATTAGCACTGTAGTTGCTAAAAGTTCTAATTTAAAAACAAAAACGAACAAACAAAAAGAACAAAATCCTGACAAAATAAAAACTCATCAAAGGCTAATTAATGCAAATGTTCCACAGCAAAACTCCCCAGATGGTGAGGGGGGCTGTGTATTTTTTTTGCTTTTACTCACTTCGCCAAGTAACTGCTGTTGCTCTCAGTTAGAGACAAGACACAAGAACAGATTTGATCTGATTCAGCATAGCCATTATTTTACGCATATTTTCTGCTGTCTCTCACTACAGAACTATCTACTAGAAGAAAGAAAATGCCACTGGATGAATCTGGACATCCTCATGCAGAATTTGGTACATTTCTTAGAGCAAACTTCATTTTCCAGATTTCATTAGAGAAAACAACTTGTTTACTCTGAATCTGTCAGTGTCCCTAAGGATTTAGGTGTGTGCTTGTTTGAAAATGGAAACATTCTTGAATACATGGAGGACTGAAAGGTATCAAAGATCTGATAGACCTGTCATTTTTTGTCTTTTGGTATCAAATTGAAAATAAATTTAGCTCGATAAAGTAGTCACTGAGAAGTACAAGAGAGTGCACATTGAATAAATGCTTCTGCCGCAATTTGTTTTGTGACAGCCCAGACCTGAATGGTTGTCAGTTACTCAGTGTTTATTTGACATGCTGGTTTACACCCATTTTAGTATGCCTGTGTGAGGTGTGACTATGGTAGATCATAGAATCACAGAATGGGTTAAGTTGGAGGGGACCCTAAAAATCCTCTAGTTCCAGTGCTCTGCTGGGAGAAGAGTTGCCAAGCACCAAATCAGGCTGTCCAGGACCTCATCCAACCTGAACACCTCCAGAGATGGAGGCCATGGCCCACTTCAGTGTTTGTCTGTTTTGCAGTCAAACCTTTAAAAAGTACAGAAAATAAATAAATAAATGAATAAATAAAGTATAAATTTACTTACAGAATAGAATCTCTGCAACTTTTAAATTCAGCACTAAACAGATACTTTCATAAGGTAAGTTTTAAAAGGTATTCAAATGGTAAAAGAGAGTTTATAATTTCTCTCTTCTTCAATTTCTGCTTCTCTAAGGCAGACATATCACTCCTTTTCTGCCCTTGATATCATAAAAGCTAAGATTTTAATTGTGTTATAAGGCTAGTAATAGGAAACAGAAAGTTACATCCATAACTATTTTGTGATATTACTTGGCCATTTTTCAATAGTTTGTGATTTGAATAAATAGTTTACTGTGAATCTTTGTGAAGATACATAGATTTCAGGCATTCTGTGACCTATACTGAAGGCAGGCAGAACTGCAGATGAAGTACTTTGAGTCTATTGTTTTAGAAAAGAGCACTGAATACCACACATTTGTAATTAACTGTAGAAACAAATACTACGTTAATATTTCCTGAGAATGAAATCTTTTCCTTGTATTGACATAGGAGCTGGAAGGTTAAGCAAAGTAAAGCCAGTCAGACGTAATTTCCGATTTTTCTTTTTATTTAGAGCATTTGCCACATCCATCTGTCTTGTATCTTCCTCTCACTTTACCATTTGCTCATCTACAGTTAGCACACTATCACATTTCAGGTAGAATGTCTTCATACTCTGTTTGGGTAATTTTTGTCACTTGTTCTCATGCCACAATTTGACAAATTGTAACTAAAGTTCATACATGGAATAAGAAGAGAAATATGTAGAATTATAGCAACAGTATATTTTTTAAGGCATGAACTGTCTTGAAATCCTGCCACAGTGCAGAATTTATCTCATTTGATATCAAATTTCATTTGATAGAAAAATGCTAATCTTCTAGAAAAGTGAGAGAAAAAATAGTATCCCACTGGCTCCCGACATGTCCATCCTCTTTCTTGAAGATAACTCTGTGCTAATGCTTTGACAATAAAAAACTACTTCTGGAGACAGTTGACCACAACCACAAATCATTCCAGATAGTTCTGGTTCTGAATAATAGGAGTTGTAACATGATTATAGTAGCTTACTGCTAGTTGTGCACAAACATTTTCCATGGTTACTTGAAATGCAGCTTGAGAAGGGGAATTCTGGACATCAACTCAAGGAGGGAGAGACATCATAAAAACTTGAAGAGAGGAATATGTAACCTTCCTTAACCAAGAAGAATAGAACTAATGAACGTGGAGATCACGCACAAGACAGACAGAAGCAAAATGAAGCTTCAAAGAGGTTAAAAAAAAATAGTGGTCTACAACTGTCAGCTTAGGGCTCAAGTCAATATTTGGAATACAGCATAATATAATGTAGTTGGAAGGAACCCACAAGGATCATTAGGTATAGTTCCTGACTCCACACAAGACCACTCAAACTTCAAACCCAATGTCTGAGGGCGTTGTCCAAATGCTCCTTGAACTCCAGCACCCTGGGGTCATGCCCACTGCTCTCTGGTGAGGAAGCTTTTCTTAACATCAGTTCAACTAGCCACTGGTGTGAAACCACCACACCTCAGCCTTCTCTAAGCTGAACAAACCAAATCTTGTAAGTCTTGCTGTCGAGACCTTTTCCCTTCTTTGTTGCTCTCCTTTGCACACTCTAATAGTTTCACGTTCTTTAGGGAGCAGCCTAAATTTGAACCCTTCCAGTTAAGAAATTTGAACCATGCAGTGTAAAGAACTGAGAATCACAGAATGACTTAGTTTAAAGGGAACTTAAAGATCATTGCATGGGAAGTGTTGAATCACGGCCTGAACCACTGATTGATCACCTGTGGCGAGCACTGAGTTAGCTGCGGAAGCACAGGTGAAGCCAATGCACCTGTGTGATAGAAAAGGGTGGAGTCTGACTCCACCTCTCCCAGACCCTATTTAAGGGCTGACCACCAGTGGGAAAGGATCTCTTGTTGGAGATCCCTCCCCTCTGGAGTTCCAGGCAAACCTCAACCCTCAGTGACAGGTGAGCCTTTCCTAATTTGCTAATAGTCTTTATACCATCTGGATAAGCTGTGCAAAAATATACTGTTCACCTTCATTATTTTGTGTGGTCTTACTTTGGAGTATTTGCCCTACAATCACCTAGTACCAAAGCCCTGCTTTGGACTAGCGAGCTAGATCATGGCAGAAATACTTGCTATAAAACCGTAAGCACTAAATTCAGCCACTGTGATTAAACAGGTTCATGAAGAAACATTCTTCCAACGGTTTGACTGCTTGCATTTGTTAGGATTTCATCATAACAAACCATCTGCTCTTTTATATCCTTCTTTACAGCTTTGACTTTCAGAGAGATGCTAGTGATTACCTCACATCTCTATTATATAAAAAGAACTGTTTGCTAGTTCAGTGTTCAGAAAAAAAAGTTTTTGTCAGTTACTCATCAATTTGCTCATCTGTTTGTCCTATGCAACATGATGATTTCAAGTCTGCTGACACTGTTACTCAAGAGAGTATGATTCATTCAATAATTTTCTTTCCTTCCTGCCTATTTCTTTTAAATTTGCTATAACTTCAATATAACCCATACATATTTTTTCACCTTAAACAATTTTGCACTTACTAGCACTACATTCATTTAATTTTTAAAATCTTTTCTTATTTTAGACTGGAGGCTTATGAGTATCGGAGAAAATATTCTAATTAAGATAGCATATGATATTTGTGTCTTACTCCTAATATCCCATTCCTGTCAGAATACCTATTCTTTTTCATTCTCTCTTCCTATGGAAAATAAATTCCTTCTTCAAGAATAAAGCGTTCATAGAGTCAATTTTGACGGCAGTTATGAGAGAATCTTAAATATGGGACACTTCCCCTTTTTCAATAGGGATGATCATTTATGTTGCTTCAAGATCCATTGTAAATCAGCAGACTTCTCATTCAATATCCTTGGCACTGAATCCTGCTGCAAAGAGAGCACATTTCATTGTAAGGAAGCCCACCAGCAATGTCCAGGTGAGGCAACTCAGACATCCACATCTGCTGCAAGTGAGAGGCAGTACAGGAAGACATTGCTCTGGCAATGGCTTCATTCCAGAGAACTCAAATAAGGTGAGTGTGAAAATGCAAACTTGGAAAATAATACTGATCCTGGCATAGGCACTTCTTGATTGCCTGATTAGTGAGCTGAAATGATCATGGCTAATTTCTTTGTGCTCTGGGGGAAGTATTTTGACTCATAAAGCATACCCTAATCCAAAGAAAATGAGTAAGTATTAATATTCTGTGTTCAGTCTGTGTTCATCAGAGAGCTGGAGGTAGAATATGATGTTAAATGGCTCTCAGCACCAACCTACCTAGTGTTTGTTTGGCATTTTTGAAAGATAATTTCCATTCTCATGTTTTGATGGGTTAGTGGGGCTTCCAGTTTACATGAATATAATCTTGTGCCCTCTCAAGAGCTCTTGTGGAGAATCTTTAATCCACAGTAATCTGCAAGTTTCTTCCACGAAAGCCTGCAAGGAATGTTTCTTTTTACTTCTTAATCCATTTATTTTTTCCCTAAGATAACTGTCTTCTCCTTTCCTTGTCCCACAACATTCTTTGCTTATTCTGCTGATTCTTTACCTTTTCTTCTTACCTTTTTCTTCAGAGTATTAAGGTTTTTTTTAATACTGTAGGGGAACTGCTGAATCACAGCCTGAACCACTGATTGACCACCTGAGGTGAGCATTGAGTCAGCCATGGGGGCACAGGTGAAGGCAATGATACCTGTGTGATTGGAGGGGGGTGGAGTCTGGCTCCACCTCTCCCCAAGCCCCATTTAAGGGCTGACCACCACCAGGAAAGGATTTCTTCTTGGAGATCCCTCCTGCGTGGAGTCCTGCGAGCCTTCTCCATCTAAGGTGAGCCTTTTTCCTTTGTATCATCTTGTATACTACCTGTATAGATCCATTCAAATATACCATCTCTTATTATTCTTTGAGCGGATCATTCTTAAGATTTCTGGCTCTACAAATACTATGATAAACAAAGCTGCATCTGACTTTAACACTTCGTTTCGCTTAAATTTGTATCTATGTGTGCACCTTACCTCCAATTCCATTCCAGATCCTTTCATTTGTTGCATACAGCAGATCCTAAGGGAACTAGCCACAAAACTGTGATTGCTCTACCAGGTATCTTATGTCCCCATTAGCGTGGTAACCCTCACTTTGGCCTTTTAAATGCTTTTTTTAAACATAAAGAGTCAGTATGCTGATAGAAGTACTTTTCCACATCCATATTATTCTCTTTCCCATCAAACATTTGTGGTCCTTCACTAGAATTACTCCCACTGAAGTCCCACCTGAATACCCTGGAAGATACAAGAGGGGACCATTCTTCATTTTGTTCAGAGACCATCCTGCCCCCATGTCTTTAAACATATTAATTTACTAAAGAGAAAAAGCTGCACTGTAATGCTGTGATTTCCTCACAAGTGTTCTAGAAGAACAGGTAGGCATTCAGAAAATGATGTGACATGATTAAGACATGATTCAGTCACTTTGTCTCTGGACTATTCCTCATGCTTTTGAAATTTGGGAACTAAGATTTCATCTCACAATCCTATATCTGCGTCATCAGACCTTTTAACCAGCTTGCAAGGTTCTGCACACAGTTAAAATCATGTAAACAGAATTAATGTAAGGCATAAATTAAATTACAGAGGATGTCAGAATATGTTAAAATGTCAAATCAGCCTATTTCCCAGTAATACTGCATGGAATAGAGCCCTCTAAGGACAACAATAAAAACTGATTGCTTTCTAGCTCATGTATAATACTGCCAATTACCTATGTAATAATGCATATTATCTTTTTTGGATGAATTAATACAAGCATAGTGTATCACACTTGCATTAAATTTAAATGCAATGACGACTCTGTAAGGGTATCTCCTATGGGAACTGAGTTAATGATATTGAATGACAATGGCAGGTCTGTTAGAATGAATTAGAATTGTATTAATATGCATCTACCTAAGTGGACCTGAGTTTGCGCATACATAGTCAAAAGCAGCTTTGGTAATGCTTAATTGTGTATAATATTCTGACAAGTGGTGTTTTAACCCATAATCTGTTAGGTAAAGTCAATTAAAAATGCAATTTAAAAAAAATAAAAACAACAACAAAACACCGCCACAATGAGTGTTCATCCAACATTTGCATTCAGCTTTTTCTGTTAAGTCTCCAAGAAGACTTTGAGAGTTGTTTTAATAAAGCCTCCGTCTTTCACTTGAAAGGACTTCTGGTGAAATTCTGAAGTATTAGATTTTGGATTTTGTCAATACTAAAGCATATTAGCATGTACAGGAATTAAATAAGCAGTTGGAGAAAAAGCATTAATATCCATATTTTCCTGTATTTTTTATTTACACAGTATTTAGTTTATATTCCTGAATCATGATACAACCATGACACTTTGTCTTTAGGTGTATTAGTTTCGCTGTTCACTTTACAAGCATACTGATTCAGCTTCCTATCTCATACTATAAAAATACCTCAAAAGTCCAATGTATTTCACTGTACTTAAAATGTCAAAATTGTGGTTTCAGATTCTCCTGGATGATTTTTCTTTATATCTAAGTCTTGAAAATAAATTCCATGAGTTTCTTGACAGCTTGGGGAAGAAACAGATATAAATCGATCTCTCCAAAATATTTCATTCAAATGTAAGCCTTGCAAAACTTTTTATAATCCTCATACAAGTTGTTTAGGAAGTTTTTTACAGTTTTACAAAGCTATGCTTTCTGTACCTTTTCAATTTTCATTTTTTTAATGACAAATGGTTATTGATAAGTCAATTTCTGAAAAAAAGAATCTTCAATATGAACATTCATATGAAAATCATGTAACGTGACAGTTGTCATAGTTCACTGACATATAAATGCAGGCAGCAAGTTTCTATTTTAAATTCATTTTTCCTGACACATATGGTAAGCAGAAAACTCAATATTTACTAATTAACCTGATTTTTTTCCTAAGTAAATTAGCTTTTGTTAACCAAAGAAATGTTCTGTTTCCTGTTATTATTTAATTAATTTTAATTTATTAAATTACAGTAGGATTACACTAATTGAGTATTTAGGGTAATTGAAACAATAGATAAAATGGGACTGTTTTATTTGCATAGGCCATGTAATTTCAAAAGAAAAATAGATTGTGACTACTTTAAAATGGTTTCAACATCAATTAACCTAAAATCCTGCAAATTAAAGTCATTAAAACTACTAATTCCACTTTACAGCTTTGAGATGGATCAGATCTATTTAAACAACCAAATACACAGTTCCCTGGATTCCACTATTCAAAGAAATAAACCCACCACTTTACTGGTGAACAAGGGATATGTATTATTCAGTACATCAGTTTCACAAGTTTTGTGGTACTTCTGTTGAGTACAAACTTCATCACGCATCACATGTTCTCAAAGGTGGCTATCAGAAACTGATTCTCTTATTAATCTCAAAATCAAAGTGAGGACTATGATATCAAGCAGTGACTCCTGCAGTACAGGAAATGACTCAAGACTCAGTGTCTTGTAGATCCCCTTATATGTGCCTTTAGGGCATATGGCCTCAGGCCCTTCCGAAAACCCAGGTCCTTGCTGGACCTTTAGGCACAAAGGGTATACAGGATTTTTTTTTATTTGTTCTTTATTCAGGGCTTCATTAACAAGCATGTTACAAATGGCACTTGGAAGGAACTTACTTGCTCTTTACTCAGCTTCATTATGCCTGTAAAACTATAGGAGAAATGTTTCCATAGTTCCTATTCAAATGAAGTAGTAAATGCAGACACAAAAGACATAGAGATCTTCCTCCTAAGTCCTGTAAGTTATTTCCTATTCATTACACTTTTCCAGGTTTGCAGAGAAACTGTGCCATAAGTATAGATACAATGGTGAAAAATGGGACAGAAGACAGATTACAGAACAGAGGCCCATTAAAGCCATTGAATTTTGAGTTATGAGGCTTGCATTTCAGAACCCTCACCTTCTCAAAGTGCATGCAAATGAACGTGAATTTCAGGAAGGGATTGAATTAAATTCAAACTGAAAGTTAGAAACAAGTGAGTGAAGTGGGGCTCATGTGAAATAAAAGGGTAAATAAACAGGGATGTCATGCAGAGAACATGCACGTACAGCTTCTCGAGTCATCAAACTCTGACCAGCACTCAAAACTGTTTGCCATGCAATATAGAAAGTTCTGAGAACCTCATTTATGACTACAGGGGAGTATAAACATATTTAACATACTGCTATGGTAATGGTGAGTTACGTAAGGGCAATCACAAAGAAATGGAAGCCACGTAAGGTGCCAGTTCACAAATCAGCTTTCCTGCATATTCATACAAAAATGTATTTGGTTTAGTTATTACACTTTTAAAATTGAAGGCTTCCATAAGCAAATGTAAGTGTGAGTGAGGAGGGATAATTATTTCCGTATCTAATTGTGAAGCTTTAAAACACCCACTGAAACACAGTCCTGACTCAGGAATAATACATGCTTCTCACCAACGCTACTAAAAAAGTACTTTTTACCTTAAAAAACAAGAAATATTTGCAAGTGACTGGAGATCACAGACAATCTGTGCTTCCAGTATTTGCAGTGTAAGCTTTCACGGTTATTCTAAAATGAAGCAGAAAGTATTTATGAAGCCGATATGAAAACTCCACAGAACTGGCCCTTGAAAATCATGGTGATAGCTGCTGCGTGTGAGACAGTGACATCTAGCGGCGAGTCTGGAGAACTGTAATGCTCTGCCTCGAACAACAAAAAAATAATTGCATTTTATAGCAATTTAATTCGTCGCAATTTAATATTCGTGACATAATTCAAAATGTTAAAAATATATCTAACGTTATTTTTCTGAATAGAGAAGCATATGCAGCTGAAATGCTAAGTCATAGCCTGAAACAGTGATTGAGCACCTGGTGGGAAGGCAGGGCCAACCCAGGGGAACTCAGGTGCATGCAGTGTACCTAGACCCGCCTACCTGGGGCCCTCTAAAGGTAAGCAGCTCCTTTCCTTCACTTCTGTGTCCGTGGCTGCTGCATTTGGGCTCTACTCTTGTTAGGATTCAAACCAATATCAGATTAGCATCGTTTTCCCAGGGGCAGATTCCTTCCTTTTAAGACCCAGGTATTGAGAAGTAACAAGACTGTCCTTTAAAGCTGTTCATTTAGAACATGTTATAGGATGCAGGACTCATGGTCTATGCCTTTGGAGGTAATGTATTTTGGATATATACCCATCTCCCATTAAAAAAAAAAAAAAAGAGAACAAAAAACAGAACAAAGAAAAACAACCGTATCTATCAAGCTAGCAAATATTCCTGAATAAATATTCCAAATAGTCAAATTCCCTCGTCTGTTTTGTCTAGAATAATAAAATTCATTGGACAAAAAGAGGGGAAAATCCACTACTGAAACACCGTATCATATCTGGGTTTCAATTCCTGGAAATTCATTCCTTTGTTCATTAGGAAACAAGGCCAACTTCGAGTTCTCAGAAGCCTGTCAAGTAAGCTCTACTGCTCTCTCTTTCCAGACTTACATGCAATAAAACTGCTTTCCATTAGGAAAACTGTGCAGGCAAATATTCCTTCCCTTTTATAATACTGGTTGACACCATGTGTTGTGGAAGGATAGCTTAAAGCCTGAAGACTTCAGTAATTCCCACAAGATATGGCCACAGAGCCAGTAACAAATCACCTATGTGTAGTCTCACCCCCAAACTTAAAAACAAACAAACAAAAACCCCAGGCTTTTCCACAAACAATCTAAATTCAGGTCTTCCAATTAAATGCAATAATCCTTTTCTGCCAGACTGAAATATTTGGCTATCGTTCACTTCCTGATGACCACATATACAGAAATAACATATGTAACTGCTACGTTTACTTACAGCTTGGGTAGTCAAGGAAGGTTTAAAGTCAAATTTGTAAGCATGGTGAAGTGTACATTTTGAAATGTTCACTATTCCAGAATATCAGTAAAATTTTGGAATTAGGGTCTGTTTATACTCTCACTCATCAGTATTCCTCGAGGACTAAAACACACCTGCCACGCTGGTACGTTCAATACTATCTGCCTGTGAGTTATTGCATTATGTCAGTGGTGTCAGAAATTAACAGATTTTTACTTGTTAATTACAAATTAAGTCCCTGATGCTCAAACTGCAAGGTTCACTTTACCTGTTAAAGGACTGAGGTGCCTTGAGACCTTATATTAAATGGCAACATTAACTGTGTTATGACAACATGAAATTAAACACTGCCTGAAAGGCCAATTACTCTGAGGATAAGAGGAAAGAGAATTTTGGCAAGTAGACTTCTTTGTATTTCACTTGGAACCCCCTAAGGTGTGGGGAATTTCTTGCAACCATAAATCCCGTGCTAAGCTAGATTAACATGATATAGTTAAACATACTAAAGGATATATTATTTGTCTATATTATATACTAAGCTTGTTCTTTGGTTTTGAAAACAGGTGCCGTATTCTATCTTAAATCCATTAAGATGGATTTGTTCACTTTTTTAAAAAAGTGGTGTGTTGTTTTTTTTTTTCCCATAGGACCAGGCACTGCTACCAGAAGGCACACACTCTCAATGAGACAATTAGTTACTTCCACTTGATACATCTCAAACTTGCACAACAGATTGGATAACATCCAACCCTGCATCTATCTGTTTTGCCTATAAGTTAATATCCCAGTAGTCTGATATCCTTGATGGAAGACCATGCTAAGTTACTCCAGGGAAAAGGTAAAGAAATTAATCCCAGTCTAACAGTGCACTGCTTTTCCACAATTCTTTACTGTGAGGGTGGTGAGACACTCAAACAGGTTCCCTACTGGTGGTGAATGCTCCCTCGCTGGAGGTATTCAAGGCCAGGCTGGATATGGCTTTGAGCAACTTGGTCTAGAGGGAGGTGTTCCCGCCTACAGTAGTGGGGTTAGAAATAGATGATCTTCAAGGTCCCTTCCAACCCAAACCATTCTATGATTCTATCATTTTAGACAAAGGCTTAGGTCTTTGCACAATGTTGCAACTGCTTCCAGATAAAGTTTTCAATAAAAATATTTGGGTTCTATTCTATTGTATTAATCCCCCACCGCCCCTCCCTTATATACATCCCTGCTCCCATTTTCCTTAATGCAAAAATAAAAAAAAACACCAGGTTACTCTGAACAGAATTGATGCGCTTTTCCTTTTTACCAGTCTTATTTCTTTTTTCATTTTGGTAATTTATTAAAATATATATATATACACAAGCATAAAAAACCCTCAAAAATTATGAACAAAATAATATAGAATATTATTGAAGCTTTTCCCCTTCTTTTCTTCAAATAAGGGAAAGAGGTAATCAAAATTTCATCCACTTGTAAGAAATGATATTTACATAAATCACAGTTTTAATGCATTTGAATTACTTACACAAAATAAATACAAATCAGTGTTTATTTACCAAATCAGTATTTTTTATGAGACAAAGAAAGATTTAAAAAAAAATGAAATTAACTCAAAGATACTGTGGATATTTTTATTTATAAAAAGCTACTGTATCACAACTATCCACTGACATAGAATACATATAGAAAGTATGAAACATGGTTTATAAAGAAGTGAAATGCTTCACAGAAGCATGGATTCCTGAAGTATTCTGAATATAATTTTCCATCTACTTGAAATTCACAACATAGCTCCAATTGGCATAAGTTAACAGAAGATAAATCCAGTTATGATGTAGTTTCTGGTGGAAAAAAAATACACAGGCAAATGGAAAATGGAAGGTTCTTTCTCAGTGTTATTAACAGACTTGGTCATGGTGAAAAAATTAGCTTGCACTGAAGGACACAAAGACCTGGTAAGCCCAGTTTTTTCAATTTCACTGCAAAGATCACATGTACTATGGGTACTTGCTTTCATCACTGGCCACAGCCACAAGTTACAAAGTCCCAGATATCAGACAAAAAATTGCTGTTTCTGGATAAACATACCAAAGGATTACCTGGATAAGTATTATGAAAATTAAAAAAGTATTGCACTTTCACTTCTTTTTATCTTTTTCTGCTTTAATTCTCTGCTGTAGAGTCTTCAGTTCAGCCATTACATTTAAAGTTCTGTAAACCCAGTTGACCTGAAAAACGGTAAATCACTACATTTAAATTCATCCATATACATTTAATTTTCAACTTAAGAAGTATCCATATAAATACGCACCACAATTATGATAGTATTCACCAGTAGAGGTGCTGAAAATACTAGTGAAATAAACATTCCTCTTGAATCAAAGTACTGGTATTTAGAAAAAAGCCTGAAAGAAGAAAAATAAAGAAAAGCAATCTTTATTCGGCATAATTCACAGAACATTATTCCTTCAGAATAGCTATTCAATGTGGATATTTTGCAGAATATACTACGTCTTGGGATCCCCAAACATATGCCAGCATTCTACTGAATGAAGCTTGAAAGAGACTGTATAAGGTTTCATTAAGGTTCAAGACCCCATACAACAACCACAGATATAAGATAACCTACTGTGACTATATAAACAGTGCCTCAGAAATCATGCTGATTCTGAAGTATTTTAATTACTTTCTTAGATATTAATTAAGTAGTTCTCAACTTGAGCTTATTAAACCTTAATAGATACAAAAAAAACACCACCACCCATCCAATCAAGAAAAAACAACAAAGCTTACATCCCATCTTCTCTTTTAACTGTACCATTCTGGCTTTCCAAAAGTTTTGTATCAATTAATGCAACAGACCCCCTACCATCCCATTCTACTGCTAAGTGGCTTTCTTTTAGGTTAAAGGTTTTTTGGGCATTAATATGAAAAATACATTTTAGAAGAACATGCTTTTAAATGTGAAATTGAAAACATTTACCTCCAGTTCATGGCTGCTAATTCATTTATATATTCAGCACAGTACACTAAACACACTGTACAAAAAAAAAAAGTATTAGATTCAATATTTCTTTAAAAACAATCTGCCATCTGTTCTGCCATGTATATGAGAGATGTATATACACCATAGACTACAATTTGTTGATCTGTAGAAGATAAAACTACACATTAACAGCAGTTACTAACAAGTAGTAGATCAAAAACATATTTAATATATTACAGACAAAAAAAAAAAACAACATAAAAAGATCTTACTTATCTGAGCTTACAAGAACTCAGAAAATAAACTATCCATTAAAAAAAAACAAACATTTTTTCCAACAATCTTTTCAGTGACTGCTTTTAAGTTACATCTGTAAAAAGAAATGTCTGAGCTCCCTATAACTGATATGGAATTCAGATATCACAGAACTGCAGGGGTTGGAAGGGACCTCAAGAGATCACTGAATCCAACCCCCTGCTAAAGCAGGTATCCTACAACAGGTCACACAGTCAGGCATCCAGAAGGGTCTTGAAATCTCCATAGGAGACTCCACAACCTCTCTATACAGTCTGTTCCAGCGCTCCACCACCCTTACCATAAAGAACTTCTTCACGTTTGTATGATATCCTATCCTGCTCTAGTGCACACTTTTGTACCAGGGATTACTATGTAAAGTTAGGGTACTAAACACTTAAAGTACGTTTATGAAATTACACCAAACCTTTCCTGTACTGCTTTGTCTGAATCTTAAAATACTAACAGATTTTCAGTAGGTACAGCAAAATGTCTGTTGCAGTTAGATAAAAGCTAGAATACTATTACTTAACAAATACATGCAGTATAAAAATGAATCTATGTGACTATTTAAAATATTTTTTAGTTATGTCTGTCTACCTGCAATACAAAGTTATTTTTATAGCGGACATACCAAAAGTAGTACAGTTTTTCAGATACAAACTGACTGAGACTTAATGTGGGTATTTCATCCACTCTTCTCCTTAACAGCAATCATAGATCATTCATACCTGGGTTAAAAAGCCAACAATAATCAGTTCCATTGTATTTTAAGTGCACTTAGAACTCAGGCATTCAAGCTAGTGTGAGTAACACCAGGAACTGTTTCTAATTACTAGTTACTAATCACATAGTTTCAAATCTCTACTTCGTGCAGCCCTGTAAGGTAAGTAAATATCTACAGCTCATAGCTGCTCTGAAACACGTTAAACAGATGATGCACAGCCACATTACCACAAGAGTAACACTTCGTACCCATCAGCTGCAAAGCTTATCACAAAATTCTTCACTAAACAAGAAAACTTTCCCTAACACGGTACAAATGCAAACAGTACTGATGACGTTTATCTCCCAGAGTGGAAGGAGCTCACAAAAGCCCCGCTGCGCTACTCACCCATGCACAGAAAATGCCCTATCTGCACCCGGTAGTGCTGGAAAGAGAAGCAGGTCAGCAGGAAACAGAGGACGTGGAAAACCGCCAGTCCCAGCAGCCAGGGCTCGGCCCAGTCCGTCTTCTGCAGAGAAAGCGAAAGGAGATGCGGCGAAAGAGGAAACGCGTCCCCGACCGTGACGAGCGGCCTGCCGCCTCCCACACCGCAACCACAACCGGAGCCCCCTTCCCTCCCACAGCCGGTTCCTCACCGCTAGGATAGTAGACAACCCCGGCGGGCCGGGCAGCGGCTGCTCCATGGCGACGGCGGCACTCCTCCTCAGAGCGGCCGAAACCTCGCGAGACCACCTTCTCGCGAGATTCTCTGACGGCTAGGTCCCTGCCCCTGCGCCTTTAAAGGGCGGGTGTAGGATGGTGGCTACTCTGAGCTCGCACAGCCCATCCTGTGGCAGGAGCCGCCTCCCCTGATTGTGCGTGCGAACTGGTAGCCTTCACGAGTAGTGCTTCAGGATACTGGCGGAAGCCCTGTGTCTGAAGTTAAGAAGTTGTTGAGAGGGAATTTTGAGTTATTTGTTGTTGTGGTTTTTTTTTGTTAGTACTTTGTGTTCAGGAAAATAGCTAACCAGTTCCACACGGTAACTTAAGTCTCGTGAAGAGTGCTACTTCTTTCCCTAAAGAAAGGAATGTATGTATTTTAATGGATTATTACACGATTTAAGGGGAATAAGGCATTTGAAAGGTTAATAACTCATTCAACTAGATGTGTGCAGGGCTGTAAGAGCTTACTGCTGTGAGAGACCCGTTGCTCTTAGAGATTTCAAGCACAGATTCATCAGCTTCCCAGGAGACCTTACAGATCTTAATGTCAAACGTGGCATACCACCATGCTCTCATACTATTGCTCCGTGCTCTGCTTTCATTATTTTTTTTTCTGTTTTTCTTTTTCTTTTTTTTTTTTCCATTTTTTTTCTGTGGCTTTTGTTCACCAGATTTGAAATTTAGGATTTTTTTTTCCTTTTTTTTTTTCCCAGAATGTTTGGAAGTGCATGTCCAAGTAAATACTAACGCTATTCTCACTTCTTCCACAGTGTAGCCAAATACATGCCATCCCTGTGAATTGTTTTTGCTGTTACACATCGGCAGTGTAGCTTGGGATAGCTGATACTGAGGATGTTTCTCCTTTTCGCTTTTCATTTTTTGTATTTTTCTCAACAACAATAGTACCTGGAAGCAAATCGAGGGATTTACTTAAGGCATTGTAAGGTTAGGCAAGTTAGTACAAAGCCTGTCATTTCTACTAATGTTTTCCTCCACATTTTAAAACCATAAAAAAAAAAAAACAAAAAAAAAACCCTTCTAAAAAATAAGGAAATAAGGTCAGAAGAAATTGACTTGTCATTTGAAAAGTCTTGTGATGAGTGTAACAAATGAAATCGTTTGGGATTTTTGCAAATGAGGAATCAGCTTGTGATTGCTCAGTAATTGACTAGAGTAACCATCTGCTGGTAGGTGATGGTTCATTTCATTTATGTGAATGAAGCTACTTTATGAGTAAAATATACTGGCCAGTGGTGAGTCTGTGCTACAGACAAGGTGAGTGGGTGGACAGTGAATGGCTTGTTGTGGCTACAATGTACTGTATTAAAAGTTGTGTGTAGTTTTTGCTATAAACCAAAGTAGCAACAGTGTAAGATTTATTATTTTTTTTTAATAGTGAAATTGGAGTTCCTTCAAGATTGAATACAGCCAGTAACATTTTCTGTCACAAGGTGGTAGCAGATATGTAAGTATTACCAGCACATTGGTGTAGTATAGGTTAAGTCTCATACATTTTCAGTGCAGAATGAAATGTGAAATATGGAATTAATGTACTTCAGAGTTAACAAATGCAGACTGCTATTTTATAAGTAAGCACCCATATATTTACCCTTCTGCAGCACTTTGCAGAGCCACTATGCTATGTTTCCATCCTAATTTTTTAGAAAAGTGCACTAGAAAGAAATGTACAGTACAATGGTAATATATTAATGTCTAGTATTTTCATTATAAGTAGTTTGATCAATTAGTGTCTAAACCTCAACCTCAATTTACTGTTGCAAGATTCGGATTCCTGTTTAATTTCTAACCATGCTACCGTATTATTAAAGCAGACTGCATAAAAGATGTTCCCCAAAGTAGGTTGATTAAAGCATTTGGCAAATGAAAAGTCTTCAGTTGCTTTTCATAGGAAGGGATCCAAAATCACACATTTATCTTAAGTTTATATAGAAGGTGAAGAAAAACTGTTTGGAGGGAAAAAAAAAAAAAAGGTAAGGAAACCCAAACTTAAGTGCTCAACCATATGTATTTGCCAGCAGATTCTATAGCACTCTGTTAAACACTGCTTGGAAATGTTGGAAATGTCTTTTTATGCTTGCTGTTGAGAAACTTCAAAGGAATGGAAAAGAACTTTGTTTTACAGATTCTTTACCAATACAGGAAATGTTTCATTTTTTATTTAAGAAGTCTTTGAATTAGTGGATGGTTAGATATTTTTTCATTTGTAGTTTCTGCCTTAAGAAAATACTTTTCATTATGAGATCCATATGAGATATTTTAAAATATCTTTGCTCTATGGAATATCGATTTCTGATGTCCATGTATTGAGCAAGCCATGTCCTACACACTTTTTCCTTAGCTTCTCATAAATTGTATCTTCTGTGTTTGTAGGGTATGTTCCATTGTGGAGTGAATTTCATTTTGGAGGATTGGAATTGGCTTGAGCTATCTAAACTTTTCAAGCCTGTTGTTGATAAAACAGTTTACAACACTCTTAATTTAAACAGGCAGTTCCCTGGGGGGGAAGGTTATTAGGAACTTTATTGTCTTTAATGATCAATTAAAAGAATACAAAATGCAAAATATAAGTAGCTTACAAGTGTCTTAGCGTGGTGAAGTAAGTCAGTTTACATACTCAGGTATCCTGAACAGAAGTCATCCTTCAGGACAGTTGAATCAGTCTGAAATTATTCTGCTGTTCTTTTCCATAGCACGCACATCAGTCTATGGCCATCTAGTCTCTCAGGGACTTGCTGGAGTTGGTGAAGTGCACATTTTTTTCTGTGCATCACTGCATTTGATCTGCAAGCAGAGATCTCCAAATGTGTAGTCAGGAATTCACTGCTCACTGCTACTCCTGCAGAGAAAAAACTTTCCTCCATGGTTTTCCCAAGGGGACAACAGACTGCTTTGCTGCTGCAGAGGCAGAGCTTTGACTTAAGACCTCCCACCTTCTGGTAGATACAACCACTTTGTCTACGCTTGAAAGTTAAGCATGGCTTGACTTGGATTGCCTTTGCTGAAACACTAGCAACAGTGGCTTCCCACAGCTTGGGTCCAGCCAACAATTACTGTCTCATCCTATCCCTGGACAAGATCAACATGACTGAGAAAGACATATTCAACAGTGACCCCCTTCCATGTTTCTGGAGGGTCAAACCTTTGGCAGAGCAGAGGCTCCTTAGATATTTTATTTTCTCCATGCATTTTCCACCCCTTTCTTTGTTCTCCATTTCATTTCCTTTGACTCTGCTATCTGCCACATCATGCATGTGGGCAGAGCTGAGATTCTTTTTGTCTTAGGGGGCAAAAAGAAGAATTAATAGATATACTCTGTCTCTCTGTTAGGGGAGAAAAAAGCTGTCAGAAGGCAATAAGCAAACAAGTGAGGCAGCACCTTAGCCAAAGCAGAGATAGGAGTTGCACACAGATAGGGCCTAGTGATGTGTGTACTTAACTCTGCTTTGCAAAGATCTTGCTGCAGTTTTGCTGTTGGGCCAGCAACTGCTCATTGCTGCCTGTCTCCGAAAGTCTTGTTGTTTGTGTGGGCTTTTGCATATGCACAGACTGCATTGGGCAGTCTTTTCAGAGCTTTGAGACTGAAGTTGGAAGTCTGAATTATCATCATTGCTATGGACACTTTAAGCTATCATTTTATCTACCCTGAATATTTTCCTTATTTTCATGGTTGTGCTCAAAAGCGAACTCAAATTCCCTGTGCAACTGTAATGAACCTCAGTCTCTTATTCATTCTAATACACATTTCACTAAAATCCTTCACCATCCCAGCCCTTGCTGTCATCAAGTACTTGGTATTGAATGCTTCTATAATGTTTGTATGTGCTGTAATTTGGCTTTTTATTTATTTATAGTATCAGTTTTCATTGGTTTTGATGGCTTTGGAAATTAGAAAAAATAACAATCATTTTTTCAAGATTTCCTTTGAAATAAATTTGTGAATTGCCTGTAGATTGTTTTAGGGTTTGTGACTTGTACATTTCATGTTAAGACAATGGATGCCACTTTATCAAACCTTGAGAAAGGGCATTGTGGTGGATGGCTTCCAGAGGTTTAAATGTATGTTATTTTATAATTTTAATTTTCCGATGATACAAACTGGAACTAAGTGGCTGCAGAGTAGCACTGCTAAGTACAACCTGGAGGACCTGTTGGACAAAAGCCATCAGTGTGACCTGGCAGTAAATAATGGCAGTAGTCTCCTGGGCTGTATTAACAGTATTCCAAGGAGAGTAAGGGATTCAGCATTCACTAGACAATTCTTGCCTCTAGCTTTGGGTACCTCAGATACAAGGAAGATAATGATAAACTAGAACTAGTGCTGCAGGGAGTAGTCAGAATGTTCAGGGATGTAATGTTGTAACAAATGTTGTACAAATGTTGTAACATTTGTCCTTGGTGAGAGACTGAGAGAAATAGACTTGTTTGGCCTGGAGAAGATACCTAATAGTAGCCTACCAACACCCATGAGGGAATTATCAAAAGAGATGAATACAGTCTTCTTTGGTATTTTGGTAGTTGTATGAGAATGCAGTAGGCAAAAATTGAAACTAGAAGTTTGGGCTATGAAACAGCCCAATGAATAGCAATGAAATAAGTTGTCCAGAGTAGTTGTAGGGTGTCTATTCTTTGAGGTTTTTCAGAATCCAATTGGATAAAAGCCTGACATGGCCTCCTAGTGGACCTTGATTGGAATGACCTCCTAAAGTCTCTTCCAACCTGAATTACTCTGATTCCATGATTCTATATTAAATGAGAAAAAAAAAAATCAACTACTTAGTTGTGTACACTAAACAATATTGCATTAGCCTGAATGTTAGATTGATGTTCTGTATGGGTGGTATTTTTTTTTTTTTTATAGAGTCTTAGTCTCTTCATCTCTTTCATCTACTTTCTGACAGGATTTTTTTCTCTGTGCAGAATAGCTTCAGGCTTCAACTTTTCTTCCTCCATTATTCCCAAACCGTACAGACAGTCTGAAATGCAAATATATTTTTGTTCTCTACCTACTGACATGACTGCCTATTACATTATGCTGCTAATCCCACAAAAGATCTCCTTAGGGTTCTTTCTAAGCCCTACTATGTTCTGGCAAAATAACCAGATTTTACTTCTTTTGGGTCTTTGTCCAGAGTAGACAAGGTCGAACATAGTGCAAACGTAAAAAAAAAAAAAAAAGTCAGCCCTGACAGTATTAGATCCTGCTCTTAATTGTGCACTCAACATGCACTATGGCATCCTCTGAAGCTTTCTTCTCTCAGAATTGCTGCATTGATTTTTTTTGTTGTTGTTGTTGGTTGCTTGATTTTTATTTTTATTTTTTTCAGCTCAGAAATACCACATTATGTCATTCCACAGGATGGGATGGAAATTAAATACTTTTACATTTCTTTTATGTATAACTACATTGTGTGTAGCAGGTAATTCACTGCATTCAAGTTACAATACAGCTATTACCATAAAAGGGCAATAAGGCGTAGGGATATTTAGTACGTGTAGGACAACCATCATGATTTTGTCTGAATTTCTGGAATGTAATGTTAACACTGTATTTTCCACTTAAGTATGACTGTATGGCACATCCTGGCCTCTTTTGCCTCTTGTTCTTAACATGTGGTAAAGTTCATGCTACATAGAGGAGGGAGAAGCAGGAGCAGGATCTTCAACTGGGAAGGACATTTTCTTAGACGAACATTTGTTCTGAGAGTTCTCATCCTCTTCATTTAAGAAACTGAGTACTCTATACAATCTTCTACTTCAGAGCTTGTGCTTCTTCATGGTCACTGTTGTTCTTTGAAGAACCAGGAGAGAAGGGTTCAAAAACTGGGTAATATTCAGCAACAGAGAAGACAAGCGGGAGCTGTCTTCTGAAAAGCTGGTGTCTCTACCTTTTGATCCTGGAGCTATGCATGGTTATAACATTCTGGAATTTGTCTGTTGTCTATCCTTAACAGTTCATAATTTTGATGGTGCTATTGAGCCAAATGACTCAGGCCAACTGATCAAATTAGTTAAGGTTTGACCTCTACATATAGAAATTAATTTACTTACATTATAAGTTCTTAAGCAAATAATAAACTTTCAAATATGGCAATAATTTTGAACTATAAATAGTTGTACATTTAACAAACTAAGTACTGTGTTAGTACTTATTGGCCTATTCTTACTATCTGTGTGCTAAAAGCATATAAACTGAGAGTATTTTCTAGCACGTGTCTACATTTTGTATCAGGAAAGCTGAGCAGAAGCCAGTTAATCCTCTATTTTTTTTTTTTGCAACTTGAGGTTTTACAGATTCATGGGTCATTCCACAATGCCATTCCTCCATGGCTATTGAGATATGTTACTAGCTTAACTGATCTATTCATCATTGGCTAGAGGAGTTGCTGTGGTAACGATGTTTTGACTTGTTCACTCTTCGCAGGCAGTGTGATATTATATGTATGTGAATTCAAGGTTGTCACCCATGGTAACACACCAATTCTGTGCTTGAAGGTCCAGCATTGGGAAGGTTGTGGCAGAGATTTTAGACTCTGTTTTGAACATGAGTTTTCTAAGACTGGACCAGCTGTGCTGATATGTACATTCTTATCAGATGTATTGCACAGAGTTCCTATAGCAGAGTTAAGGGAAGTTGCACATTACAACTCGTGCGTACCTGTGGTAGGGATGGAAATTTGAACTTCCTCATCCTTGTACAAGGAAGAAAATTTTGGATGTAAGTTTTAAGGCACTAGAAAGGGAAATATATAATGAGTCAATTCAGAAAAGAAAAATAAGATTTAGGAAGCTACACACATGCCTGGAAAACCTTTGAGAAAGGTCAGATTGCACAGGCACTTCCCAGTCAGTGCTAACTGCATAGATCAGATTGCACAGAGCATTTTTGGCAAAGACTAAATTTTAGAGCTGCTAACCAACAGACCTAATGGCAGAATTTTTATTTGCAGGTTCAGTTTTTGGAATTGCAGGGTCACGTGATGTTTTGAAAAAAACAAATGAGATCTAGTTTTAAAATTTTTACTTGCAGAAAAACATTATCACAGATGTAGTTGCAGAGCATACTGAAGTGGTGAATTTTGCAAGAGGTAGGCAATTTCAAATTTAGAGCTGTGTCTTGTAGACAGAAGAATCATAGGACTGGAGGCTATGGTGCAATTGCTTATTTTTGAAAAAAAAAAAACAAAACACGTCTAGCTTTATAAAACTTCAGCCTACTGTCTCAATTTTGGGGCTCCCCAGTTACAAGGAAGACACTAGCTTACTGAACCAAGTCAGGGGATGATCTCTGCTATGATTAGGTGTCTGAAGCCCATGACATAGAAGGAGAAGTTGAGACAGCTAAGTTTGTTCAGAGATAAGAGAGGTCAGGTTTGACTTCTCCTTTGAACCTATGCTGACAATTCCCAGTCCCCTTCTTGTCCTTCATATTGATGGAAATCATTTTCATGGTTATTTACACCCTTACCTTCCCACAGACTGAAGCAAGGGTTTGGAACTACAAAATCCTTCTTGAAGACATGAATGACACCTCTTATTATTTTTTTTTTTCAGTTCTAAGAAACTATCCTGTCTGCATTTCAAAGATAGTTTTTGGTTTTGCAAGCAAAAGTTGACTATCACGAGTAGTACTGGATCCAAAGATTATATATATTTCTATACCTTAACTAGATCTGTGGTCAAATATCAGCTCTTGTTCTGTTGAAATAGAGTATTTCAGGAAGAAATATGTATTTGCCTGGGAGTCATGTCCCACTCCTCTGTCCTGGAAAAGTATTTCACAGCTGGAGATCCACTCTGGTTCACTTACCTCTTAGCACTTTCAGCATCAAATCCTTCCATTCCCTGTTTATACCATAACCAGTACTGCCAGAAAGAAAGGTAGTATCTTTTTTTTTTTTTTTTAAATCTGCCTTGCAGTGCCTTTTGATGGCATCCTGGAAAATGAAAAGTGAGAAAAAAATACAACAGAAGAAGGACAATGACAAAATGTGGTAACAAATGGAGCACCACTGAAAATCTATTCCTGAGTATTATCAATTAAAGGATAATACTCATCAGTGTGCTTGACCTCACCACCTCCTGCAGTATCTGCAAGAACACCTTCAACATTTATATTTTGTAGTCTTTACAGCTTTCTTTCCTGCTGTTTTCTCTGGAGTAGAATTAAATTTTGCATTACTTAAAGGCACTGACTCTATGGTTTCAGAATAGATACTACTAATGCATTGCCAGATGCTGCATTTACATGAGTATGGGTAACACACAGTAATTCTAGGGTAAGGAGAGAAACTTTTTCATACAATCTTTTTAAAATATCTAGTCCGTCTCCCTTTCCCCTTTAAGCCAAACTTCTTTAGCTATATGGACACATTTACTAAAGTGGATGCTCATCCGCTGTTGCTAGAGAAAAGATGCAGACCTGGCTTTCACCACTAGCAATAGATGAGTTACCTTCCATGACTTTCATCTGAAGGTTTTGAATATTTCTCCCTCTGGTCCCTTCCAGGCCCCAAACACTGCAGGTTGAACACTGCAGTAGCTTTGTTTTCATTCTCCCAGACAAAAATCTTTGACTTCCTGTGACAAGGATGGATTTGCCTGGCTTTACCAGAGACTTAATTTCTGTTCCTGTTTATCAAATATGTTGCCTTCAGGTTTTCTTTTTGTTGTTGTTTTTTTTTTTTTTTCTTTTTTTCTTCTAGCTTGATGCAACATTGATTCTGTAAGATGAGACTTTACAGAGATTAGCTTCCATGTGACCTTGGCAAACTCTTGCCAGGTTATTCAATCTCCTAGCTAAATTTTTAGTCTTTTGCCTGGCTGACTTCACCAGTACAATAATCTCTGATGGGACTAAGGTGGTAACCCTTAGGCAGCTGGTTTTTTTGGTTCTCCTGAACTGAAGATGTTGAGGCTGCTATAAAATCACTTGCTGATGTGGTGTTGAAGATGTAGAAAGTGCAGGTACAAGTTTGTATTTTGTAAGGACTCAGAAGTTGGTCTTTAACTGGATACCATAGACTAGAAAATAAAGATTCTTAAAGGTGAACTGAGGAGGAAGGCCTGATGAAGAATACTTGGTACTTAATTTGTGGGAACTTCCTTCTATGGAAACATTCAGAGCTGTATTTATTTTAGTTTGTTTTTGTTTAAATTGAGGGAATAGAATGCTTGTCTGTGTGTCTGATAGCTTATTCGATTTGATCTGTATACCATATTCAGGAAAAATCAGAATACTGCATCCTAGTGTCTGTTAACCACTAATTATTGCTTTGTTTCTATATATATCAGGGCTGTTTTTAGGACTTATGTATTCAGGTTTTGGGTGTTTTTTTGTTAGTTTGTTTTCAGTGCTGTCATCAAGGTAAGGTTGTTGTAGGAAAGCAGTTCTTTCACTCACTGTTGTTGAATAGATAAGAATTTAGAATGTGCTCATCAGTTTCCAGTTGCAGATTCCTGGGGAAGAATATGTGAACAGGAAAAACAGATAATGATATTTGCCTAGTGGTACTTGCGTAGTAAATTCTCTATTCAATCTTGCAGCTCTTTGCTTTCGCATGTTGAGAGAAAGTTGGAAGAAATTTGCTGACTGAGATTTGAACTGATGTTGCTAAAGGCTCATTGCATACCATTAACCAGTTCCCTGGAGAATTCCAGAAACAAGATTAAAGGGTGTTGTCAGCAAATTACGTATGCAATAAAAATGGGGCACTACAGTTAATTGTGAGGCTATGCATACATACTTTATTTCATGGTGGAAGGTAAAGAAATTAAGTGAACATTCAACAGTCTTCTGTTGAGTAATAACAGTAGATGGCACTCTTTGTTCTTCTTCAGTACATTCCTTTATTTATTTATTTGTTTGTTTTTTCAGGAACGTTGTATCATTTCAAGCAGTGGTCACCAATCAGGTTTTAAGATACCACCAGATGAAGGAAGTTTTGTGCTAAAGATCCACATCATAATAAAAAAGCCCGGCGTACCTTTTAAATTTATATAACAGCTACTTAGGCTTCCTGCAGGTGTTAATAATTGGCCTCTTAGTCCCTGCTGCTAAATATATTCTGTGCGTACCAAGACTCTGCAGCCTTCTGTAGAACCCCCTTGTATATTAAAAAAGAAGAAAATTTTACCACCAAGACTTGTAGAATCATGTTGAGAATCTCTAGAAATGCTGATAACTGTTACTGGTTTTTTATTATTGTTATTTATTTATTTTTCCTAAGTGTTACAACCCTACATCTCTTTCAGTAATTCTGCCAGGTGCACTGTATACTGCCCTCCCATTATGCTGTGCATGAGAATCATCACGAGCCTTGGTTAAGTTGCACTGTGTCCTACAGCTCTTGTTGCTGCTAGTATAGGAAGGAAGACTACTTTGAGTTGTGAGAGAGCTACTGGACAAACAGGCAGCAGCTAGAGTGGTTCTTATGTTCCTATCCATGCTATACACATGGTACCTGAGCACTCACTGTGTTTAGGCAGTAGTACTTTGTGATATGTTTTTATTAAGCAGAATTTCTTTTGAGTATACTTGTTTATTTCTACCTTCTAACAACATTTATGACTTTCATAGGAAGCTTATTTCAGATCCCTGGTAACAAGGAAATTATTTAAGGATGCTGGTGATTTGGAGACTCTGCCACGTTCCATGTTGTAATTGGGATTGCTGTCTTTATTGAGGCTGTCTCTAGAGTCCTGGCCAGCTGCTTAGAAATGGATAACCTCCATGAGATAATGTGATGAACTGTAGTATTCTGACATAAAATTCAGTTTCTCAAAGAGGGAAAGATCAGATTTTTTTTTCTGAGAAGACTGGGGATTATTATTAGGTCAGTGGTTCATTTTCCCTTAGTTTCTTTGAATAAGGGCACAAGGTCTAGGCTGGCCATCTCTGAAGTGAACACAGGTTACTGTGAGCAGATTCTGCTGGGCCTCCTTTCACAAGAGTCTGAGCTCTGTGTAGTCTCTAGGCAGTGATGATCTTCTTGTAGAGAGAAACTGTCCTAAAAAATACAAGGATTACTTTACTGAGAGTGAAGATTTTAGTAGAGAATGGGTTAGCATGCTGTGCACAGTGGAAAATAGGAATTAGGGTTTAGTGTGTGAAGGGACATGTGCCTCCCTGGCTTATTAAGATAGCTTTGAAGCTTATGGAATATCCAACATGAAACCAATCTTGCTGCATTCATGTATATATTGTCAGTAGGATTAGTACTGAAGTGCAGTCTGACCTTTCTCTATGCCCATTTCTGTATTTGGGAAATTTATTGATATGCAGTAAAGTTCAGTCTGAGTAAGTGCCAAAATGTAGGCAATATGCAATCAGGGAAAGAGGGACTAAAAGTTGAGTGCAAAGTTATTAATATGACAGATGGATTCTAGTGAGAATCCATATGAGACAAGCAGGAAAGAAGTGTGGTTTAATAAAAAGAGAAACATCTGAAACATATAATATAAACCAAAACTGCTTTATTTATTTATTTATTTATTTAACCTCTTACAATTAAACGTTGGCTTTTAGTGCTGTGGAACAAAGCGTTTGATTTCCAAGATCAGTCTCCCTGAAAACACTGCTGTTAATAACTCTCAGTTTGAATAGTCCTCTGTCATGAACAGTGAAGATCTTCATTAGTTACAAGAACTGAAGACATAAAGAAAGTGCCTGGTTGCAGATATAGCAAAGTGGACATCTTCAGGAGTTCTAATTAACACTTCTATGAAAGAGAGAGAGAGAGAGAAAAAAATAGAATTGCAATGGAATGTACCTGAATGCTATTCGTGGAACAATTGCATAATGAAGGAACAATAGGATTTTCAGCTTTTTACATTTTCTTGGGAAATTATGAAGAATCTGGCAGTGATGTGTATGAGAACAGTAAACTGAGAAAAAACGGTAAGATAAAATGCAGTTTCATTACAGTGGCATTAGCTGTAGGCTAATCTCAGTGGTAACTTGTATATGGTAATTACTAGATTCACACTGCAATGATTAATGGCAAATGCAAAGCTGAAACAATTATATTTCCTAAATATGTCATACTCCATCTGAAACTGTAGTAATTAAAATGTTTAAAAATGAATGGAGTTAAATTATTCTTATTTCATTTGCTGCATGTATGACACATGAAAATGAAATAACATTTGGGTAAGTATTATTTAATCAAAAGCAAATGTTAGAAATGGGAACTTGAATTGTGAAGTCAGAATATAGGAACTATTGACTTAGTATATTGATTCTATCAAAAATGTATATGTGCATGAAAATCTGTGCACTTGTTATTCTCACCTAACCAAAAAGTTTGAGGAAAAAATTGTTAATTACATACATTTTTCATGCAGTGGTTTTCTGTAAGTAAGAATTCTTAATTTAGGCTTTATTAATAGAATTGACTATAGATGTTAAAGTGGATGGAAGTCTTGGAAGCCTTGGAGGAAGCTCAATTTTGTGGAATATATGCGCAAGAGGTAGTCAGATCTCTGATTTTCCCTTTCTCCCTCACTACACTCCTTAAGAACTTAAAATTAGATGAAGAAACTAAGGAGAAAAAAGTTCCATGTAGAGCGTTCTCTAAGGAAATGCTCACTCCACCTTCATTAAGTGGCATACCCAACCCTCATCCCTAGCCACTAAGGCTGCTGGGGGTTTTCTACAATGTTCTGTGTATTGGAAAGCAAAATAAAGTAAAATAAAAATGGTAGCACATTATTTAGTCACTATCAATATGCGAATTTTGAGCAAGTACTATAGTAATGATGAACATAATGAATGAGTTCAGAAACATTACTTTTCCCCTACTGTAAAGGTTTTATTGATTTGTTTTACAACTGAAGGATTGTGGAATCTCCATCTCTGGATAGTTTGAAAACTTGAGTGGGCAAAGCTTAGAGCAACCTTGCATAACCTTGAAGTTAGCTCTGCTTGGAGCAGGAGGTTTGATTGGATGACCTCCCTTATGTTGTAAATATAGATTTGATGATTGCAGTGACTCAGTTTCAATTATTAAAATAGCACTTTTACATAAGACAAGTCAGTTCTATTCTGACATAAACTTTTCAAAATAATGCATAGATAAAATAATTGTTTTTGAAGAAAAAAGTCAATATTTATTTTGCTCCTTATAAATAATGTTGATTTTTTTATGAGAATTCCTTCTGCTTGCTTTTATCGTTTAATTCTACTTGATGATCAAGTGTCATTTTTTTATGATTTTTTTTTAAGAAAATGTTGCAAACTAGATCAGTCCGCGTGTCTGCCTTTGCTAGTCATGAAATACTCCTATTGCTTTCCCAACATTATTAAATTGCCTATATTTCTTTTTTCTTGATATTAGAAGAATATCTTATGTTGCAGAAAGGAAGTTTGATTTTCGTTTTTGTTACATCGTTTGGATATCCACAAATCTTATTTCTCTACTCTGCCTTTGTGAGGCCTCACCTGGAGTATTGTGTCTAGTTCTGGGCTCCCCAGTACAAAAAAAGACAGGGAACTCTTCAAAAGAGTCCAACATAGGGCTACAGAGATTATAAAGGGTGTGGAATACCTCTCTTATGAGGAAAGGCTGAGAGACCTGGGTCTGTTCAGCCTTGAAAAAAGAAGACTCAGAGGGGGTCTGGTCCACGTCTATAAATATCTAAGGAGTGGGAGGCAAAAGGATGAGGCCGGACTCTTCTCTACAGTGTGCAGTGATAGGACGAGGGGAAACAACCACAAACTGAAGCATAGGAAGCTCCACAACAAATGTGCGTGGGAACTTCTTCACAGTGCAGTGACGGAGCACTGGCACAGGCTGCACAGAGAGGTGGTGGAGTCTCCTTCTCTGGAGATATTCAAGACCCACCTGGACACCTACCTGTGCAACCTGGGCTAGGGAGCTGCTTTGGCAGGAGGTTGGACTTGCATCTCTGGAGGTCCTTTCCAACCTCTACAATTCTGTGTTATTTTGTAGTGTCACCCAGTGTTACACAAGATGTAACAGTACAATCCAAACATGCAGTGAGACATTGTAATCATTAGTATTTCAGTTTGAACATATATATTCTTGAACCCACGTATTCTTTCCTTGACAGTATGAAAGAGTAGAATCTGAATTCTGCTGTTTCTTCTAGTTTGCCATCATAGTAAGCTCTATGCTGTCAAGTTAAAAACAGAAAGCTAAAAACAGGAAAAAGAAGCAAAACAGAACAACAAAACAACAACAAAACACACACACCACAGAATAGGAAGTTAGCACAGTGCAGCTTTCCAAATGTTTACTATGTTTTGTTTTGAATTCATTTTCACTCTGACTGCACTGGTTACATCACTGAAGGTGAGATGAAATCACAAAACCTTATCAAGCAATTGGATTCTTTTCTATAAGAATTTTAATGGGGTACTGAAGTGCTGTTGAAGTTTAAAGTAATAGCTTATCAAAAGAAATACAGGATAATGTGCTGTTTATTCTTGCATGAACAGGGGACATGAATTAATGGTAACTGTAGGCAGGAATGTATAACCTAGAGGAGTTCTGGTAAAAAAAGGAGACACTAAGATATTTAGGGCTAATTGAAGGAAGAGATAGTAGGTGTCAGAGTGTGGCTTAGAGCAGGTGTAGAGAAGCAAGATAAAGCATTCCTAAAGAACTAGATGAAAGGCCCAAAAATAAATTAAAACAAAACAAAAAAAAAAGAAAGCCTGAAGCACCTACGGATGAGTGATTTTCCTACATATGCTGCTCAGTATCAAGAGCAGAAAGGCCAGAATAAAGAAACTCAAAGCCAGGATTGTTGCCTCAACCCACATACTGTGCTGTTACAAGATAATTTTTTCCTTCCTTAGTTTGAAAAACTCTGCACTGTACTTACTTTTCTGTGGTCACACACTAGAATGGGTTGACTGTAGCTGATTGTGGATGCCCATGCAATTGCTCTCTCATTTCCTCTCATTAATCGGATGGGGCTGGGAGGAAATCATAGAATCAAAGACATCAGCTCATGGGTTGAGATACATACAGGATGATCATGGATCTGGCTGTGTTTAGCACAGGGGAGGCCCACCCTCTCCTCATGGAAGCCCAACAGCCCCTGCTGCCCACAGCTGAATACTTGTTCCTCATATAAGCATCAAGACACCTCCACCCAATTTCTTGAATAAGTACAGGACACAGAGAGAAGTGTGTGTGTACATATGTAAATGTGTATATTCTGTCATGACATGCTGGGACATTCCTGTTTGAAACATATTAACATTCATAGGCTTTCCTATGGCCTAGATCTGAAGAATATTGAAGGACTTTTTTTATTATTCTTTTCAAATAGGAACAAAAGGAATTACTGGGGTGGTAGTGCTTACCTACATGTGTCTGGTGCAGCATATCCCATTTCTAACTGGTTAGTACAACCATGTGCAGTCAGTAAAGGATTGTACTGTCAATTTAACCGTGCACTTTTCTTATGCCACAATGTGATAATGCATTCCTTTGGTACACTATCTGCAAGGCAGAGATGCCTCTGGGATTTTTAAGTGCCAGTGTTTCAAATGTTTTGTGAATAACTGGATACTGCTGTACCCTTCATTATTTATGCCAAGATACAGGAGAATGATTTTACTTTGTCTGCGCTACAGTTTTTTTGTAAAAAACTTCTCTATATCCAAACTAAATCTCTTCTCCTTTAGTTTGAAACCATTTCCCCTTGTCCTAATGCAACAGACCCTGCTAAAGAGTCTGTCCCCTTCTGTCTTACAACCTCCCTTTAGTTACTAAAAGACCACTACTGAGTCTTCCTGGAGCCTTCTCTTCTTCATGCTGAACAGCTCCAGCTCTCTCAGCCTGTCCTTGTAGGAGTGGTATTCCATCCTGGCCCTGTTCTGCGACCGTGTTCTGGTCATGTTCCAACAGGTCCACAGGTCCACATCTCTCCTGTACTGAGGACTCCACATGTGGATGCAGTACTACAAGTGAGGCCTCACCATATCAGAGTCAGGAGGGGCAGGATCACTTCCCTGTACTTGGTGGCCACTCTGCTTTTAATGCAGCCCAGGTTACAGTTGGCTTCCTGGGCTGCAAGGGCACATTGCTGGCTCATATTCAGCTTACCATTCACCAGTACCCCCAGGTCCTTTTCAGTAAGGCTGTGCTGGAACCTTCTGTGTTCCAGTTTGTGCCCATTGCCTTTTGTCCTGGCATTGGGCACCACTGAAAAGAGCTTGTCTCTGTCCTCTTTGCATCCCACCTTCAGGCATGTATAGACATTGATAAAATGCCTCCTAAGCCTCCCCTTCTGCAGGCTGAACAATCCCAGCTCACTCAGCCTATCCTCACATGAGAAGTGCTTCAGTTGATCTCTGATGTCCTATATTGTACTGGCATGTCCAGAACTGGACATTCCAGTGATATCACCAATGATGAGTGTAGGGGATCACTTCTCTTGACCTGCTGGCAATACTTCACCTAATATAGCTAAGAATACCATCGGCCTTTTTAGGGCCCATCTCTGACTCAAATGTAGCTTGGTGTCCACCATGACCACCAGATCCTTTTCTTCAGAGCTTGCCACGTAAACCAGTATATTGCCTTGCAAATCCATGATGGTTTCCAAAGACACTAGTGATTTTTATTTTCTAGTTGTTTTGCTTTCTGTGTTCTGTTCTGGCCTTTGAACAGTCAGAGTCTGTATTAGGCATGGTATTGTGGTGAGTACATATGAAACAAGAAATTCTCTATTTTAGGGAAATATGGACATCTCATTCATAATTGCTGCAGTCTTTTCTGAAGGATAACTAATGGATGAAATCTCACAAGAAAGCTACTTCTATGCTTTTGAAACTGCATAATCTTTGCCAGGAATAATACTTGCCTTCATAAGACAGTGAGAGGAAAATATACCATCTCTGCTCTTTTATTCATAATAATGTGGAGGGAATTTGCTCAACATCTTTTTGATAATATGGCCTGGGTTAGCAACAGCTGATAAGACAGGAATGTAAGTGAGTGAAGAAAACAGCCCTAACAATTTTGCGGATTTATTTGCCTAGAACTTAATAGTGCTAAGGAAGGAAACAGAAATGACGAAGTTTGATTTAGATGACCTCGATCCCAATTAGGTAATAACCTGGAAATTGACAAGAAGCTTTTGAGAAAAGTGTAAAAGCATGAAAACTTGTGATGTTGGGGGGAGACCTTGGAGTGAATGAGACAGAGCAACATGTGGGCCTGATGCCATGAGCATCTGTTAGTAGAGTGACAGCACAGAAGGCAGTTCATACAGAGCCATACCTTAGATGTGAACTTGTGAGATGCTTTCTCATCAGCATGTGGCTTTGCAGATTGTCAGGAGAGGTGTGAATAAACACAAAGCTAAAGAAACTGTATCTCCAGCAAAAGCTGGCACTAGTACAGGGAATCTGCCTGAGGGAGGGTTTGCCTCTGAGAGGGACTATGTGTACATATAACTGTATGGGTAAAACCTAGAACATAGGGTGCTCTGTAAGAACACGAGTAAGAATTTATTTACTGTGATGGTTACAGAGCACTGTAACAGGCTGCCCAGAAATGTATTGGAGACTCATTCTCTATAGATAGTCAAAACCCACCTGTGTAACCTTCTGCAGGGAATATGCTTTAGCAGGCAGTTGGACTGTATGGTCTCCAGAAGTCCCTTCCAACCTCTACAATTCTGTGATTCTGTATGAGTTTGCATATTTTAGGAATTAAAGTGGCCTGAAATTTTTCAGTTAGAGGAGCATTAAAAAAATTGAAGATGCTTACTAACATTTTGTTAAGTGTTTAGAATTGTGGTTTATCTGTTGTATTGCTGATTCTGAACCTGAATGTATAGTTCTCTGGCTGCCAGTTAATTACATATTATTTATGAATCACTAATGTGCTTTGAAGTTGGTTGGTTTCTATGTAGTTTCGTTGAGCAGTTTTTTTTTTTCCATACAGAAATAATTCAGCTGCTTGATTTTGACGTTTCTGTATTGGGAAGGATTTGCAGAGTGTTGGTCTGTTTTAAATCCCATGAAATTCTAGGCTGTAGTAGCAGTGCTTTACCATTTCCCACATGAAGAACTGCACCTATTGGTTTAGGTGGAAATTTGTCTGCATGCATTGTTTATACTGGAGCTCCAAAGGAGTAGTGAATGGGTAGTAAATAAGAAAAAACATCTGCAGGTGCTGTTATGTGTGCATTGAGCAGTGGGGAGGGGGTGGTCTCTTTTAAAAGCAGAATGACATTAATCCACAAAGAGTCTGTATTTCAAAGGGAAAAAAGAAGAAAGAGTAAGAATGAGTGTGGGACAGATTAGCAGAAGGCAGGAGTCTGCTACTTGGCTGTCTACAGAAGAAATGGGGAGGGTGGAGAAACTGGGCAAACATAATAAAGTGGTTGACACAACATACAGTGCTGGAACACATCAGTCCAGAGAAACAGAAGGAGCCATGCACCATTTTAGACAATTGCTCGCTGGAAAGAGAACTATAAAATTGGAAAAGTAGGAGCAGTTAAGGGGAGCTTATTTTAGCAGTAAGGAAAAAGGGAATGTGCTTCAAAGAGGTGTGAGCAAAACTTAATTCTCACTGGAACTACTCAGACTTGCTTGAGTAACCAAACGTCTGCTGAAGGAAGTTTTCTCCACCACTTTATTTTCAGAAAAGATAGTTGGATTGTAGTGTGTACGTGGCATCATTCTGAGTACTGCTTACCTGTACTCAGCTTTCCATATGATGTGTTCAGCAGAGAAAAACTCCCTTGACCTGAATATTCTCATCCCTTTCTTTGCTACAGATAAAATGTAAGTGCTGGATATGCCTTCTTGCAACAGCAATTCACCGTGTAAAAACCTATGTCATATTAGCTTTTTATTGGCCTTGCAGGGAGGGCGGGGGAGTGCAATCACTGCCTTGAGAACAGGAACTTAACCAGCACAGTGTTTGTGTTCTAAACAAGGCAAATTCTTAGCATTAACACGTAAGTGCTTGAGATAAACTACAACCTACTTAACATTAAATAAGAGATTCATTTTTTTAGAATTGCTAACTTTGATGTTGACCATCAACATCCTGGAGAGACAGGGAGAAGTGGCTGCTGGAAAAGGACTACATTATACAGTGAATTGTATGTTTACTTGACAGGACACATATAACAAATGGGCAGCAATTCTTGCTGGATTAGCACACATGCTTTCCTGACGCACTCACACGTGTAGACAGAAATCAGCGTCAGCCTTGCCTGCCCAGTTTAGACCAGTTAAATACCAGTGATATGGGGAAAGAAGGCACATAATCTAAGTGGTTATATACTCTTTCTGTGACGGACAGTTCAACCGAGACATGGCTGTTCTCCTGGGGCTTTTGCTTCTGTAGATGTCAGACATATCTTGCTTCTGTAATATTGATGGAGATATCTTTGTGAGAAGTAACAAATCTCTTTTCCCTAAAAGACTCCCCACTGTTTTTATGTTCTTACACATTGTCCTGGCAGGCAAAAAGGGTGTTGTGTTTATGGCGTTATCACCCACAGGGATTCTTTTCGTTTCTGAGAAGGATGGAGGAAGAAGAAGAGGTGAAGGATCAGAGGAATGCCTGCCATTTCTGCAGCTGGTGACTCTGAAGGGATCTCAGGGAAAATCTTTGAAATCCGTGTTTGAGGTTTTTGTTTTAAATTGCAGCTTGAAAAATATACTGAGCTATTTTTATGTTGCTCTCTGGCTACAGACCCAAAGATAAAGGAAAGCTGGGCATACTATTGGAAAAAGGAGACCTTGTTAAAAGAAAGTGTATAATTCTGAAGGACACTGAGATGTACTTTGGCTACATGGCTCCGCGGCTGGGTCATTACTATGTAACAACATTAAGTGCAATTGGACTACATGGATGAATAGAGAAGAGATGATAATACAAGTTATTTATGAAACATCATAGGCTTTCTGTAGCAATTTTAATCCCTACAGAACAAGAGCACAACCTTACCTCGTTACTGCAGTTTTATAAAAACACACATAAATGTTTGCCTGTTTCTTTCATGGGCATCTTGTGTGTAATCTGCTCCAGCAGAAAAAGCTGGCTATGCACTGTTCCTATGCTGCTCTGTTAATGTGGCTCATGTGCTGGCTCAAAGTAGAAATGTAGAAATACTACATCCTTTAACAGAAGCAAGAACTTGTGAATAAGCAGTACGTAGTAGAGCTGCTGAACTGCAGAATAGATCGATAATAACGTGATCATACAAACATTCTGAGAAATTTGTTTTACAAAGTCCCACATGCAGTTAATCAATTCCTTTGCATAACTTTGAAAACTTGAGTAGGATGTGCTTCTGGTGAGATTGTCACCTGAGATTGGTCCCTGAATGCAGCAAGCCATGAGGAAAAATTATTGCTCTTATCCAGTGTTCAGAAGTAGGTGTTTGAGGAAAAAAGTGACAGATTTTTTGGACTATGTATATAGAACACCGCAAGACTTTTTCTTCAAAGAATTGCAGCATACATGTGTTAAGTAGAAAATCTAAAATATGTAAAACCACTCATCTTTCAGTTACCCAAGCTGATAATGCTGGTACTGAGAGGTTTGTTCTGTAATGTCAGTTCTTCGTCAGTATTACCATTTTTATACGAGTATTTTCTTTTCTGGAAGATGTACTTATGACCATCTCCCTTACTTATATAGTGTATTCTGTGAAGTTGTACGTCTTGTTGGAAGGTAGACTTCCTATACTTCAAAAGAAAATGAGTACAAGCTCCTGATTCCTTGACTATGCTTACACTAAAAATACATGAGCAGCAGTCTACAACAGAAGTCATGACAGAGGTACAACCAGGAGAAATCATGAATTGATAACAAAATATATTTTGATTGCTTTTCCATAGTTGTAATTATTTTCTTTGTTTTCCCTCTGTCTTACAAGTACAGCACTGCTTTCATTCTTGCTGATACTTGTGCCACCCTTTGGTGAGACCCAGAGACATGAAGTACAATTTAGATCATTCTTTTCAGTTTTCCAGACAGAAGATGGTTGTGACGTGGATTTGTGTTTGAGGATATGTGGTTTCTTAGACATAGTTACAACAAGGGGCAAAGTGAACAAACAAGCAAGCAAATAAATGTGATTTTTGGCCAGCAACAGATGCATTTGGAATGAAAATTGAAGGTATGTAAGGAGACATTCAGCCTTAAGTAGTAGACTGAGGTTTCAGTTCAAGATGGAGATATACAACATTTAAAAATAAGTGTGCTTGAATATCTATCTGCCGGAGACACGATGCTCCTCTATTCAACAACTGTCAGAAGAAGCAGACTTTACTGGTTGGTTAGCACATTCCTGTCATGTCTGTTCCTAAACAACACAATCAGGAGGGCAGCAAGCCAGCTGCCAGACCTCAGCAAATCTACCTGCCAAAAGGTATTATGATCGTCAGTATTCCTCAACATTTTTCTTACCAAATTTCTTAACTTAGGTGGCAATCTCTTAACAGATACTGTAAGGTATTATGTCAGAAAGGTAATATCTGACAGCAGCTAGAGAACAATTTTTGGAGAAGACATATCAGACAGAGGATGGAAGTACACTGAGAGCCAGTCTTTTTCAAGGGCTGGAGGGGAAGGAAGAGAAGGAGCCATAAAAAATGTCTACATAAAACAACAGAACAAGGGAGATTTTGGTTGGACTGAAGGCAGCAAATCATGAAACAGTGACAAAAAATCTTTATCTGTAAAACTGTAGCTTTTGTAGCTTTTGTGCCTTTCAGTTAAAAAGCAGTAACTGTTTTAGTCCAATACCATTCACTGGTTGATATTTCTGTGGCTATATTTTTGGTTATGCATTTCTTTCTACACATGCTAATTCATATGGAAAGAAACTAAACCATCTTCTGTGATAGCTTTGGCACAGAAATGTGAGCATTATATGTGGTTTCATTTATCCAAGGAACTTATTACACTATACTTGTCATAAATGGTTGTGTTTACTGACCACAATTAAAAAAATGTATATGCTGTGTAGAGAAAATAAAAATCAATACATCTACTTTCTTAGCCTTTGATCAACCCACCAACACACATTAAATATTATAGACCATTTCATGTTAGTAGAAGCTCAGGCAGTACATAATTGGAGAAGGTAACTGAAACTGAATCACCTTAGTCTCTTTATGTACTCAAGAGCAAGTAATAGGCACCTCCAAAAGGTGGTTCATCTCACCTACATTTATAGAACCACCATAGGATGAAATAGACATTTTATAAAAGCATTTTGAATCTTCAAAAATTTATCTGTCTTACTGATGATCTGTGACAGGTGTTTGGAACAAAGGCACTTTTAATGTTCATTGTGGGAGTCCTGTACAAGGCTAGTTTGGAGTAGTTTAATATACTGTCCTAAGTCTACTGCATAGTGGCTTCCCTAAATGCAAGGTAAGAATTTAATTCAGTGCCAAATTCTGGTTAAATTGACATGTAGGATGAAGTTGAAGAACTTGTAAATTAAGAAACTAGATTACTGCAGATAAAAAGAAATGCACAATTCTATAGGGCACCAAAACCTTGAAAATTGACAGTATCACAGCTATTGTTTATAAAACCACATTTATTTGTCCTGAATTTGAAAGGGGAATTGAAAGAGTGAGCTTTCTGTATTCATTCTGCCCTCAACAGACTGAATATAATCAGGTGTTAATTTGGATGTGAGAAATGTTTGCAGTTCTGTTTCAAACAGCATTGTTAAAACTTGATGGGAGCTAATGGCAAGTACAGCCAGCAAGTATTAATAACCCTAGAGAACTAGCATAATCAAGTCATAATAGCTACTTCCAAAGGGATGTTTTTGTCGTGTCTGCAGGGATTTTTTTTTTTTTTTCATAGACAGGAGGAGAAAAGAGGTTTCACCAACAGCAGAGAGAGAGATCAGCCTCCCAGGCATGACAGTTGTGTCTGCTTCTACCTTCAAGTGTTGCTCCTTCCCTGCTTCTGGTGACATGTGTCAGATGAACTGATGAAAAGTAGTGGGTTTGTGTTAACAAGGAAATCCAATTTTTTTAAAAAGATCCCAATTTGCTCTAATCCAGATATGTGCTCAGTATGGCCCTGGCATGTAGATGAGCGAAGATAATCATACAAAGGATTAATTCACATGGCAGAGAGCAATGCTAATTTAGTAATCTTGGACAGCAGCCTAGAAACACTAAATGGTAAAAAGCAGTTTTTCAAGTGCAAGATCTTGCTTCATGTATGAGTACAAAAGGAACAGGAAATTTGTAGCTTCTTTTGTTGCCCTAAGGGACCTACAGAGAAATCTGTCACAGTGCAAATGTATAAGAGTAGGAACAAGAAATTTCTTTATTGGGCTGGATCTGAGAGATTTCTTATTGCTTGTTATATTAATTTTCTTGATGCTTCCTGAGGCTTGCTATTCTGCTGTAAAGAAGTGGATTCCTTGCTTTGAAGTCTGGATCAAATGTGAATTATGGGGTACCTCTGAAGACCAAATATAAGGATATCATTGTAGAACCAAGATGAAATATCATCTTGATGGGGAACACAACCTTGTTGGTTCCTGTGAGCATATGCATCATCCCAGATTCCTCATGTGTGGGTGGCCTGCATTCATCAGTTTCTTCCACGTTCAGAGACTCTGGAAATTGCTTTTATTCTGAAGGAGAAGGATGGGAAAATGAAAATGACCATATCTAGAAAGAACATACAAACCCTAGTTAGTGGCATGAACTTCTCATTGAGTTCTTCAAATGGTATGATTGTTGTACTATGTAGTGTATGAGAGAATATAAACAAGGCTAATCTCCTAATTTAAAGAAACTCAAACATAACCCTGAGGGAAATTCCGTGTTGCAGAACAGACTTTTGTGAGAGAGTGATGTTAAATGGAACCTTGTTCATTGCCACACCTGTATGTACAGTGCATGAGAAATTACCTTATGTGTTATGGAAAGACTTGTTCGTCCTTCTGTGGAGTGGGTTTGTGTGAAAGACAACATAGTTGGTTCTGACAAATTCCAAGCTGATTAGGATAAGTTGCAGAAAGTATAAGGTGGTGGAGTGTTGTAACATCGAACAAAAAACCACGATCCTGAACTCGAATTTCTGAGTAAAGGCAAGGACCTCCACCTACAAATTATGTTAACCTCTTTGTAAGAATAATACCCCTGAGAGAGGGGAGGAGGTTTATTTAAAAATACTGGAAAAGATGAATGTGGCAGGGTGTCACGGTGTTATCC